>BQMF02000137.1:0-600000 GCA_027922465.2 Turritopsis dohrnii | reverse complement strand
TTTTCGTGTAGCGTTTACATGACATTGTTGCCGAATTCGCAAATTTGGTGAAATTAGGACTTCCAGTTGACCAATGTTCATGAAAATTTGCACAGAGCACAATTGAAAGGTGCTGATTTCAAATTTGACAATGATATTGCCAGGTTTGACTAAAATTGGGCAATTTAGGCCAAATTTGGACCAAATTTCGAAAGTTCTTCAATTTTCATGAAATTTTGCACGGATCACAATTGAAAGGTGCTGATTTCGAATTTGACAATGATATTGCCAGGTTTGACTAAAATTGGGCAATTTAGGCCAAATTTGGACCAAATTTCGAAAGTTCTTCAATTTTCATGAAATTTTGCACGGATCACAATTGAAAGGTGCTGATTTCAAATTTGACAATAATTTTGTCAGGTTTGACTAAAATTGGGCAATTTAGGCCAAATTTGGACCAAATTTCGTAAATTCTTCAATTTTCACAAAATATTGCACGGATCGCATTTGAAAGGTGCTGATTTCGAATTTGACAATGATTTTGTCAGGTTTGACTAAAATTGGCCAATTTAGGTCAAATTTGGACCAAATTTAGAAAGTTCTTCAAATTTCAAATAATTTTGCGCCGATCACATTTGAAAGGTGCTGATTACGAATTTGTCAGTGATTTTGTCAGATTTGACCAGAAATGGGTAATTCGGAAAGTTCTGCAATATTCATAAAAATTTCTACAACGCACAATTAGAAGTTGCTGATTTTGAATTTGCCAGTCATTTTGTTAGATTTGAACATAATTTGGCAATTCGGCAACGTTGTATTTTGAGACTAAATATGCATCGTTGTGTTACGTCCTGAAGTCTTCAAGCCAAGCGGCTTCTTGTTTTATTATAAGTGATGCTGAAAATGATTGTCTTTTGAGGATTTGTACTCTAAACTGAAAAGTCCGTCATTTGAAGTTCAAGTTGGCTTGCACGAGTTACTTGGTCATGGAAGTGGTAAACTGTTCCAAGAGGTAAGGCATTACCAAGGCGTGAATTTGTTGAAAAAGTAACTGCAAAGGAGTGCGTTTCTTAAGAAATACATACACTATTTCAATAAAAATGCTCTTTGTCACGGTGACTTTTTGATGATTTTGCCCACTGCGTTTGTCTTTTCATGAAAACTTTTTAAAAAATATTATTAGTACTTGTGGCGCAATTTCTCTTTGTTCATTATTATATTTTTACTTCTAATAATGTCTACTTTGCTTTCAACCTTTTCTGACACTTTGCTGTTTACCTTTATTGACAGGATAAAGATGGTGTAAAAAATTTCAATGCAGAAACCTTGAAACATCTTGAAACCCAAGAGAAGGTAAACATTTTCAAATAAGATGGTGATTATACATGTTCTAAAAGAAATTGCGTCGTGGTCCTTTTTCGGGACAAAACCTGCTTAACATGGACATCCATAATAAGGAAATCTCTCTATAGCGAACACTTGGCCATTCCTCGACAGTACTAACACAACATGGGAAATTGTATGAAACTTCCCTAAGGCGGACACCTCTCTGAATTGTATGTATATGTACATACAACAGCAAAACTTCTCTAAGGCGGACACCTCTCTAAGGTGAATAATTTTCCATTTCTCCAAGGTGTACAGTAAACTCTGTTATTGGAACGCCCAAAGGACAGGATAAAAACTCGTTCGATTCATGCAAGTTCGGATTACTGAGGTTCATTTACAAAGAAATATTAGGTGAAGGGACCATAGAATTCGTTCGAATTAGAAAGGGCGTTCGAATAATTGAGTTTCGAATTATAGAGGTTCGAATTATAGAGGTTCGACTGATATCAATGTTCTTCTACTTTGAAAGCCAGTTGAAAAAAATGAAATCAAATGAGTGAATTATTCCAACAACGAAAATGTTTTATAAGGTCCACCTACTAAAAGTTCGATTATAACGAAGAAATTGAGTTACAATGGTTGTATTAAAATCTTCAGCCTGACACGAGTAAGAGTATGCAACCATATTGATATTTTGTAGATTACGTCATGGTATAAACATGGCGAAACCTGGGACTCGAAGTTCACAACCATTGGTTCGTCATATGAGGAGTGTCGAGCGGAATGTGTTGGCCTTCACTTGTGTCAAAATCGAGATATTCTAAGGTGAGAGGGATTGGTGTTCAATACGTGAAAACCATTTCTGTTTGGTGTTTTTTTTGTTTCTCCCTTTTCCATAAAAGTAAAAGACATGTAAGGGTGTATTAGCTACTATTGACTAGGCGTAAATCCAGCGCCCTCATTCATGTAACAAGAAAAGAGTATAGTAACAATTACCTTTCTTTTTTTACTCTTTTCACTTCAATAGAAAACGAATGTAAAGATTGCACATCTTAAGTGTAGTTTTTACGGTCAAACGTTTACCTTGTCTAATGTAAATCTAATGACCTGCACTTATGAAAACTCTTGCATTCTTAAGTAAAAGTATTGACAGTGTCTAATCACAGCTCAATTGATCTACATAATTTTTCAACTCGAGAGTTCTCTGTAAGTTTTTCGTCAAATGTTTTTCTTTTTCTTATTTCTTTATATCAAGTTATGATTCTCAAGATTTATTTTTCTAATAAGATTTTCTAGTCGAACTTTAATATTCGCGTGTTTTTTTGGTTTTTTTTACAGAATTTTTAAAAAGTTTTCTGTAGCTAGTACTTGAGAATTATGCTGCCGAAGTTGTCTTTGCATTTCATGGAAATTTCAAAAATTACAAAAGTTACAGCGGACTTCTGCTAGTTTATCAATAACAATTTGCGAACCATATTGTTCCGAAATCCGAAATCCTTCTGACTTATTGTTATTATGCACACCGGTCTTCGGGCAAGTTAGAGCAATGCTATACGTATCTCTGGCGGTAAGTCAACTAACAGTTGCAAGTCGGCGGGCAGAAGAACCAACCATTTCGGATGGAAGCCCAAGGACTAAAAACTCCCGTTACTTACTTACTTACTTACTTATTTCAGAATTTTCGGACATGAAGGTGATGAGGCGAAGAACATCATGTATATCAATTGGTTGAACATGGTGCGAGCTGGTCTTCTTGGATTAGAGTTTTATTCTCCAGAGACTGGTTCATGGAAGCAAGTATGGCTTCTTTTACTCCTTAATTATGACGATGGTTCCTCTTTCTTCCGGGATGATGCTTGGTCACACACTGTGCGATAAAAAACGACTGCTTTCTCTGTTGATCAGATCTTTGTTGATCAGGTCATTGCCAAAACTCATTTGTAAAATTTGATCGCTTCACGGACTGTTCACGCGGTTTTTCTACCTGCCGAAAGACAAAGTTTCTCGGTTGGTGTTCTCACTAGTCACCAACTTGAAATGACCGAAATGAAAAGTTCATCGTACAGTGGGAATCAAGCGATACGAGATCTCCGTCAAATGAGGAATATTCACAAAAGCAGGCTAAACGTTGTTGCAGTAACTTTTCTGTTGTTTTCTGTATTTCGTGTGGATTAAAATGGATTAAAATGGCAGTACTCAACATTTTTATTAAAAACGTATCGAGGTTCATAGAGTGTTTGCCTTTCATATCGCTAAACATCTCAGTGAAACTTCGATGTAAGCGTTTGATCGAGGTTGTTTATGCAATCAACCATTCAACTTTTCGATGTATGGAGCTGGAAGGAATCTATTGGTGTATAATTACACATCGGACCTACCTCGTACCCAGGGTTCTGACTGTTCTTTTAGGCTCACATGAACGCTAGATTCGTAATTCTTCAAGTTTTGTTGGAAGCTGGTGACGAGTTTGTGACCATCAAATCAATGACTGGGGCAGATGGAGAACCAGATCTCATTATAAGTATGGACAAAGAGAAGATCGAAACAACAGGCCGGAATGCCATTGCTAAATTTCTGATGCGGCTTCAGGTATCTTTATTATATTACAATCGACTCATGATAACTCGAACTTTTTTTTTGTCGGTTCCTATCTTTCGTGTTAATCCCACTTCATGCGCTCTGTTGATATGTTCGATGTTTTCTGATTCTGTTCTATCGAAGAAGAAGTTGGAAAGATTTGCGTTCTATCAAACACACCACAAGCACTTTCTGATTGTGGAAATGTTTACCTTTCAGCTTTACAAGGCCACTGCTGATGTGGAAGCTGGCGAAAAAATGTACAAGTTTTATTCCACCGTCTCCAAAGAAATGTTGGAGCGAAGAAAAATCGTACTGGCTAGAAAGCAACCGCGCCGTATTTTTGTCCAATCCAATACGAGAATTGAAGGTATCGTTACTGATTGTTGTTTGGGCGTGGATCGTATTGTGTCGGTTTTAAACTACCTTGACGCCCATTTCCGTGGGCGTTAATTTTTAAAAATAGTCCACCTTGCGATGATCCTTCAAACGTCTCATGACAATGCTATTATTTTCTTTTTTATTCTTGGTCACCGCCCCTCTTACGTCCAAATTTCTATTCTGACTAACTAATAGGCACTCCAGCTGATATTCATCTAAATTTTTGGCGCAATTTGTCTAACGCCCTTAAGGGCGGATAAAGGTTGTTTCTCTTAGATACCAGTGTTTTAATTAATGTGTGATGTAAATAATCAAATTTATTTCGATTGGTATTTTGTACTCATGAAACTGTCTACAAATATCAAAGCGCAATGGTCTTGTGTATATAAGGATTTTATCAAAGCTGATACAATTTCTCTGGTGATTTTTGAGGTTTTTTACATCTCGTGCGGGAAGATATAACAATGTTCCCAGAACGTATTTTCCACACAAGACACAGTGGTACAGTAACCCACTATGAACATCTGCAGCTTAAATGATAAATGATACTAATGCGTTCAGGCCCATTTAAATTCTCGTATCCTCAGAGGTATTCGAAAAGTGAAAGATAAGAGTGATAGTTTCGTTGGTACTGTCAAGAGTTTATAATTTGGTTGAATTTTAGAGTGAATTTAATTCGCTACAATGAGGCTGACATTTTCTTTAGATGACAAAGTGATGATGGAAGAGTATCCCGGTGAACCTTGGCAAGTTATTTATTCTTTTACGAGACGATATCCTGAACACGACAGTGAGTTGGAAAAGTTATGGCAAGCTGAACAAAGTCACCACACGTATGCTGTTTGATGATTGATAGCACCGTTTTCTATCTCTTTCGAACACTTTCAAAGCTTGTAATGAGCTGAGCGGATTCTTTTATATTGTTGTAAGCATCTTTTGTTATTTTTGAAAAACGACACAACTGGAAAAGTTTATTGCTTTTTTTTTGCCTGTAATTTACGACGTGTTGCCATCGTGATTGGTGATCTGATGTCAGACTATCAGATGCGTGTGAGGTCCAAGGTAAAAGTGGATGCAATTTTTTTTTACGTGAAAATTACGTACAACGTTTTCTAATACATTCTCTTGCCATATATTAACAAATCTAAATTCTATAAATAAAAATTAAATAACTCCGGAGGCATTCCCGGCACGCCGTAAACCACATCTCGTAGTTTTTTCAAAGTTTCAACAAAAATTGAATTTAAAAATTGAATAGGTCCAAAGTAAAATGCATTATTATTCTCTATTCATCTGTTCCTAAGAAATTGTATCTCAAGACTGTTTTCGGTTTAATTTGACAAATTCATGGAAATCGTGTTTTGTCTACACGAACTAATTTTTACACATTCTCCCAGTGGGCAAAATCGTCAAAAAGTCACTACGACGAAGAGCAATTTCATTGTAATTGTGTGTGTTTTCTATAGAAATGGACTCCTTCACAGTGATTTTTTAACAAATGTGCCGGCTGGGTTATATGGATTCATGTGCAACTTGGTGAATTTTTTCACGAACAAATCCCTGCAAAGTCATTAGAAACTTTGCAGTCAGCTAACATTCCAAATCTCGATCATCAATAGCTTACATCGAAAACATTGTTATTTCTGTTTGGATTAACGAGAATATTTTCGTTCTTTCAAAGTAATTTGCGATCACAAAATGTTAACAATTTCTTACATCAATAATATTGGTTTATTCGAAATAAACATGCACAACAATGTTTCTGTTGATATAAGAAAAGATTATCAATCTCTATGGAAACTTGAGTTGAAACAGTGAAAAAGGTTTGTGGAATGACTGCTAAAAGGCTATACAGGAAACTGACGACCAGTCCTCGTTAGAACATGGATCAAAATGTTTAATCTTCTACACAGTTGAGGGACTGAGGTAAAGGCAAACATAAACTTTGAGAAATTATTTTTATTTTTGAGAACTACAGTTTTCGCGCAACGAAAACTAGACTGAATGCGTCGAACAGTTAACCTCGTTTTCGATATTGCCGTGGTTGTTTTCGGCAGAGTTTGTTGGATAACACTAGCCTCTAACAGTACTGTTAACAGAATATTCCATCTAGTTGGAAACCAGACTTTATGGAAATGGAAGTTCTTGAAACTTTGGACGTCGTTGCAGACATACTTTTAAAGATGATAATGAACTGTTACAAACTTGTAAAGAGAACTGAATCAGCCGAGTCAGCAGTTTTCTACGAGCCAATTTCCACTTGGGAGCCAATCATTCAGCTTTTTTGCTCTATTATTATTAGCCAATGGCTCGTTCCAGGCTCAATTTTTGTACGAGGCAACAGGCAATCATTTATTTGCCATTTGGCTCGTCGTTCTAGACACATTTTCTTATTGCTCTAATGAGAGATTCTCATTGCTGACATTATTTCACTGCAACCCTTAGTCTTTATCTATAAAAGTTCATATCTTTAACAGTTGGTAAACATTGAAACTCTATCCATCACTTGGATATCTTTCTCATTTTCGATATCTCCGGGGAAACAAAGGCGAGATAAACAAAGAAATCTGTGAGTGCAGAGAAAAAACAGTCATCTCAAGTTATCCAATGTTTGTAGTTCGCAGTTTGTCTACGTCATCAAAATAAGTCTGAAAAAAATTGGACAGAATGCGCAGAAGACACAGCGGCTTACCTCGATTAGCCAAGCAAATATTTCAATTTTAACACAAGTGAAATAGTTGGTTTGAAGCAGGCGCATGCGCATAGTATGCTTCAAGTCTTGCGTGATGTCTATTTTCTATAGAAAATCCAAGAACTGAAGTCTTCCTGCATCATCATAACATTAAAAGGGTGTCATGGAACAAAGAAACTCCACAAGCCCACACGAGGCAAAATTAGTAGGATTATTTGTACCTTAAGGGGATTTTTTTTTTGCGTGGACTAATTTTCGCGAGCCATATTTTGCGAGCGTTTTGCGTGGATTAACTTTTTCGATTCAATGCTTCTCACAGAAAATGTTGGATTTATTTTTGCGAATGTGCACAAAGTGCAATGCGTGTATTACATAATATAGCTTAGAAGTAGCAGTGAAAATCACCATTTCCATGCCTGCCACATTTCAAAACCAATGGGTGCTTGATAAGTAAAAGGAAATAGTTAATAGGAAAGGTAATTAATCACAACAAGACGACCGGATGGTCGAAAGATTTCGCTTATGTTCTTTTAAGAATACCGACCTATAAATAACGCCCATTCTAAATACATACTTGAGGGTTGATTGGGTTACAGAGCGGAATTTATAATAAACCCGTCTCCATAGTGATACGTGTTTTCGTATTTCCGCGTAAACTCCCTGTTTCTGAGCCTAGTTGCACTACTGATGCATTCACAAATTGAAACAAAAGAAATGTACTTGTATGAGCTACGTGAGCCAAAAGAGATAAGAAAAAAGGATTCGCCGTACATAGATTAGATAGAAAGATAGATAGAACGCCGCCGAAACCAATATCTTTCGCTTAGCGAAATCTAAAAATTAATCCACGCAAAAAAAATAAAAAAAAAATAAAAAATAATCACGGTTGAAGAGAATTGTGCGCATCATCCACCACCCAGGCAATCTTTATTTAAAGGATTGCAAATAATTTCCATTTTCAAGATTGATACGTAACTACTGTTTCTATCAATTTCGGCTCTTGGAAACTCGAACTCTCGATAACTCGAAATATTTTCCGTTCCCATAACATTTCGAGTTTTCGACTATCGTCTCCTTTTTTTATTTTGCAATACAAAACTACACAGTGCTTCAAACATGAATCTGTTCAAATCTCAGCATCGTCGTTTTAAAGCGTCAGTAGGAACATAAACGTTTCACCATTCTTCAACATCTTTCTGATAAAAAAAGAAATGACGCTAAAATCTTTCAAGTTTTCCTGCGGCGGGTTTCTTAGTACAAATCAATACAAACGTTTACTTGATATAGTATCTATTGATCTCAAAATTAAATTATCCTAATTCTAACAGTCGGGACATGGTTTCTTCATAAAAATTAAACATTTAATTATAGGTTCCGTGAAAACAGTGATGCTTAATCCTGACAACTTAAAGGCGTGATAACGAGGCTATATTTTTCTTTTCATATCATGTGGTGGCGATCAAAAAGGTGTACAACTACCAAAATGAAATTCTATCTTGTACAAAACTTAACAGAAATTAACAGAATATGAAGGTGACGAAGGCAGGAAATTTTCTAGCCATCAGCTTATCCGTCACGACGGTAATGACGGAAGGTTTTGACGACAGTCTTTGTTTTACGTTTTACTCTTTCAAATGACAAGTCAATGACTCACTCCCAGGATATTGCGAATCTAAAAATAAAAGTTATTTTGTCAAGCAAGAAATAGTGAAGAGGTTCTGGCGTTGATTAAAATCAAAACAGACACCATCAGTCAACTCAAACGAGAGTCATTCAGAAGTGGAAGCTTATAGTATGCTATCAACACAGCCAACGTTGAAAGTACACAAAGCATAGTCCGTCATATGTGAAATATGTTTTCGAAAGAAAAACGATCGGTTTAGTTCGCACTGTGCCCAATTTTAGGAGATGTTGTAGCGGATAAACATTTGATATACCTGTATCAGGTGGATCTGACAGATGAAAGACACGAACAGTATGTTGGGAATACTTGCATACAAGTTCAATCGCAACCACGGCTGAAAGAATAAAAATATGGCTGGAAAATGAAAAAGAAATCCAATCGGACAACAGTTGCAAAAACGGGTTCGACAATCTCAAAAGTTTGGTAAAGAAAAGCTTGTTGCATGTTTGTGCACTGGTGCAACAAATGAGGCTTGAAAAAAAAGGACCATTTGTGAAATAGTTTCACGGTTTGTTTAGAGTGTCGATCGTGACGTTACAAGTTGACGTAACCTTTTCGGTAACTCTTGAATCAGCGAGGCTCAATTCTGTGCCTCGATCAAAAAACAAAAACATTCCAGTGAGACGCTATCTGACTGTCGATTATTTTAATAGCACAGGACAAGTCAGGCAGGACAGCATTAGTACATGCAGGACGAGATTCAATCATATTGTGTTTCAAACGAAAACAATATCTTTTTGTCTTTCAAAAATAAATTTGAAATAAACAAACATTTGATGATTGAATGGTTCGATGAACAAGGTTTGGATTAACATTTATTATTTAGGATTTATGATAAGAGTTTTTTTACAGAAAAAAACAACACAGAATCGCCGTAGCAAAACACGGAGCTACACGACCTACAAACTTGAACTTTTATAAACATGATAAATGATGTCGAAATTCGATCCAATCACACTGTTTTTTTTTAAGAACACAAGAAAAAAAACATAGGTCATAGGTCGTTCAAATATAACTAAATACTCACCCAAAGCTTTCCAAAAAATATGGCAAACAAAGTGAAATGCATAAAAGCATCTGCACTGTGTATGGTCCACAACCACAAGCAGAACCAGGTACTATGGTAACCCAGCACTTCCAGTTGTTTTTCCTGTAAAGATAAATGCCAATACCTTTGAAGGGACTTTCAGTTAGATGTATTGCTTCAGATTATAAAACAGATAAACACAGATGTCAAGTTGGAGAAGAATCAACAGCACTTTAAGTTTAGGTGAAAACAGAACCAGATAAAACATCAGCATGTTTCCTTACAGGTGCAATATCCGGTCTTTTAACACCAAGCAAATCATGGTAGTTATGGTTGAAGTGATCCCATAATGCACTGCGCAAGATCACAGTTATGGTGAAAAATAATATTACAAAGTTTATGCTTTTCCGAGAGTATCTTTTCAGACCATATGCCTCGACAGCCTCTTCACTGCAGGAATCTTCGCACGACAGAAGCCTTTCGCCACTCTCAGCATCTCCATTTTTGAACTTGGATTTCAGTCTGGTCAATACTTCAGGATTCCGAAATGGAGGATATTTATTTAGTCTGTAGATTGTACCACACATTATAAAAAGTCCACCAATGGTGTCTGCCAAACCATCGATCACATAGCCATAAGTACCCCATCCTGATACAAAATCTTTAGTCTTAGATTGGGCTCGATACACAACACCGTCAAATGCATCTAACATACTTCGAATTTCATATAAAACTACTCCCAAACGTCGCACTGTTAAGGATCTACTAGCAAGCAGTCGGCCAGCAACCATAGCCAAACAAAAGTGCAGACCAGTTATAACATTAGGGGTCACCCAAGATATTTGAGAAATCTGGAAAACTTTATCAATCCACTCACAAAATGGCAAAAATATATAATGTCCAAAGTGATCTTGCATACGCAATTTTATTGTTGTCTTTGATAATAATGTGGTATTCTTAACCGCATAACCTTTTGCTTTCTCAGCAGTAAGCTCGCCAAAAAAACTCAGATCACACCAAATGAAGTAAGTGACCAAGCCAAATATAACATAAAAGCCATAATTCGTTTTGCTTTGATAGATATCAGATCTCGTTTTTGCCATGTTGAAGGTTCTAAAAAATAAATGAGTTTTTTTTTTATTTATCATAACTCTGTTTTGAAACTTTTCTCAAAAGGAAAAAAAAACAACAAGAAAGAAGGATGCAACACAGTACTAAGTTACAAAATTTCTGAAATACAACAAGCTGTCAATGTAAGAATATAAACAGATGGCAAATCCCTGATCTAAACCGTGGTAAAGCTTTTTCTCATTGGTAGCAAATATAAAAACGAAAAAATGTATAATTCATACTTTCATTAATATTCATTGAAAAAAGAATTTAAAACTGAAGAAAAAATGTTTGTGGAGAGCGAAGTGTTGCATTTAGTTTACACCATGTTAAATTGTAGATTGATAAACAATGACAAATGTGGCAAAAGTCACTAGCTCCTAGTCTTCAAAAAGGATTTTTTTAAGAACTAGAAAAAGAAATCATTTTAAAATGCTATGAAATTCTATGAAAATCATGAATAAGAAAGAAATTAAGAACAAAGAGAAAGAACATTAGAATTAATTTATGCAAGGTATATTTATGAGATAAGACAGTATCTAAAATTTCTCATTTTAGATATGATTAATATTTTATCTTTGTAACTTCGTAACTCCCAGAGTTGGTTGATCAAAAAATAAAGTTATAATACTCAATTATATATTTAAACAAAATACTTTGTCATAATTATTCCATAATTATGCAATATATAATTGAGTAATTTTTAAAATTAAACATCTGGCCAAGAAGCAAGAGTTTCTAAAAACTGTAGAAAGACTTCATAAAAATGTTTTGAGTTCCATCGCAAGGAATTCTTTCATTAGAAATCAATGTTAAAAACTCATGACAGACATCTGCCAATTATAAAATCTTCTGATTGAAAATTGGAGGTCAATCACGTTTTGAACTGTTAAACAGAAGGTCTACATAAAATTTCATTATAATACATCTCAAATCTAAACAATAAGTTTATAATATCATTCTCTATCACACAAAAAGTAACTGACATAGGAGGAATTTCTTTGATGGCCACCTATTAGTTTTGCTGGTATATATCTTTTTGCGTTTACTGGAAATACAGGACAGTATCATACCTTAGCAGATGAAAACCAAACCAACTGATAGTATGAACATAACTCAAGCAGATCTGTTCATTTTTCAGCAGCAAATCTTTAGTGATATCTATAATTGTTTTCCCTAAGATAATTATAGAAGAATATAAACAAGATTTTTTTTATATAATAGCAAAAGGCTAGTTAGGAAAGATTATCAAATTGTTTGAGAAAATCAAGGTATATAGATATTAAACCAAAGAAAGCACTAAGTTTTTGGGATCTTTCCCCCCAGGGTGACTACAAGGACTTTGACCCTTAACAAACCTACAATTTAATCACAAGTTTATTTCATTCATTGAAAATGTAGAACACCTGACCTCAGCATATTTGGTTACATACTTGGTTATTCTATCGAATTGTTTTCCTAAATTGATGCATAATGTGATTGTTTAGACAGGTATGGCACTATGAATGTAAAATTTTCAGGGACCGCGGAGCAGAGTGGCTAAGGGGGCTAAAACGCTTTTTGAAAAAAAAATTTATTGTTCAGACTATTTTTAATTAAATCGCTAAATTCTTAACATAAGAGATTCAAACAACAGCAAACTCCTTCACTGTATGTGTATATATGGTGAATAAAAACATGGTTGAGAGCCAAAATGAACCAAGAACGTTTTATCATCAAACAGATAAAATTATTGCAGATGCAACGGCAACGGATGTCATCATGGAAAATTTATGCAAAATGATCTTTTGTAACTTGTAATGCAAATAATGTACATTTCTTCTTTCCTGGTGTAATTTCTAGTTCCTTTTTACTATTTGATTCACTTTAGGTACATACGTAGCTAAAGCTTATCATTTTTTTATCTATATAAAGCACAACCAAAAATTTTATTCAAAAAGGTGCTTATAGTTAGAGAAATTTACCAAAACGGGCATATCCATGGTATCCATCCCAAGTGAATCCAACAGATACCAAAAAAACTTGTCATATTTAGCTTAAAAGAACCAAATCAAAAATCTCCTTCCAAACTAAAAATTTCTTAAATCAAAAAATTCTTCCTCTCATCATTCTTCTTTTCTTTTCTTCTTCTTGTGCTGGGTATGCATAGATGTGAAACATTATAACAAAATATCAACTAAATCAGCCAGAAGTTATTTGAAATACATCAATACAGGCACGAACACAGGGGAATGACATGAAAATTCTCGCAGCCACGACTGTTGAAAAACTCTTTCGGTGTTGAGAGTTTACTGGTTACATGAAGCCTTTTTATTTTTTTCAAACTAGGCCCAGACCTCATATGAACAAAGTCCACTTTTTTTTCTATGTTTTGATTTTGACGGTATGGCGTGATTTTATTGAGATGACACGATGATAGTCCGTGGAATATCTTTCTTTATCTATTTTCTAAAGATCTGCTATAATTGAAAAAAGAATGAAGTTTGCATTAGTGTAAGTGGTGTGATATAAAGATAGCGAGATGACAACAACAAGTTCCTCTTTCTTCATATCATACATATAGCGCCATTAGGAAAATTTACCATAAAAGTTTAGCTCTTCGATCCGTACGACACACGGCAGAGTCGGTTCAATATACACATGACAACATACAGTCTTTGTACAAACCGCCAAATTTGAAATCCTTCTTGTCAATGTCTACTCGAATAGTGCGACCATGATATCAATTAAGTTTAATTACTATACATCCAAATCCCGGAAAGCGGAAGAGGCTTTAAGTAAACTAGGTACTAGTGGAGGATACTATAACTAAGCAGCAGTGTATCAGTAAACACTATTCTAAGAAGTAGTAGGAGTAAGTGCACAACAGTCGCTGTTTTCTTTGGTGTGCGCTTTATTTGAATAATAACGTGTTTCTTTTAATAACTGTTCCCCCCTTATAAACATCATCCTTACGATAAGCACCGTGTGTAATAGGTAGTTTATACGGTCGAACTTTGGCCTTGTCTAATGTAAATCAATTGACCTGCGATTAGACATTATCAATACTTTTACTAAAGAATGCAGGAGTTTTCCTAAGTGCAGGTCACTAAATTTACATTAGACAAGGCAAAAGTTCGACCGTATAAACTACACTTAAGCCATAAAAAGATAAAGAAGCGTCACCCTCCTCTCTAAACGACGCTGCTAAGCTTATTTGAAAAAACGAATAAAATATAAAAAAACATGTTCTATTCAAACTGAATAAATCATGATAAATAATGGATAATAATTTGCACACAAAAGTAGGAAGTCGAACATTTCTGTGTATTTCAAAACTAAACACATCCCATAAAATCATAAAAATCAGCACTTTATTTTATTATGTGAGTAAGTTGTTGCATCAAAGGTGATTTTACAAAATTCGATAATCTTTTTTATCAACATTTTATGTTAGCTCTCAAGATATGAGAACTTTTGATTTTTTTGATCAACTCCTTCTGCAAGGAGGTTTTGCTTCTTTGTTCAGAATTTTAATTAAATAAACCAATCAGAAACGTCCGAACCGTTCCAGCAAATAAGATCAAGTAGATGAGAAGGAGAACGCTGAGATTGCAAAAAGGATTATAGATTTTTGAGATGCTTTAGAAAATAGTTGTCGTTCTTTCTCCTTATGGGATTATACACATTAAAGGTCAGTTTTAATTCCGAAATTCCGAGTTTTAATTCCGAAATTCGTGCTTTGTAATCGTGAGAAACTTTGATAATAAAAATAAGACATCCTGATTTCTGAGGAGAGAGAAATCAGAGAGGAAATGAGAAAGAATTCCTGCAAGTTTATTCAGGCTTTAACGCGCAAGTTCCGCTTTTCTTTTATTATTATAAGGATGTTTTCGTTTATTCTGTGTCTTGTGGGTATTTTTTCTAACCACTGATTTTCAGCGTTTGTACAGGCAAAGGTCATTCACGATTGCAATGTTAATGAATATGGTGTTTCAAATTTCTTGAGGAGGCTATTAGTGGCGCCGCGAATTTTGCAGAAAGTTAGACTGTGTCTGCAACATTAACATGATAAGCTTAAAAACTTTGCATAATTCAAATGACTCTTGCAGCAAAGTGTATTTTCACTTTGCTGCAAGAGTCATGAGTCACGTTCACGAGTCACGTTTGTGTCGTATTTATCGTATTTAAAACAATATCTCTTCGTGAGGCTCGTTCTTCCATTTTATTTGACCGGTATCTCCTTTCCGTATCTTTTACTGTTTTTTGGGTTGTTTTTTTGTTGGTTTTTGTTGTTCTTGTTGTAGAACACACAGGACACACATTGATAGCAGTTATTATAACTTATCCTGTATAAATATTTTTGAAAAAAACAAACAAACAAAAAACAACCTTGTGTTACTACTGTAATTCTTCTAATTTAGTGCAACCCCTAATTTAACGTGGATTTTTGAAAACAATTTTGTGATTCTAAGAATAATGCGGGCTAAAAAACCTCAGGTTATTCTAATATATAACGCAGATTTTAAAGGATAAAATGAACTCATTGATGACGATTATAGGAGTAATATTGCATCACGCTAAAGGAAATTAATACAAACTTTAGAACTCTAATTTAAACATAGTCGTATTCTTGTGACTATGATTTAACAGAAGTTTACCGTATTTCCTCTAATAAACGCCGCCTTCTAATAAACGCCACATCTTGGAAAGCGGCGTTTATTAGAAAACAAGCTAAACAAGAATTGGTTTAATAGTTTATAGGTTTTTTTTGTTTTCTATCAACAAATTCTTCCACGTTTGCATGAACATTTGATGTGTTATTAATTGCTGTAAAAGTTTTCATCTCATAGAAGAGAACGGCGACAGTAATATTGCTCTTCTTTGACATTTTTGTGAACGTATCTTTTGTGTAAAACATTTTCACACGATCTTTTGTAACTTTTTTAAGGATAAGGAAACATTATTGTTTAAGTTTGTTTCTGTCCAATTTTTCATTTTGTAATAAACGCCGCCCTCTATTAAACGCCGCCTCCAAAAACTTCAATTTGCAATAAACACCGCGGCGTTTATTAGAGGAAATACGGTAATCTGTTTTCTAATAAACACTGCTTTTCAAGATGCAGCGTTTAATAGAGGGAGGCGTTTATTAGAGGGCGGCGTTTACGACAAAAATTCGGCTATAAGTGCGGCGTTTAATAGAGGGTGGCGTTTCTAATTTAACGCGGATTTTCGGGAGTATGTTTTGAAGTAAGTAAGTAAGAAATTTATTTCACGTTGAAGGAATGGAGAGTTTCACAGTGTTTGTGGCAACTTGAGAGGTTGTTCCACAATATGCTACTGCGAAAAGCCAACGAGTTAACACCATCACGTACAGTATTAGACTCAGGGATGTAAAGTTTAAGAATAAAGCAACAGTGCCACAGTGAAAACATCATCCATAAAAGAGTGATTTACATGATGCACAGTTTCATAAATCTCTATCAAGAGACAGCGAATGTTTAAAACATGTATAGGGGAAAGGCCATCAATTCCAAGCAGAGCATCAAGAGGCAAGTCATAAACATTGTGCTCGTAATGCACGCCTCTGAACTCTCTCAATCAATAACTAAAATGCGATTGGATGTAGCAGTGATACAGAGAAAGAGCCTGCTTAAAATTTAAGAATTTTCGAATTCTGCGAAGACACATGACGCCCCTACTTGCTCTAATACGTAGTTCCTTAATCATGTTTCTGTGAAACGAGAGTTTTATCTAGGGTTACACCAAGTAACTTCACAGAGTCCGATTATCTGAGTGTTATGTTAACAAAGTATTCATTGAAAACATTCGCTATATCTTCATCGTTAGAAGTGATCTCCTCATTTTTAAATGAAAAGATCTTTTCACCTTTAGCGCAGGCCTTCATTGAAAACAGAGGCTTCGTTAAATACCAGAATGGTTTGCCTTCCTTGTTTTCAGAACTAAACAAAGATCTTTTGGCTTGTTTGTTTAGGTTAACTACAAACTTACGTTTTTTGTTTTTTGTAAAAATGCTAAGTAGCTGGATCTTTAGTTTTGTTATATCTGTTATTCAACTGAGATCTCTTCATCATGGCCTTTCTTAAGCCTTTATTCATATGTGGATTATTATTGCCACCCTGGCTTTGTAGGGAGCATGTTTGCTCACAGTTTGAACAATGGCTCCACGTAAGGACGAAAAGTTTGCA
The DNA here is from genome assembly GCA_027922465.2 of Turritopsis dohrnii. Lineage (NCBI taxonomy): Eukaryota > Metazoa > Cnidaria > Hydrozoa > Anthoathecata > Oceaniidae > Turritopsis > Turritopsis dohrnii. The sequence continues at coordinate 583,033 of BQMF02000137.1, read as the reverse complement.
GACACTGAAGAAGCCACATTGTGAGTTAATTCTTCAGTGAACACTTTTTCCGAAAACTTTTTGTAGCTCCTACAAACAACTTTCTTTGGTGGTAAAAAAGTTGCTTTCAACATGGTATAAATCAGATGATGGTGGTCACTGATCCCAGTTTCACCAACTGATTTAAAACTCTTCGGTGTGCTAATAAGGGAATAAAGTCCATGGTAAGACATTAATGATGAGATCTCAGTACTTTCTGTAATGTCGTTAAAGTCTCCTAAAACAACAATATTTTCACAGGTACTTACAAATAAGTCTAGCTTCTCAGATAATTTTTCTGTAAAATAATTTAAATTCTGTGAAGGTGTGTAGTCACATCTAATGCAAGAGTCAATCATGCTACTTGGGTATCCATTTCTCCTAAATATATCCTTGAGAAATGAAACCTCCTCGTGAAACCAATAACTAGAACAGATGTTGTAACAACGATTCAGTGAAGACCGTGTTTGTAAGAAAGCTGAATAAAGCTGGTGAAATTGGTAAAAACACCACTGAAGGTAGGTTTGCGATAGAGACTGGCTATGATGTTATTAAATAATTTAGATACCTTAACATCAAGAAGGGAAAGAACTTTATCTTGTTTATCTTGTTCCATTTCCTTCACAAAGTAACTTCATCTGCGAAAGTAATAATTTTTACATCAAGGCATTTTCCTTATTTTTTCAAAAACCACTTTTTCATTTTTCACAAAAACATACTAGCCAAAAGAGCTTGAAAATGGCTTTCCGTTGACGCAAAAATTATTTTGAAATCGGTATATTCATTTAAAAAGACAACTTTAAAATTTCCATTTCCAACATTACGAAACATATTGCATAACGAACGCAATTTTATCTAAATCATTATCATTATCATTAATTACAAAGCATAAACCTAAAATAATTATTTTTTGACTACTGTCCGTGAAAATGACATTTTCGTTGTTATTTAGAAGGTTTAAAAATGTGAAGCGAAGCATGAATGTCTGTAAATGCAAGTCATGTTATCACAAATTGTGACGACAGTTCAAAGGATGGCTTCTTGAAATCTCGTAAAGGAAAATGCACATTGATCTTCGTCAATGGAACTACCTAAAGGAAAGAAATTGTTTGCGAAAGAAATTTTTCCGGAATATATTTTTGCGAATAAATGACCCAAAAATGCCAAATCCGCAAAAAATGCCAAATCCGCAAAAGATTTAAGAATAAAAAGAGCAGCGAATTTTAAAATTAAAACATCATAAGTAAGTCGAGTTATTCTTCTGCTAACTTCTGCTTTTGATGGTTTTTAGAAGTCAAAGGGTTGTAACAATTTAACAGAACAATTAATTACATTTTCTGAAAGAAGACAGTATTAAAAAAGAGTCACTTGGTTTTAAAAGGGGAGTTGATTGCACTCGTCGACACCCCCACATTGCGCCTTTGTTGTATCCTTTCTCTGATACGTTCATATGGGTTTTGCAGTATCTGATGAATTTCTCTATATTATACATACACTCACTCTGCATGGTCTACCCACAATATCGTCTCTCCATCGTAGAGACTATAAAGATTGGGAAGAACAAAAGAAAAACACAGAAAATATACACAGATCAGATAAAAATTTGATATCTCTCCAAAAATGAACCCATAAAAACTATAAATATATCGAAAATAATTATAAAAATACATGGTAAAATTATATAAAAATATCAAAGTTATTAAAAATATTATACAGGAAAAATAGTAAAATTATTGGTATGATGGCTTTAGAATCACAAGAATTAATCAAGCAATTTCTGTTAGTATTGGCTGAACTTTTTGCAAAATATGGCAAATTTATATTTGAGGAGTTAAAATTCGCAACTGGCGTAAACTTTTAAAGAAATATACTATCTAATTTTCCCAAATTCATGTATACGTTGTTTTCTGGGTTTTTAAATTTTGCTCGTTTGTAAATATATTTATATAAAAACATGAATTCGGGGAAGAGTAGAATCATCTGATAATTTGAGTTTTCATCAAATTTTTGGTAGGAAGTCTCATGATATGCAAGATATAGTTCCATTCTCGCTGACACAAACATATTTGACAAGGTTTTCGCCATGATATATTGGTGAAATCGATTTGCTAGATGATCTATTATGAAAGGTCTAAGGTAAAATTGCATTAACCACATTACATCATATTGGTGGAAAAACTTTCAAGAGATAACCCACTAAAAATCTAGATTGATTAAAATGTTAACCACGTACTTTTTAAATTACCCAGTGGGCAAAAAATCCTCAAAAAACCACTGCGAACAAGTGCATTTCCATTGAAATGGTGAGTGGCTTTCTAGAATACACTCTTCCACAGAGGTTTTTCAACAAATTTGCCCAGTGGGTCAAATATCAACAATATTGACAATGCTCAATACTGAGTACTTCAGAAAACGTCCGGCAATTTACATTCTATCTTAGCATGTTTACGTTTCTTTCAACAATACAAACAATTTTAAGCTTACCATAATTATTGATCAAGGAAGGTCACTTCTTCAAAGCCTCTGATATAAAATAGCACAAGGGGGATTTTTAATCAGGTGTTGATAAAGTGTCAGTGTTGGAAAGTCTTGTCGAATGGTTTAAAGCTTTCACGACAAACTCAATCTGTTGGTGGAAAAGTTGAACAACTGATTTCGGAAACATTTCCAGATCGCCTTTGACGAATTCAGACAGTAGTGCACTATTGGTGTTTGTGCCACCTTCCCGTGTATCATAAGGCCAAAACAGCAACCAAGTGCTCAACATGGCTGCATTATTGAACAAGTTCACATCCACACATGTTTTAACTAATGGTTTTTTCTTCTTTTTAACAGACAATCGTTTTCTGTTAGGCTTGATATTGCGTGTTTGAAACAGAACATCCAAGATCCACTCCGCAAACTGAGTCATTTTTGACATTCCTTCTGGCGTTGATGACGAAATGCAACTCTGGACTATGGGGAAAACTTTGGTTTTTGTGACTGAGTCAACTAAACTACCTTGCTTGTAGCTCAGTTTGGTTTTTTCTGTGGCTACGGGGACTTCAGATTTGGCATTGAAATGCTTGTTTTTTATCAAACTGATCACTTGCTGGATACTTTCATTTAAGATCTCTTTTTCAGTTCCAGTCGGAGAATCAAACAACCATTTTTCCCAGTGTTTTTTTAATTCCAAAAGTTTCTCCGAAGTGTTCTCTGGCGATACCCATTCGAGCTTGATAGATGCTTTACGATTTACTGATAACGTAATAACAGGTTGTATGTCATCAGTCTTTCGCACCAAAAAGTAGCCTTTGTCGCCACCTAGCAAAACAAATGCATAGATGAATAAGCTTATGAAATAATGCAAAATTTAATTATCCTAGAAGAATTTATTTGAACTTTTATATATATTATCATTAACGCAAACAAACATTTTTACAGCAAATCGAAAACCTCTTACCAGCAGAATTACATGTTTCTTCATTAGGATCAGATAATAAGTTCCACATCACCTTCAAAGGTATCCATCTTGTAGATGATGTATCTCGGATTAGTATTAGGTCCTTGTCTCTGCAAAACCCACATATTATTGGAAAGTGCCCAAAGCATTCATTGTCCCTTCTATACATACACACCAAAACAGATTGTTGTGAGCTTGTGGAGTCCTTGACAACTTGCCTTTAGGTAAAAAAAAACAACAAACAATTATAATAATAATGGAGTGCTTATCAATATTATACAAGAATTATTATACTTAAGGTGTGAGTAAGGGATTTTGTGATTTTGTTTTTTAGTGTAGTTAATCCTTTTGACAAGAATATGTTTATATCAAGTATGATATATACCTTTTTGGAAAGCTTATTTACATCTTAGTCAGGTAGCTACTTGCAAAAAAAATTGGAAATGAGAGGGACAATGTAAAACTACTTTGAACTGTTAGATATCATTCCTTAGAACTAGAAAATCATTACGGGAATATCTGAAATTATTTACTGGGCGTGTCCAGTAAGATTTTTATTTTGATGACGTCACACAATAAAACCAAAATTTTTTTCGAAATTTTTCAAGTATTATTACATCATTCGATAGGTTTTTTATGCTGAACTAAAAGCCCAATTATGTCATGGTGTGATTTTGAACATAAAAAAGTTATTAGGGATAAACGGCTTGCAACTACATGGCGCTATTTCCTTTTCGCACCCCTCACTCTCCTTCTAGGATGTTTTAGGGTCAGGCTTAGGATTATTTTTTATCTCCGTGATGAAGAGCCAACTAGTAAAAAGATATGGCAGATACATTTAGTGGGGTGCGAAAAGGAAATAGCGCCCAACTACATTTTGTACATTATTCACTAAGATTTCCATCTTCATTGTCACTATCGCCATCATCATTATCTTCATCAGAAGTATCATAATCAAATTTCAAGTTTTCGCATCATTGGCCACAACCACATAAATCAATGCATTCGGGGCCGTGAGATCGATACTCGCATACTTGGGTGTGGCATTTTGATTTCGAGCAATTACAGGAAATCAACTCGATGACGTCAACTGTTGCTGCAGGAAGCAACTTCCAGTCAATGGTTAAGACACCAGCCTCCATCTTCCATCCATGACCAATGGGATTTGGTATCTTGGGGTTGTCTTCATTGTTTTGCTGTCACATGATACTCGCTTGCAATGACACAGTAAAGCGTCTCTTGTTGTTGGTAGTTTCTTTGGTTCGTGAGCCTTGCGACTCGAACAAAACTTTTTGCAACCAGCTTCGTTGGTGTCATTACATTTAACTGCGTACATATCGCAGACGAAATATCCCAAAAAATATCCTCCTGAAGGTCAAGAAAATTATGAAATTTCGGTTTTCTAGATTGGCTAAAACGCACTCATAATTTTTAATTATAGTTAAGCATTTAAGAAATATTTTCATGGGTAAAAGGTGTAAAACATGTGGCAAAAAGGTTTTCCTTAAAAATATCTATCAATTCGCACGAACAGTCCAACACAGGTAGTTGAAAGTTCGCTGATGCCGATTAGAGTAACGCTATCATCCCCTTCCTCAACCAATAGTTTGATTGATTGCGATTTTTGCTCTCTTTTCCGTGAGTGCTCGATCAGAACAATGATTTCGGCGATGACGTCGTCCCTACCAGAAGTTTCATTTGTTTTGTGGTCATCTTCACCAATAGATTCAATGAGTGACAATAGCAATGGGTAAAGACCCCCCGCTGGTTCTGCCGCCCCTGAGGGCTATTATATGGGGAGATGAAGATTGCACTATGACGATGTCATCAGAAATAAAACAATAGGAAAATGGCCTGGAAACGAGCAGCTGTTTATTAATGAAAGTGTTCAAAGAAGGTAAAGAAATGATTCGCTCTCATATCACAAGAAAACCTCTGAAACACTTTTTCTCAATCTTAGCAACGCCGTCCAAAAAATATCACAGCTCTGAAAAAAAGTGTCGTTTGGCACAAAAGAAGACCTTTTCGCCTTCTCTCCTGCCGACAGTTTGTTTTTTGTTCTTTTTTTTCGTGCACCCGATAAAACATTGCTGTTTTTTTCCTGACGTAATGGAATCTTTGTTTTTTCAATTTTCCGATTTGTCTTGAAGGAAGGAAAGATGGCGGAGAAATTTTAGTTTGTTGTTGTTGGAATAGCGTGATTTTTCTTTTAGTGATAACTTGTTTAATAAATAATTTTAGGTGCTCCGGTAAAAAAATAATTAATACTGAGTATCTTTAGAACATATTTCACTATCTTTTGGATTGTCCCCTTCATTGCATGGTTTCTCATTTTTTTATGCAAGTAGCTGCCTGCCTATCTCTAAAAGCCCAAAACTAAAAGATAGATTGAGATTTGGCATACTGAGAAGCTGAAGGATAGATCTAAAAACCCTTTTTTGAACAGAATATAAGTCTTGTAAATGAAAACTAGAAGCCATTAGGCTTGAACAATTTCCGCATCAGCCCTTGAGAAAATCGCTTTAGGCTAAATTTCAAAATATCTGAATGACTTGGGCCAGAAAAACAGTTCACCAATATCTTACGCATGATGTTTATTCATGAAAATTGAAGATTTTTCGAAATTTGGTCCAAATTTGGCCTCAATCGTCCAAGTTTAGTCAAATCTGACAAAATGACTGTCAAATTCGAAATCAGCACTTTCAAATGTAATCCATGCAAAATTTCATGAAATTTGAAGAACTTTCGAAATTTGGTCCAAATTCGGCCCAAATTTTCCAATTTTAGTCAATTCTGACAAAATGACTGACAAATTTGAAATGAGCACCTTTCAAATGTAATCCATGCAAAATTTCATGAAATTTGAAGAACTTTCGAAATTTGGTCCAAATTTGGCCCAAATTTTCCAATTTTAGTCAATTCTGACAAAATGACTGACAAATTTGAAATGAGCACCTTTCAATTGTAATACATGCAAAATTTCATGAATTTTGAAGATTTTTCGAAACTTGGTCCAAATTTGGCCCAAATTGTCCAATTTTAGTCAATTCTGACAAAATGACTGTCAAATTTGAAATGAGCACCTTTCAAATAAAATCCATGCAAAATTTTATGAAATTTGAAGAACTTTCGAAATTTGGTCCAAATTTGACCCAAATTGTCCAATTTTAGTCATTTCTGACAAAATGACTGTCAAATTTGAAATGAGTACCTTTCAATTGTAATACATGCAAAATTTCATGAAATTTGAAGAACCTTCGAAACTTGGTCCAAATTTGGCCCAAATTGTCCAATTTTAGTCAATTCTGACAAAATGACTGTCAGATTTGAAATCAGCACCTTTGAAATGTAATCCATGCAAAATTTCATGAAGTTTGAAGAACTTTCGAAATTTGGTCCAAATTTGGCCCAAATTGTCCAATTTTAGTCAATTCTGACAAAATGACTGTCAAATTTGAAATGAGTACCTTTCAATTGTAATACATGCAAAATTTCTTGAAATTTTAAGAACCTTCGAAATTTGGTCCAAATTTGGCCCAAATTGTCCAATTTTAGTCAAACCTGACAAAATGATTGCCAGAATTGAAATCAGCACTTTTCAAATGTAGTCCATGCAAAGTTTCATGAAATTTGAAGAACTTTCGAAATTTGGTCCAAATTTGGCCCAAATTGTCCGATTTTAGTCAATTCTGACGAAATGACTGTCAAATTTGAAATCAGCACCTTTCAAATGTAATCCATGCAAAATTTCATGAAATTTGAAGAACTTTCGAAATTTGGTCCAAATTTGGCCCAAATTGTCCAATTTTAGTCAAGTCTGACAAAATGACCGTCAACTTCTAAATCAGCACCTTGTCTAAATTGCCCAATTTTAGTCAAACCTGTCCTAAGTTCCTAGCATAGGTCAGTCATTATTCTGAATAAATAAACAATCCGAAATCCGAACGGACTTTCCGAAAACGACGAAAAACTGTGACAGAGATAGATACTTAGATAGAATGTGTAAACCAAACAATTTCCTACGCTATAAGCGCGGAAATTGAAAAATGAAAAAATAAGACAACGTTTAAAAGAAATTGAAAATGATTCTAAAAATAATTAATTTGAGTAAAAACAAAACAAAAGCGTTTTTCACTCATGTCTCATGTTCCTGTCCAAAGGATTAAATAAAAATTCCTGTCAAAAGGATTAATTAAAAAACAAAAACATGTTTCTTTCCCTTACACCTGTAAGTAAAGCTAATCAGATATACTTACCTAAAGTCTTCTATTGATGATTTTTCAGCAACTCGGATGGCATCAACTGAAACACCATTTTCCCTGGCAACACAAGGAAATTCATCAAAGCCAATAAGGGGATAGTATTGACCATCTAATGTCATCGAATGAGGTATCTTCAGAGCATTTAACACCATCAACAAAGTTGAAAAGCCAACATCACCAGAATTTACTGGCATAAAATGATGTTGTGAAAGAGTATAATAAATATTCATGTACTTTTGGTTAACGGCTCTCATAAATATTTTTTTCCCCATGTTAGAGTCCAAGGAAAAACTGGTTGTCCCATCATACCAGTCATTATGTGCACAAGATGACACTGTGCTAACATAGCTAATTGTATCAGACGTAAGACTGCTAGTGCTGCTTCTTGAAACCGGGGTAGACGTTGTTACTCCTGGCGATACGTTATTATTACTACGTCTATCTATGTCAGGTTTTTCTTTGTATTTTTCTAAAACACCTTTGTTCTTAACTTTGATATTATTGTGCAAGGCATGGAAATCATCTAAGCTGTGTTCTCCAGCATTTCCATCACTATTATCCGTGGTATCTTGATTTCCATCAATCGAGTGCTGAGAATCATTGCAATCTTTGCAATCACTGTGTAGGTCCAAAGCTATCAGTAAGTCATGCTCTGAAAGAACAGCATACTCATCCAATAAAGACTCACTGACACTGCTATCAGATATATTTGATTCTTCCAATATTTGACCTAGTGTAGGTTTGAATCCTTCCATTAACAAGGGCTTTTTGTTTCGAAATTGAAATTCTAAATAGATTAATTCATAAACAGTTTCTAAATTTTTGTTATACAACATGAAAGGAACCAAATACTGCAACAGTCAAATCTGAACATCACAAAACACAAATGCGACCAATAAAACATGATTTTCTATAACTCCCTAATCAAGGGCACACAAATTTTGCTAAAAATTTGCTGATAATGAATCTTATTGTAAATTCTGATATCCTCATTGCAAAAATTGATGATTACATTACATTATTCTTATACTTTAAATTAAATGAATGAGAGTATGAGAGTTGCTGACTCAGCAACCACAAATTTTTCTCATTTGGGTAGCAAGTTCTAAAGTCTGTTCTTTAAGACACTCACGTTCTCATTCTTTTACTTAAACATTTTAATTTTATGATGTTCTGTTCATAAAAAAGTGATAATAGTTCCTTATTCAGAAATCAGGAAAGTAAAATTGTTTTGCTCATTCTCAAAAATTCTATTAAAGTCCGCATTATGTATTCGATAGATGTATATCAAAGTGTCAATTCGAAATAAAATGATGCTTTTTCATATAATTAAAACTGGATGCAAAGATGCAATTATTATGAAAGCAATTATTACAATAGTACAATAAATATACGGAAACATAGTTTTAGGAACAAATTATCTCGCTTTTCCATTACAAGTCATGGAAAGTATATTTAGATGAGGGTCTGTATCCCTCTGTTTGACAAGCTACCTTGAAGAATAAGACAAGTTTTTTATGCTAATTGCAAGCCAGACTACAGAAAAATGACTTGATAAATAGCCTTGTGTGTAGCATTCTCATTTTAGACATTCTTCAAAACCACTCCTTTACTCTCTAAAAATTCTCAGGGTTTCTGACTATATTTATTTTTCCAATTTAATTCTCGTATATGAAATTTTGAACTCTCTTGCTCCTATTGACATTCGTAGTCTTTTCAGTCTGCATTTTCTTCCAACAGCTCACAACACTCGTGGCTCTTCTATCCGCCTCCTCGCCAGACCTTTTATCAGAACATCCATATTTGGTTTGAATTCGATTCATTATCAATGCATTATTTCTTGGAACCACATGCAACACCAGTTGTTACAACATGATCTCTCTTCACTCAGCCTTGGTAAATTCAAATCCCATTGAAAAGAAGTTCTCTTGAATCAATATTTCCCTTGATTGAAATGTTTTTTATTATTTTCAGTTTGTTTTTGTTTTTGTTTTTTTGTTATTTTTATTTGTTATTTTTATTTGTTTGTTTGTTTGTTTGTTTTTTTGTTTTGTTTTTTATTTTGTTTTTTGTAGTTTCCGCATACAATTTGTTGTATTATTTATCTTTGGTGGCCATCACTAGATTAGTATTTTACTATTTGGTGGTCTCCATTAATTATACTGTAATAGTTGTAATTATCAGGGCATTAGCAGCAGTCAAAAATTCCGCGTTTACCGCGGTTTCCCAATTGGGGAAGACTTAATATTCCCAAACAACTTTTTCAAAAGGACTTATTGTGGGCTTGACAAATGGCGCACGTGCGTTCGTCATGAACGTTGATTGATAAAAAATTCCCAGTAACGTACGAAGTTTTTAATAAATTTGTTCACGCACGAACGCCAATATAACCTTCCCATTTCATATTCGAAAAAATAATACACAATTTTTACGTTATTGAAACCACAAGTAGTACAAATTAGATTTTATGCACGTCATTGGAACTTCCTATAAGAAGTCGTAAAGTATGAAGTATAAAGAAAAAGGTAATCAGTCTCCTGTGTTGGGGATCACAGATTAAATCGTCCCCCTTACTTCACTATCCTTCATTACCTCTGAGAGCGAATTTATATGCGTACCATCACATTACGAAAAGTTGTTCAACATCTTGAATACCACGTACGGTCCAAGAAATAATTGTGTACGTTAAGATACTGTCTTGTTAGATCTACATGTCAAGCTCAATTATTGAAGTATTTAAATAAAAACATTTCGGAATGATTCCGCCTTCGTTCCTACTACAGACATACCAGCCGATGGCGTTATGGAATACAGCAGGGGGTGTTCTCTAAGGGTGCCAAATTATCAACGAAACAGTCATCCCCAAACCCTTTGACGTTATTCCTTTTGAACCCACCCCACCAAGGACCCCTACACCAATTTCCCAATTAACAACCAAAAACGCAAATGTTTTTTTAATCCTGGCTAACGCCCTGATTATGCTATAGTTTCTGAAAAATAAATTACTTACTTACTTACTTACTTACTTACTTACTTACTTACTTGCATATAGTATGGATGAGTTTCAAATTATTAAATAATTCTTCAAAGGCCCTGTCTCAATTATAATTTTGATATTGATAATTTGACATTCCTGTCAAGTTTGCAGCATTATTTATGTTAATATAATTGTATTACTATTGTATCAATACTATCATCAGTTAATTACTGTATTTTCTTTAATAAACGCATCCCTCAAATAAATGCCTCCCTTTATTAAAGGGGAACTACACTCAAAAAATAAAAACTGATTTTTTTTTTACCATTTGGAAGAATTTTAAAAATGATGAAAGTCAGTTTTCGAATTTTCAAAAAATCATTTTTTGATCCTGAGATATTGTCATTTAAAATTTTTGCTCAAAACTTGATCTCCATGGCAACGTGACATCACAATGTTCAAAACGAAATTGCTGACATACAAATATGTAAATAGCTGAAGAAATATTAGTGATACACTGCTAGAATTTTGTATGTGTAGTGGCAAACACCTATAGGTATTGAATTACTAAAAATAATTGTTGACATAGTTACTCTGGGTTTGTTTCCAGGTCTCTTCTGTTTTTTGCTGACATGGAGATCTGTTCAGGTAAGGGAAAAGAAATTTTAGAAAATGGAACAGTTTTTACTGGACGTAAGTTAAAGTGAAATACGCCAGAGTAACAGTGTTGGATGCTGATATATAATTTTGTCAGCAAAAAATATTAGAGACTTGGAACCGAGCTAGAGTAGCCAATGGCAATAAATTTCTTTGCTATTTTCACAAATGCAGTTACTTACCCCTCTACATGCAATGTTCTAACAACATAAGATTAAAAAATTCTAAGTTATTCACATATTTATACGTCAGCAATATCTTCTTGAACGTTGTGATGTCACGTTGCCATGGAAGGAAAACCTTTAAACAGCAATATCTTAATGACTTTCAGCATTTTTATAGATGTTTTAAATAGAGCACAAAAATGAACTTGCTGATTTTTTTAGTTTAGTGCCCTGAACACCAAACTAATGGATCTGTATCTTGAAAAGCGGCTTAAAAGCCTAAACAAGAAATAGCTCTAACAACAAATTCTTCCACATTCACATTAACTTTAATTGATAAGTACTGTAATTAATTGCACAGGAACATTCAAACAAAATTCTCGTATCGTTAAGGGAATCCTGCATCCAAAGTGATATCTCAAGGGATGATAGAACTCGTAAAGTTGTTTAAGAACTCTTTTTACAGTTTCTGGAAATTCTGTTTCCTTGGGCAGATATTTCGATTTAGAAATCATCAAATTATGCAATGCATAATTATGATGTAATAAGATAGTTTTTTAAAAAAGAAAAAAGAAAAAATCAAGCAAAAACTTTTTATCATTGAAAAGAAGCTTCAAGAATCCTACCGTGATGAACGAAATTGTTCAGAGATGAAGGCTATTGAAGCAATAAAAGTCAATCCAAAATATTTCTTTTCCTATGCGAAAAAATTCTCAAAGGTTAAAGCAAAAGTGGGCCCACTGCTCAACCCAAAGACCAACAAACTAACAAATGACAATAAAGAAATGGCGGAGTTATTACAGATGCAATACAAAGCAGTCTTCAGTGACCCCCTCAATGAATACAAACAAATCAGGGAAAAGCCAAATATTTCAAAGATTTCAGACTTTGATTTCTCAATTGACGATGTTGAGAAAGAAATTGATACTCTGAAGCACAATTCAGCTGCTGGGCCCGATGGTGTGCCTGCTGTGTTTCTTAAAGAATGCAAGTTCACCATCTCGAGACCCATTTACCTGTTGCAAAGAAAATTTTTGGATGAAGAAACGACTCCAGAGATTCTCAAAACAAGCATCATTTCCCCAATCTTCAAAAAAGACGATCAAGGAGATCCAGCCAACTACCGTCCAGTTTCACTAACATCACATGTGATAAAACTTTTTGAAAAGATTGTGAGGAGGAAATTAATAGACCACCGTGAAGAAAATAACCTTTTCAACCAGAATCAGCACGGTTTCAGAGCAGGTAGGTCCTGTTTGAGCCAATTACTTTCCCACATGGACACTGTTTTCTCTCTATTGGAAGATGGCTACAATGTTGATACAATCTACCTGGACTTCAGCAAGGCCTTTGATAAGGTCGACCACACCATCCTGCTGAGGAAACTAGAAAGCCTTGGAATCAATGGTAAACTGTTTGGATCAAATCGTTTCTCACCAACAGAACTCAGCATGTGTCAGTCAACAGTCACCTCTCTGATCCAACAGAAGTTAAATCTGGCGTGCCTCAGGGGTCAGTCCTTGGACCTCTTTTGTTTATCATAATGATCGCAGATATTGATGAGAAAGTTAAATTTGCAATCATCTCCTGTTTTGCAGACGATACTAGGCTGCTAAAGTCCATCAAAACTGTAATGGACAATTTCCAACTCCAACATGATCTTAACAAGGTCTATGCCTGGACAACTGATAACAACATGAATCTAAATGGTGAAAAGTTTGAACAGTTGTCATATGGTAAAGATGCTAAACTTAAAGAAAATTCCATCTATTTTGCAGACAACAACACCATTATCAAAACCCCCAAACATGTCAAAGATTTGGGGGTGATCATCACCGATGATGCCAAATTTGAGGAACATATAAATGCTGTAGTAAAGAAATGCTCTGATCTCAGCGCATGGATTCTGCGCACTTTCAAGTCACGAGAAAAGAATGTGATTATTGCTCCCAATTATGGTCACCAACAAGAAGATCAGATATACAAAAGATTGAGATGGTCCAGCGTGCTTTTGTCAGAAAAATCAAGAGCATGCATAATCTATCCTACTGGCAGCAATTGAAATGTCTAAAGCTCTACAGCCTGGAAAGAAGAAGAGAACACTACCAAGTAATCTACATCTGGTCAATTCTAGAAGGTTTGGTGCCCAACTTTCAACGCACTGAGGGCGGACAGATGGTTGGTGGTATAAACTACTATACACACCAGAGACTTGGTAGAAACTGTTCTACCAGAGTACCCAAGCTTGGGCCCTACAGAAATCTGATCGCTAGCAGCTTTGCTTTTCGTGGTCCAAAACTCTTCAATGGGTTTCCTAGGGAACTAAGGAATTGTACCAATTGTGCTAAGGACGTCTTCAAAACAAAACTTGATAAATATCTGCGTACTGTGCCTGATCACCCTCTTATTCCTGGGTATGTCCAGTTCAGGCAAGCTGACTCAAACAGCCTTCCAGATATGAAGAACTGCATTGGACTCAACGAGTTGGATGTGTGAGGATTCACAAAAACAATATCAAGTAAATCAAGTAAATCAAGTAGTGTGTATATATAACTTCTGAATTAGTAAATACTAGGACTTCATTCTTCTATCAATCAACTCAGAATGGAAGCCCTTACTCCATAGTAACTTACAAAGATGTAATATTAATCACATCGAAAGTTATTGCAATGAGAAGTGTTAGCTACTATCTTATTACATCATAAATATGCATTGCATGAATTAAATATAAAATTTTAAAAACAAAATATCTCAAAAACTATAAACAATTATGAAATACTGAAAAGAGACTTGTTAATCAACTTTTTGAGCTCTATTGTATTTGTGAATATCATTTTGGATGCAGGAATCCCTTTAAAAAATACTTGGATAGTTCTATTGGCAGATGTCCCATTAAAACTTCCTTGCCTGGCATATTATCATTCCAATATCGCATAAAAAAGATTGGTCTAGTTTGACTGATGCTGCTTTACGGATAAAGATCGCTCTTCTTTCAAATTTTCAAGTCTGATGTCAGCAAAATCTACAAAAGCGTTCACGTTATAGAAGAGAATGGCAACAGTGATACTGATATTCTTTGACGTTTTTGCATAATAATGTGAACATTTATGTTTATTTGTGTATTTCACACACAATCTTTTGCAACATTTTTTAGGGAAAGAAAACATTACTGTTTAAAGACTGTTTATATCGCATTTTTCATTTTAAAATAAACCTCTCCCTCTAAAGAATGTCAAGCTGGAACTTGTAATAAAAAAAGCCACACTTTTGTGTTTAGGAAATATATAATACGGTAAAAAAAATTAATTATCATAAAAAGGATTAAATGTGTGTCGAGCATTAAAATAGCAGTCCAAATTGGCAGTCAGTTAGCTCCCTCTTGGGTTGTACTGATTATTCATTCTGAAAGTTTACCTCATAAAACAAAAACGTTATTTATATTTATGTAAGTCATTTAAATTCATCATTTATGCCTGGTTTCCTCTGTGCAAACTGCTTCTCTAAACATAACTTCGATGAAGCACCTCAAGCATAACTCATGCTACCAACTGACCTTGCTAAAATTATTAAACCACCAGTAAGAATTAAAAATAGAAAAGAGCTTAACAATCCTCGTGTTATGTTGGTGTGTTGGTCAATGAGAAATCTACAGATTATATGCCGCCATATTTAATAACTAAGCAAATTAGACTTATTACCTAAAACAAAATAACTCAGCAATTTTAGTGCAATAGAAATTGTGAAGATGAAATTATGTATGATAGTAATTAAAGTCTTTATTTTGTAAAATTGTAATTAGTAATTAATTGGAAATTTATCATAACATAATCTCAACTTTGTGTCATTGTTCCGCGTGATACTCTCTGAATCATTTTTTTATCAGGGTGCTTAAACAAAATGGGTTTATCAATTACCATCCCAAATAATAAGTTCCGAAATACTCATACAAATAACATTTATTTTTGATAATGTATTACTGTAAAAAAAAACTAAAACAAAACAATAACTTTGACAACTGCATGTATGAGGCTTCTGAATAATACGCTAACCCCCGTCTGTGAATAGTAAGTCATTTAATACCACAGGTGGTGAAATTGATGAAATCGCTGAGCCGACAACGGTGTCATGATGCACAATCTATCTCATGTTTATAAATCGCTTTGTAATTTTATTTTCGTGGCTTGAAGAACGTCAACTACGTTTCATTATAGCGTGTATTTCATGCTTTGTAAATATTTGCAACCGTTATTATACTTTTCATTTGAAGGAACCGAGACTGACTGTTGTAGAAACTGTTATCAAATGGTTATGCAAATATTTCGCACAGCCTAACAAAACAAAATTCACGTGGATGACTTGTTAGACTTTGCAGGATAAAGAATTAAGAAAGTATGAAAAATATTTGTTATGGCTACTGTTTTTGTTTTTATTTATTTATATATAGCTAGGTTTGATAAAAATATGAGAATTCGTAATTATATTTTAATGATGAAACCGAAAGAGGAAATAAAAGATGGCAATTTTCGTTAGCACACTACTTGTTATATATAATAAGTATCATAATATAAATCTACATTTGTGCAAGAACACATTATTGTAGAAATTTTTCTACTAATTGTCTAACACTGCACAGCTTTCAGCAAATAGCTTTTCAGTTGTGTAAAAGGTAAACCCAATCATATCTCTAGATATTATTATTTTAATCTCATTTGATTTGGTGTTGTTAATTGAAATGTTGTGTCAATATGGCTTGAAATTTCTTTTGTTTTCTATGTCTTGACTTTCTTTTTTATTTTAATTTTCAAAAACAAAAGTATGAATTGTACACACTGCTTAGTACGTACTACCATCCCTATTAAAGGAGAACTAAACTAAAAAAATTACAAGTTCATTTTTTTGCCCTATTTGAAACAGCTTTAAAAATGATGAAAGTCAGTTTTTGAATTTTCAAAAAATCTTTTTTCGTTCTTGAGATATTGCCGTTTAAAGTTTTTTCCCGAAACATGATCTCCATGGCAACGTGACATCACAACGTTCAAGAAGATATTGCTGACATATAAATATGTGAATAACTCAGAATGTTTTAATGATTTATTGTTAGAACATTGCATGTAGAGTGGTAAATAACTGCAGTTGTGAAAACAGCAAAGAAATTTATTGCCACTGTTACCCCGACTCAGTTCCAGCTCTCTGTCAATTTTTGCTGACAAAGCTATAATAACATCATCCAAAACTATTACTATGATGAATTTCACTTTAACTTATGCCCAGTGAAAACTGTCCCATTTTCTAAAATTTCGTTTCCCTTACCTGAGTAGATCTCCATTTGTAGCTTTGTCAGCAAAAAACAGAAAAGGCCTGGAAACAAGCCAGGGTAACTATGGCAACAATTATTTTTAGTGACTTGATACCTGTACGGGTTTGTCCCTATACATACAAAATTTAAGCAGTGCATCACTTATATTTCTTGAGTTATTTACATATTTGTATGTCAGCAATTTCTTCTTGAACATTGTGATGTCACGTTGCCATGGAGATCAAGTTTTGAGGAAAAACTTTAAATGACAATATCTCGGGAACAAAAAAAGATTTTTTGAAAATTCAAAAACTGACTTTCATCATTTTTAAAGCTGTTTCAAATAGGGCAAAAAAATGAACTTGTAATTTTTTTAGTTTAGTTCCCCTTTAAGCATTACCTTTGGCAGGGATGATACTGTTATCACTGATACGAAGTTACATGAAAAATTGATTATGGAACTTCCTAAAAACGCAGTGGGAGAAGAAATAGAGTTTTACTTTCTGTTTGATAAGTTAAAATGGATTCATTTGATATGGTTTTCAAGAAATAAGTTTACACGAAGGATCAGTTTTCACTTTAATTCATTATAGATTTTTAAAATAAGAACGAAGAGCAAATGAAACAAATGTATTCATAAATAAATAATATAAAAAGATAATGTTTCATGTTATAATTCTAAATTTCTTGTTAATCTAATTTTTAAAACAATGTTTTGGATGAGTGCACAAAATTTTGTATGTGCAAAATGTGCTTCAAAAATTATTTCCTCTTGGTTTTTTGAGAAAATTCTTTTGAACATTTTGCAACTGGCAATAATTATCATGCATGGATGATACACTTTGATAGATTTATACCCCTCACTCCATCTTTTATCACCTAGGATAATTTTTATATCAGTTTTTTGTGGAACAATTATACCTTCTCATGATCTTATTTTATTTGCAGAAATTAAACATGTTTGAAATAATGCCAAAGTGCTTATGTAAAAGGTACAAAAGCTTGCTTATTGACAGAGAATGATGTTATTTACTTAATTGGAGTTGGTAGCAAATATTTTGATCTGGAGATTATTATGTTGAAGCTCAATAAACTGTAAACACTGTTACTTTGAATTTTCATTCATCCACACCCGGTTCATCTTTGAAACACAGTTCTGCAAGTGTTCTATGAAATCTAAAACCTTCAATAATTTTCTTGAAATACACTAATGGATTTTTAATAGTCTAAAGTGGTAATTTTGATGAAAAAAAAAAATTTTAGAGTTCACAAAAAGTGTTATTAATTATTTCATTATTATAGGTGTGTTACAGGTAGACACACAAAACCAAAGACAGCAAAGTTGTTCAAATATATTAACATGTAAAAACTTTTTCACACTTTTCAGCTAGTTTTTCCTACAATGGAATTTCTTTAAAGTAATAACAAAAGGATTATCACAATTTGATGTCATGTCATTGGCTCCTTGAAGTCAATGTTATCTGTTGACATTTACAATAACTCTTTTTAGTTGTCTGTTTTGTAGTGTAATATAACAAGTGTAACAACATTCTTGTTTGTTTAGTATGTGCGATTTCAGTTGAAACTCTTTTTTTAAGCTGTACTTATTTGTTTTGTCCGCCATTCTATTCATTTAGTGTATTCATTTTAGTCGTAAGAGCAACTGAATATCATTTGAGGAGAATTGAATGCTTGGTAATATGACCGACTCTTATTACAATTTGGATGACTCCAAATACTCACGTAAACGTCCATATTCAGAGCTAAATGAACAAGATGGAGATAATAGAGGAAGAGATACGAAAAGGTCGAGTTCTCCCACTGCCCCTGGTAATTATTGACTTATTTTGAATTTTTTCTTGAATAATAGTTTGTTTTATTAGACTGATATTTATTTGCTTCCTTTATTTAGAACCTACCCCTTTACTGAAGGTACTAATACCCAACTATGCAGCAGGAGCCATTATTGGTAAAGGTGGCTCAAATATCAGTGATCTTCAGAATCGTTTTGGAGCCAAAATTAGATTATCCCCAAGTGGGGAATTTTATCCTGGAACTGAAGAAAGAATTGTGATTTTGAGTGGGGAGGTGAATCAAATAATCGATTTGAATAATTACATCATTGATAAGGTCCACCAAGATTCCACAGAAGCACGTTTTCGTGATGAGGATCGTGGGCAAAAGATTAAGATAGTTGTACCGAATACAACAGCTGGTTTAGTAATTGGCCGTGCAGGTGCCACTATTAAAGCTATGCACGAAGACACAAAAGCCAAGATCATGATTTCAAGTCGTGATGAATCTAAAGTCCAAGGGGAGCGTATTATTACAATATCTGGGAATGAGGAACAGCGAATGGAAGCTGCCAGACAGGTCATTTTGAAGATTGCAGCTGATAAAGAGAACATGAACAACAAAAATTTGACGTATTCAAATATGCCTTTGAGAAATAATGGAGGTGGGAATTTCAATGGTGTTGACATGAATGCTTCTAATTTGACGGGCGGATTGTCAGTACTCAGTTCCATGTTAGGCAATTTACAGCAGCAAACTAATCAAAGCAATCAGTCTATATTAGCTGCCTTGGCACAGAATCCCTTAGCAGCTCTACAACAATCTGGTCTTGCAGCACAACTTGGTTTGGGCAATAACTCAAGTTCAACTGGTAGTTTGGGAATGTTGAGTGGAGGTCTAGGCCAGAGTGGGATTAGTCAAGGAATGGGGAGTGTTGCGAGTAGTATAAAAACAACAGTTACAATCCAAATGGAAATCCCTGACATTCTGGTTGGAGCGATTCTTGGTAAACAAGGAAAGACTGTTCATGAATTCATTCAATTCAGTGGTGCAAAAATCCAGTTTTCTGCCAAAAACGACTTTGCACCTGGAACCACAGACCGAATTTTGACCATACAAGGAGACTTGAATCAAACGCAAACGGCATATTTTCTGATCAATCAAAAAATCATGCAAGCTGAAAATGAATTGGCTAGTGGATTGCAAAGGCGTTAATTTTTTGCCACTATCGTATGTCACCAGATTTTATTATGACCTCACAGTCGATTAGTTTTGCAAGGTTCGTTTTGTTAAAAGCAATTTGTTCCTAATTTTTTTACTGTAACTTTCTACAGGCATTATTTGAAGTTTTATTTTCACATTTTCATATTTTGATGTTTCCAAAACTGACAGTTCACCCACTCCAAGAGCATTGTGTTCGTCTTCGTGTTGCCATGCCACTTCAGTTTGACGTCACAAATGGTAAAAAAACGTTCAATAATACAGTAGGGACAACACTTCACATAGTCTGCCATCATTCACAGTTAACACCCGTTACGCACACTATCACATGGAATGACTTTAAAAGCGACTTTGTTTCATCACCATTATTAAACTTTATCATCTGTTGAAGATTTTCCATTATTATTGATTGCTGCCATTAATCCTGTCATAACTGAAAGACATTGACATAAGAACTCAGAAGACATTCATGGTTCGTGAGAACTTTTCATTCCAAGACATTTTTGTAGTTGTATTATTTAGTAAAGTTTGAAATATTTGCTCACTTTATTTCATATTATGCATCTTTTTCTTTTCTCATTCCACCATTTCCACGTCACGTTTTTTTGGAAGGCATCATAAACTGGTATCGTTTGCAATAATCATACATATTGGAATGTAGTTCTTATGTTATTGAGTTCTCAATGACTGTTCCTTAACCATTGTGTCAGCAGAAACTTGATCATACAGCTTTTCACGTATAAACCTCCAACATTTAGTGAAAGTATAGACAAGTTGATAGGTCAGTGTTCTTTATTTTACATTCACTTCATTATTCTTTACTCATTAATATTTCCTGGACAAGCATTTCCCATCTCTGCATGTATAGAGAGAGACCATTATTCATTTCAAAATATTTGTCTAGTTCACTGCTCATCTTTGAATGTTTCAAACTTATCTTCACTTCTGCAGCATTCAACTTTAACCTTGCTTATTTGATCAACTTTTTTTTAACTAGCTGAAGTCAGGTTATATTGGAAACTGACAATTGACTGATGTGGAATATGGAACTGTTTGCATTCACAACAACATCAAGGTACAATAGCGTTAAAGTGCCATACTGTGTCTGTTTATTTGTATTTGTTGGTCGTTGTTTCAACGACAATAAAGTTAGTGACTACCATCTCGGGAATTTCAGTTTTTATCAAAATAGTAGGAAGGTATAATGTCCGATTACATGAAAAGCTTGTATGGCAGCAATAGAGCCGAAGCAATGATATTGATTATAGAAAAGTTTTAACGAAATGAAACTTTTATAACTGTTTCGTGTTAGCTAGCAAATAGCAAGTGATTAACTAAGTGTTGTGTTATACAACACCAGATTATGTCATTTCGTTTATTAAACTACTACTCAATGCTCCTTTTTTTCTAAACTTTCGAATTACTAATCACTTTCTCCTTCGGTGTGACCGGCCTGTGGTGAGTTCACACCTGTACGTAGAAAACATTTACAATTAAAGTTGGCATATACATAAGATAGTCTTCCCGTTCGTAAAACGAACAAGTAAGAACACACCTTTATGTACGAATACATTCCCACTATTGGTTAGTTACGATCGAGGAAGTTTTACAAAGGTATTTGTTTTCATGCAATTGTTTTCTTATATCCCTTCTGAATGTTTAGAAGATGTTTCTTTTGGCTTGGTGTGGCTTCTTCCCTAAAAGTCTCATTAGGTGATGGCTGTCAACTATGCGAAAGGTGACGGTGTTTTTACGTTGCTGATGGTGGACAATGTTGAATTATGAGGGAAAGCTGGGTTTACTATTGAGCTGTTGAGTTGAACATATAGTATGCTTATTCGAAGTGGAATTTAGTATATTAGCATAAAGGTTGGTAGATATCAATATTTTCACATACGTCCTGTTAAAAGAAAACTTTACGGATTTTAGAGAAATGAGTTATGTAGAGTTTTTATAATCGTATGGAGAGTTCTAAAGAAAAACATTCAGAACAACGTGGGCGCTTTTCACACTTAAACTTCTTAATGTTGAGAGATATTTAATTTTTAATTATTTTTTTTTGTCGAACATGAGCCCGAATATGCTTTTTTAGGTTTATTTATTACACGAAAGTAAACATCTAGTAATGTTTTCATTCATTCTGTTTCGTAATTTAATTCCGTTTTTATTTCAAAGATAACCATAAACGAAACTTGGACGAAATAACTTTCGGAATCAAATCTTTTATTGTAACTTGGCGCCAGTTGATAACAAAGCATTGGTGCAGATTATACGCCCGAGACAGATAAAGTAAACAACGGAAGCTACATGTGGAACACCCAAACATTACTAAAACAATTTACTTTACAGATAATGAACTGTTAGAAAGATGATAAAAGAACTGTTTGTTTTCTACGAGAGAACTGATCATTTGTTTGCCTCGCTTCTTTGCTATTTTGATATTATTCCGCTTTTCATTCCAGACCCATTTCTTACTGTTTCAATGAGAGATTCCCACTGCTGACGTTAGCACACTGCAACCCTCGGTTCTATTTATAACAGTTCATTATCTTTAGTTTAGTTTTGTTTACTTTGTGTGTTTTTTAGGCTTTTATGATTTTGTTTTGCTAATATATAATAATGGCGATTGAATGAATCAAATGGAACCAATGTACAAATTTCTTGAAAAACCACTGCGAAGGAGTGCATTACTGTAGAAAGGCACACATATATTTGCACTCCTAGCCGGCACATTTGTTAAAAAATCTTTTTTAAAAAAAATCTTTGTTAAAAGGAGTGTATTTCTATAGAAATATATACAAAATTCCAATGATAATGCTCTTCGCCTCAGTGACATTTTGACGATTTTGCCCTTTGCACTTTCAATGAAAATGTTTATTTTCGCAGTTACGCAAAAAAAAACTGTTTTTAATATCAATCCATAATGCAGTGCTATGATTACTTGCTTTGAGATTATTTCAAAGACTGTTCTGAATAGCTGTGAGAAAATATGTTTTGTTTTGAAAGTCCACTTATTACTCCATTGAGATATTTTCTATGATTTTGTCAAAATTTGGAGAATGGCCAAAGTGTTAATGTAAACACTATAGTGGCGAATTTAGAGGTAAGCCACAATTTGTGTATAGGAGAGTGTTGGCAATTTAACCATAATAGGAAAACGCTCAAATAATCCCATTGGTAATATCATAGAAATCCTTTCGTATTTCTGTGGTAATATAGATTGAATTCACAAATTATGTTAATGCGCTTCTCCACAAGTTGCGACTACCCTCTAGATCCGCCGTGTTATTTATGGAACTTCCAGTAAAATTATTATTATAATTATTACTCAGTTGCTATTGCGTCTGCTTTCCAGGAGGGGCCACGGCATAGATTGGAGGCCCCCGGAGTAATTTAACACTTCTCAGTGATACGAAGTGAATGAAGGGTCTCATGCCCAATTTCCTTCACATGTCATGGACGTCTATTTGTTACGTCCACTCATGCATAGTGAATCGCCGCCAGGGGGTATTGAATCCCGACCTTTCGCATGAATTCCGAAAATGATGACTACTATACTGCGGCGCCAATTTTCACAGAAAATTCACAAGGCACGTTATGTCCTTGTCCTCTTTGTATATAATCGGCCACGTGTTACTATATAGTAACACAATTTTTTTATAACTAAAACGTGCAGTTGAGCTTGATGAAGAGATAAAGCGAACTTTTAGTTGATCTTCATTCCGAACTTGGTGATCACATTTTCGATTCCATGCAAGCACAAGTTAATATATTCAGTTAAAATCAAAACGTTTGGTGGATGCAACGATTTATATATAAGTAGACTTTTGAGAGATGAAAGTACGATTAGCGTAACATCATTTGTGACTTCCCTATCTCGAACCCAGGCTCTCTTGCCTTTTCGATATACGGGTCCATATATTGAAAAGGCAACAGACCCCGGCTTTGAGGTTGGCGACTTCCGAAAAAATATAGGTAAAATAGATTTTCTGGAGACTCTACTGAGTGGACAGCATTTTCTTATTATCTTCAGGTAGCCATTAATAAAAATGAAGAATACCTTATCGCCCCTTTTTACGCCGGCCCTTATTCCGCCACCCCAAGATTTTGCCTTAACGCCACTTAGGGCCGTTATTTACGCCTCAAAAGTAAAAAAGAAAAAAAAAATTTTAAGCACTATTTTTCACTTTTTCTGTTCAAATTTTAACTTATACTACAAATGTCTTCGAATATATATCATCTAATACATCGTAAGACTTAATCTATTACAGTTATTTCGTCCTCTTTTTCATTAATGCTTTCATTATCAGTGGCGGATCTAGAGGTATGTCGAAATTTGTGTAGGAGAGCATTAACATAATTTGTGAATTCAATTTATATTACCAATGGGATTATTTGAACACTTTTCTTTTATGGTTAGATTGCTAACACTCTTCTACACAAATTTCGACATACCTCCTAGATCCGCCACTGATTATTTTCTCAAATTCCCTCATCGTCATCTGATTCTACCTCTATTTCTGCTTCAACTTCCCCTTCATCTGACTCTTCATTGTCTCCAAAGAGTTCTTTCACATCTAAAGTTTGTTTCATTTTTTCAAATCTAAATTTCAACTTTAAAAAATAACGCCGATTTTTTGAAAAATTTCCATTTTTATGGCCCTTTTTACACCGGCCCTTTTAGCGCCGCGCACCGAAATTAACGCCACATTAGGGGGCCGGCGTAAAAAGGGCCGATAAGGTATTATGTAACCAATTTCTATTGCTACAATTGAACAACATAAGGATATCGAAATGTCGTCTGGGTTTCCGTTGCATTCAATCAGTAATTCTAGAGGAAAAACCTCAAAATTGTTTCATTTGTCTGAAACTGTCCTGTGAGAAAACGCATAATTCTCTCATCATATAGAAACTTCTTAGTTTGTTTAAAAAACGGCCATTTTGCTAGAGACCGCATGTCTGAAATATCATGGAGTCAGAATTGATTGACATTTATGATCAATCCCTAAGAAGGCAGGATAAAAGGATAGGTTCATATGTGAAAGCGCTCGTACATGGAGTACCTAAAGGGAATACATTTTCGCGGATTTTTTTATAGAAATTAAGCGGAAAAAATGGGAATTTTTGCGGATTTTCGCAGTTTTGTTCTAAATGGAAATTTCGCAGGAGCTTACTTTCGCGTTGAAAGGAAGAATGCGAAGATAGTAATCCTGCAAGTAATCCATATCTTACGTTAAATATCTGTCCTATAAAAAGTAATTGCAAAGAGAATAATAATGAATATAGCTACTAAGAACTAGCTTGCAAGTCATCATCAATGTCACCTAAAATACTGAATACGTATGAGAGAGTAGTCAATAGATTGTATTATGAATTGTCAACCTCGAACCCAGGGTTTCTTGCCTTTTCGATATACGGATGGCGGCAAAGGCAAGAAACCCTGGGTTCGAGGTTGATGAATTGTCATAATCGGATGTTTCTTGAAAAAAAGTACAAGCAGTAGACGTTCACACTCTCGATACAGGTGTGCCAAAAAAAGAGGAAGAGATCACCAGACAACAAAAGACAAGAAAATAAAAAATAAAAAGAATCTTCCTGCTGACACCACGATGTTTTTACCACCATTCAACAACAACAAAAAAGGTTTATCTACAAATTTGGTTACTAGTTCGTACGTATTAAAAGCGCAAGCAGTGACGAAGGGGTATCTTTCAGGATTCGCTTTAAAGTTTTTGGAATACAGAAAACATTGATTTAAACCCTATTAATTTTTCCGTACATGAAAATTTCAAGGAGATGATTGATCATTATCATGTCAATATCCAATTTTTGGGCGTTTTTTTAATGATTAAGCAGCAATGGCAACAATATAAATTTTACAGATTTTGAAAAACTACGCAAGAAAACTTCATTTCTTAATAATATACACTTATCGCTTCCATACCGCAGTGCCACAGTAAACAATGAAACAATTGAAGGAAAGTGTCGGATCTCAGTTTTTTCTTGAGAAAAACATTTTGCGGCTTTTATTCAAAGACAGCTTCTATTCAATCAAAGGCGGTTTCTATTCAAAGGCGGTTTTTATTATGTATTGTGCGAATCCGTATCAGTTTCGTTCTTTTGTAAATTATCGAAATACCGGATCTGTTTTCATACATTCTGTTGTTGTGTTAAAAATAAAATCAGAATTGGAACAGACTCGAAACAGTTTTGATAAAGATTGCAAATGAAGATGACAGAGAAAAGAAAAAGTTATGATCTGAAGTTCAAACAGAGTGTTATTAAGTACGCCGAAGAAACTAGTAACAGAGAAGCTGGTAGAAAGTTATGTGTCAATGAAAGCATGGTTGGTCGATGGAGAAAGATCTCATCTGCTATAAGCGACAAAATTTCCTCTTCACAAAACAAAAGAAGAAGAGTATCTGGCGCAGGACGTTAAACCAGTTCTTGGTAACCTCGAAAATGAACTTCTACAGAAAATTATCAATGAACGTGAGAAGCATTACCACGTTCCTTGTAAATTGATAACTGTCTGGGCACAGCAACTTTCTGCTCAACATAACCTACACGATTTTCGAGCGAGTAGAGGTTGGCTTCCTAACTTCCTACAGAGAAGTAATCTCACAATTAGACATCACTTCGCGAACAAAAAAACCTTGCCTAAAAATAGTTTGGGAACACCGAATTCATATAATGACCAACGCTGAGAGCGGTGAAATGTGCAATTAGAGAAGAAAATGTCGATGATTTATACGAAATAGAAATTCTGTCTGCTGCTTCTTATTCAAGTAAACACTAACGAAAGGAGCATAAACATTTTCCCTCGATAAACGGAGAAGGTCAATTTCAGTGTTTTGAAAACATTTAATTAAGCTTGGTTCTCAGCAGCACACATAGATTCTTATTTCACTTTTCAATTAGTCCTACAGGTAATTCGATTTTTCGTCCATGTTCTCACCAGAAATAAAGCTAGCTCTTCTTACCAAACAAACGTGAAGAAAAAGAAGAAAAGGTACAACCTCGTCCCGGGGCTTCTTGCCTTTTCGATTATACTGATGGCCGCCATCAGTATAATGGAAAAGGCACAAGAAGCCCTGGGACGAGGTTGGAAAATGTACTTCTATAGGTCATAAAAATTATCAAAAGGGATATCCAACAGATAAGAGTGCGATAAACAGGTACTTCCATGTTCTTACTAGGTGATAAGAACAAGGCGCGTCATGCACACCACTGTGGTAATCGCGCTGTTATCGCCTAGTGAGAACCAAGCTTTAATAACCTGGTGAATCTATGTTTTTAAAATTATACAACTATGATATTATTATTGCCCCCGCAGCGATAGGCGAATGTCAGTTTCCGATTTTGTTCTTCATCATCATCATCATCTTCATCCTCCAACTTTTCGTGTTGACGTTACACGGTGGTATAGAATTATTAGCTGACTTTGCTTTTTTTTCCCGTTTCAAAGCATGGTACTGAGTGTGTTAAGCTAACAAGATGCGATCATGCTATCGTTATGGTTAAAAGTCTGTTATTTGCGTTTGAAAGAACGAGGCAATAACAACAGTTTTGCTCGTTTATTACAGACGTAAATAACAAAGTTTTGACCACAAACTTTAATGATCGGATCTTGTTAGATTAACTGTATGTACTGTAAGTGGAATGTTTTTTTCGTATCTCTTTCCTAATTTATTATTATATATAGTATGTTAATTAGGAAGTTCGTATGATAAAATTGCTAAGACATTTTTCATATTACTTTTGTGTTGTTTTAGTGCAGTGAACGACTAGGATTTCGAAGCACAGCTTAAAATCTGAAATTTTGCCAACAACATTTTATTTTTGTATATATGTTTTAGCTCTAAATCTTTCATTCGATAAATTTTATTCAATGCACTGATTTTTGGCGGATCTTGCCTTAAAAAGATTTTAATTGGATTTCTGTGTATGCCAGAAAGCCTACAAATTGTCGTTCTTCGTGTTTTCCTTCTTTTTTCTGTCCTCCAAACCTGGTGTGATCACAGATCAATAAAACCTTCTTATATTTTGTTCTTGTTTTTTATGTAAACTTTGGCTATTTCTTGTTTCGAATCAAAGTTTGAAACGCAGTTTTCTAATGGATTTTTCGCTTTAATTTTTTTTTGAAAAAGTTTTTTTTTTCTTTCTTTTGGTTCTTACAGAATTTCTTTGACAAATGTTTATCTTATTTTGATTATAAAATACGTATCCATGGTTTCAGTTCACACATTTCTTTTGTTTGTAGCCAGTACTTTCTGATATTACTTGTTAAGCCTTAAGCATAATGCTACGATAGCAAAGGGTTTCTGTGTGTCTTAATCAAAATGAGAAAACTTAGATCCGAAGATTTGTACTATATTTCTGATAATATGAATATTGACACGTCTAATCAATAAAGTAAGTGATCAATTTGAATATACACATTATTTGTCGGGTACTAAAGTTCTTAATATAAGCATTATTATCTACCCTTGGGTTCTATAAGCATATTTATGAGCATATTTTTACGGTGTGAAAAACGAAAAAATGGTAAGCATATCTACCGTAAGGTCGTTTTAGAGGTATGCTCATAAAAAAAAATAGTGCATCTAATCTAGATTTAATAAAAAAGGATTCGTGAGTTCTTGCTTCATTACAAAGACACAATTCCGTAAAACTATCGATGGTTATTATGACTTTGAATTTTATTCGTCAATGACACAAAAGTATTTTTAAATGCCTCAGGAGAAACTTTTTTTCTTTTCTAATTGGGATAACGAGAGCATTCTTTGCGGCTTCGTTTGTTTCAAACACAAACATGACTCTCGGTCAAAACCAGACCTCCCAGAGCAAAATCAAGCAATTTTTTTTATGAATTTAGGACAATTTTAGATAGTATTTTTGGACATTTTAGGGCAAAATTTGAGAAAATTTAGGACAAAGACTAAAATGTTAGGACAACTTTAGGACAATTCCCAAATTATGGACCTGTTACAGTAAACATATCTTTATTTAAGCATATCATTAAATTAAACCATCAAAAGATAATCAAGAGTAGATATATATAACGAAGAACAACATAAAGTTTCCCTTGGCTTCGACTTTTAGTGAGTGTAAATAAGCATAAACTATTAAACTTTGTATACCTTAAGTGCGGAAAAACCTAAAAATTAGGGTAAAAACAACAAGAAAACAAATGATTGTACTGTAGTAATATAGTTAACTCAAAAGCTAAATGAAAATAAAAACTCTCAAAAACTATTTACACTTAAAACGAGATCTATTCAAGTTCTTTTTTCCGAAACAGATTTCAAAACTAAATTTCTCACATCTTCTAGTTAAAGATCTTTCAAATAAGGATACATTCCAAACTGAATAGTGTATTCTGTTTTACAAATTCACAATTTCTGAATCCGGAAACATCTTCATTAGTTGAAGAGAATAAAAAGTTAGACTCAACACATTCTAAAGCCGGAACAATCTCTGCTTTCCTGGTTAATTCAACTCTAGTTAGCGTTATTTATGGACATTTCAATCATAATGCATTGTCACTGTCCTGTCTTAAGTGGTACTTTGTTTTTCCCTCCTTCTCCCTGGTACAATGATGCAGCTTGCTCGTGATATACCACTTCTATTAACTGAGAAGACCTTTTGGCATTTTTTCGTATTCTGCTGAAAAAATATCTCCTTTACAAGGTTGTATTCAGTCAAAAATCAGAATGAGAGTAGACAATTCAACAAAAGCTGAAACAAAATATACTCAAAATATAATCATGTATTTTCAATCTCAATATCTCAATAACTACAGTCAAAAAACAGGAATTATTTTTTTTTCATTTGAACTTTATCCTAAGTTTTATGACATTTACGACAATATACCAAAAGTTAGGACAATTTATAATTTTAGGACATTTTAGGATTTTAGGACACTCTGGGAGATCTGCAAAACGTGGTTTGTAATGGAGTTGATTATTACATTGCTTAAAGAATTACGCCATAGAGCTTAGTATGAATTTACACCATAGCAATTACGAAAGATATCTTTAACGAACTTCATAATCCACCATGATGAGTGATATTTATAGCTGCTATAAACGCTCCGTTAAAACACTAACAAATTCATTGGTGGCATGGTTGTTTTCGGAGTAAATGTGTATTGCTTGTGTTTGTCTCAATGGCTACCACACCATCTTCAGAGTCACTAATAAGTAAACAAGGAAATTCATTGACAGTAATCAAGTTCAGTAACATAGTAAAATTTTCTATGACAAGAAAGTAACCTCTTTTCCAATTGGTTAGTTCGTATGAACAAAATCCATCGTCATCTGGGTTCAGTTTAGCGTCCAATCAATCCTTCTAGAAATTACTTATTGGTACTCTAAAGAGAAAACAGTTGCAACTCAATCACTATATAGCCAAGAAAATAAATTAATTTGAAATTGGTTATTTTGACAGGTTTTTCGGAACAAATCTTTTACTAAATCTGCGTTTAAACCCGCGTTTTTTTTTCACGCCATCGATTTCACGGTAAATAGAAGCCGTTCCTCGTCACACACACACGCGGTTATGTAAGTAAATAAAGATCAACGCACGTGAAATGAAGTTGTTTAAAATTCTAACAAAAAAAACAACAACGGTTGATAAAACTACGGATACGCAGAGAAAATATTTTCACTAAAACATGCATAAAAAAACGAACAAAATTGTATCTATCAGTCTCTCGTTAAAGTTCACGACAACGACTTTGTATCTCGCGCTTGCTGCTAACCGACTATCAAAGGTCTACTTTCAACACGTCACGCGAATAACCGATTCCTGAACACGAGTTATGGTCTTGGTGGATACGGAGCCGCTTCCGGATATCTATGAGTGAAATTAAAAAGGCAGGTCATTTCCGCGACAGCATAACTCACTTTCCCTTGCGTTATTTCTCTTTCCATAGTAAACCCACAAACCACCCTACCTACTGGGAACAGGACCAATGTCTAACCTCTCGCGTTCGTAAGGATCGGCGCTACGAGCAGCTGCCGCAGCTGCATAGGCATCAGCCCGACGTACCGCGTCCAATGCTCTACGTGCAGTGTCGTACGGATCTATTGGTCTTCGTACAGTGGATTCGTAGGGATCCACAGCTCGGCCATAAGCTAGTCTTTCCCGAGCAGCAGCGTATGGATCACTGACACTTGCATACGAAGATCTGTATAGAAAAACAGTAATTTAACATACTAATCGTATTTATTATACTACTGCTGTATTTACAAGTAGTACTACGTGTCTGGCGCCAACTAAGTTTCTAAACTAAAGCCTTTCTTTTGAAAGACTTTCTGCAATTCGAATCTCCGGTCTTGTTCCAGTTACTTACTTACTTACTTACCAGTAAAAAAACTTTACAGTTAAAACAAATTGACAAACAAAGAAACACAAAACTATATGGTATAAAAGTAGAACACATTATTTAGCTGACCTTGATGGACTAACAGGACGTCTGTATGCTGCATACGAAGTTGGACTACGTTCTCTGTATCTGTCATACTCGTATGCGTATGAATTGCGGGCGTAAGGATCTCTTCCGTAGTCCCGGGCATAAGGATCGCGTACAGTGTATGGATCTCTTCCATAAGGATCTCGTGAATAGAACGATCGATCATAGGGATCTCTGGCGTAATGATCGCGGGCGTACGGGTCACGTTCACGTGGCGGTGGGTAGTCATACACATTGCCATATCTGCCCCTGGGAGGAGGATGAGGAGGAGGGCCGTCTCTGCGATTCATACTTTCCCGTTTCCTAAAACAGGAACCAATTCATAAAAAACATGAGCAAACCGATAAATGTGTAATATATAAAACAACGCAAGGAAAATTATCATACTTCCGTTGTGCACATTCTTTAGCCCTAAACGAAAAGGATTTCTTACATCAGTATTCTTTGACTAAGGTGAGATTAGTAGCAGTAGGAGGAATTATGTTAGTATTACCTTAAGGGAAGGAATTTTCGCGGAAATTTAATTTTGCGAATTGAAAAAATGGATTTTTCGTGAGAATTTATTTCGCCGATTGATTTACGAAAATCCAAATTTTCGCGAGAACTTAATTTCGCAAATTTGAGGCAAATTCGCAAAAAGTTCTTCCCTTAAGATAGTATTATAAGGAATTTTATGTTTGCATTATCAATAAAAACATTAACACAACATACCAATGTCCAGACTGACCACATTCAAAACAAACATTAGCATCACAGTTCAGCAGGTTCTGCTTATTTTTAGATATCTGAAATAGGTAGTATATATCGAGATTAAAATTTAGATTCGATTTGCAGTGGAGGTTCCAGGTATTTTCAATGAATTCCCAGACACTTGCTCTCCCAAGCTAGAGTTATGACGCAAGGCAACAGAACAAACTCAGTGTGGACAAATTCAACAAAAAACAGGATAAAAACATAATTTCAACAATTTCCTGCAACTCATAATAGTTTTCCATTCATGAAAATGATTGCCCCTTCTTAAAGTCTGTTCAAAAAATATGTGGACTAATTTCAGTTACCATGTGGAAACCAGATTTAGCAAATTACATCAATTCCCTTGAGCCTGGTTTTTATATAAAAGCTGAAATCAGTCCACATATTTTTGGAACAGACTTTAGTTCGTAAAAATCACAAACAACAAAACTACCATATAAAACAGAAAATTTCATTGGTATTACATCTTACTCCTAATCTGCTTTAAAGTAACTACGATTTGTGTTGTGCTCTTAAATATAGAATAATCATGGTTAGTAACGCCTGATGATACCTGTATGACTAATCTTTGACCATCAAATGTTTTGCCACTGACTTCTTTGATAATATTGTCAGCTGTTTTTTGGCTGTTGACAAACTGAAAAGTAAAAAATATATTCAACTCAATGACTTCATCAGTATTATTTTGTGGAAAAGGATTTATTAGCATGAAAAGAACTTGTAAACAATATTAAAGTGGTATGCATCTAATAACAAAAATTCAAATAAACAATTTTTGAAAGTTGAAACAGTTAAGGGAAATGAGAGAAGAGGGTTAGTGTCAATACAATTGGTTGAGAATTATTCAGGGGCTAATATAGAATTTGAATTTGGGCAGGTGGCAGGTGAGTCCCGCTTGTGATACTAGCTGTGGCAGCTATCTGGAGGATCTGGGTAGCATAACTTTTCGATCTGGGGCCATATATTGTCCTGGACTATATAGACTTTTATATAGACTTTTAACCTGATGAAGTCTTGTAAGACGAAAATTCGTTAATTAAACAAGCTGTTGTTTTTATTATTGTTATTAGACTATATATATTTAATTTTCGATTTTGGTTGTTAAATTGCAGAATGATTTATTGATTTTTGGTGTTTCAAACTTTATGAGGGTCAATGAAATACTTCTTTCGGTCGATTTATTCCTTGCAGCAATCAAAATTACTTTTATACCTAATATCACTATTTCAGA
The DNA here is from genome assembly GCA_027922465.2 of Turritopsis dohrnii. Lineage (NCBI taxonomy): Eukaryota > Metazoa > Cnidaria > Hydrozoa > Anthoathecata > Oceaniidae > Turritopsis > Turritopsis dohrnii. The sequence goes on along the minus strand of BQMF02000137.1, from coordinate 549,739 downwards.
GGTTTTAGGGGATCGGGTGACGAAAGTTGGGTCAAATTTTTTGGGGAGGGACGGGTCTGTGATGTCATCAAAATTTTTTTATCAACAACATCTCTGTAACGGTTGGTCATAGCAAAATGATGATATACATTTTGTTACCAGTTTTTCAAGCTCTACAACATGGGCACAATTTCCGTTGCCAATTCCTTAATTTTATTTTTCGTGAACTCTATGCAGACTGAACATTGGCGGCGAGCAACGTCGCCTTGGAGGGTAGTACAATTAAAATGTCTAACCAATGCAGATGTCATCTTTTTGTCGTTATCAATATAGAAAATTTCACTTGCTGAAACATTTTGTACTGTTAAGCTATCAAATCTGCTTAAAAAATACTTTTCTTGGTCTGATGATTTTCATGGTTTTTGTAAGCTATTTGTTTGTTCGTGTTAAAATTATCTTTCTTTTGATATATAATACTTGCATGTCCAGACAGGGTTGGAATTAAGAAAAAAATATCGCTTCGTGAAAAAATTAGAAAATTTTTACGTTTTATGCGAAGCACGAGTATATATGATCGGTATCTATTTGTTTTTCATAGGAGTCTCTGTTTTTATTATTTTAACAGATCCTACCATCATCTAAAACAAAATTTGTTTGTTTATATCCCAGGAAAGATAAGATCTAATGTTTTTGACAGAAATGGATCACCGTTTGAAAACACTTTCGCAAAATGCAGCGCCGTTATTACAGCATTTTGCAGCCATGGAATCTCAAAGAAGTGTTGGACAACACGTTGTACCGTATATCATTTTTCGTTATTGTTACACGTGCACCAAAGCGGCACGTGCGAACGAATGAATGAAATATTCTCTAAGGCGTAGTTTACACTGCGCGTTTAAATTATACACCGTCGATAAACGCATTTTTAAACGCGATGTTTAATATAAATGCACAGTGTGAACAAAATAAGAGCACTCATTTTGCGAACATTTTTTCATAAACGCGGTGTATATAGACGGTGTATATATCAAATCAGTTTGATATACACACCATCGATATACACCGAGTTTATGAACTTCAAATACTTGCTGCATATTCCTTTTAAATTTTTAATGGAAATCTATTGTTTTCATACTCGAACACATGCGCTATCAAATTTTGAATTTTTTTTGCAAAATTTTCATATTTTGTTTGACCTTTTTTCTCACGCCCAAAAAGGTTCTCTTTGTTGATATTTCTCATTTCTTGGAAAAGGGTATTGAATTGACCGTATTCCTTTCTTCCTTTGAATAAATCACGAACCCAAGTACGTTTTTTTTCATCATAGGTTCACCATCATCTTCAAATAATAAGTAGAATGATATTGCTAAAAGTTCGTCAACTTTGCTATCAGAGTTCGTCATTTTACGTTGCACTACTCTTCTTTTCAGTTTTCATTTAAATTTGCCTTTGGTGTATATCTCGTTTATTTATACTGAACTGCATCACTTTCGGTACATCCATTTCAGGTAAAAATATACACATTACATAAACGCTTTTTTAAACGCGGTGTATAAACGTACAGTGTGAACTATGCTTAACAAAGAAACAAACGAAATGACGAAAATTGTTGCACAATGCGAGTGAAAAGGATGTGAAGAAAAACAAGTTTTTACGAATCATTGATCAGAAATTTATTTTTATTTTGCATCTTTTACAAGCGGTCACACTAGTCTCCCACTTGTGTACCGTAACGAACTTTGCAGGTTTGCCAATTTTTGAATTAGAAGCCATTTTAAGAAAACTGAGCATGCAAAATTGAAAACTAACTCGAATAAACTGAAAATTAAGAGTTTGCCTTGGTTACGATGATAATGTGTTTTTTTATGTTTTCATTGAATTGAGCAAAATTTGTTTCAATTTGGAGCACGTACGAACAAAGGACAGGTGTTCCATTATATTTTTTCTTCTGAATGAAAACATGCTATTTTTTCATCGTAACGTGAGTGTATCACTTGGGTTTTTATAAAGTCGTTTTTCAATATCCAAGCGCTATGCGTAGTTAAAAATTTCAAAAACGATTCGTGAAAAATGGAAGTTTTACAAATTTTTGATTCGTAGAAACAAGAAATTGATTCGTGATTCACGAATAACGAATCCTTAATTCCAACCCTGCCAGAATTAAATTGTCCGAAATAAGGTTTGCCATGTCCGAATTGATGGGGCTTTTTTTTGGTAACTCACTATACCTTTGGGGACCCCTGTTCAAACTTTCATATTGTTGGCAATTTTGTCCAGGTCTCAGGCTAATTCTACCTGACTATCCTATAGAAGTGTCATTCTTACTCAAATTAGTTTGTAATTCAGAACAGTGGAGAAAATTAATCTTTGTGCACCATGTCCTTGTGAAAATAATAGGGTGATTTCGATCAGCTGGGTGACTTCAATCAGTGAAAAATTTTTTTGAGTGGATTAATTTTTTCGACTTTTGCAAATTTTGACCAAATTCGCAAAAATAAATCCATGCAAAACGTCAAGACATGAACGATTCGAAAAAAAATCCACGCAAAATTTATTTCCTTGTACTTATCAAGCACCCATTGGTTTTGAAATGTGGCAGGCATGGAAATGGTGATTTTCACTGCTACTTCTAAGCTACATTATAAAATACACGCATTGCACTTTGTCCACATTCACAAAAATAAATCCAAACATTTTCCTTGAGAAGCTCTGACTCGGAAAAATGAATCCATGCAAAACGCTCTCAAACCGTGGCTCACAAAAATTAGTCCACACAAAAAAAATCCTCTTAGGTAAACTGTTAAAACTCTGAAATTAAAGTGCCTTTTTCACATTTTTTAATATTTTCATTTAGATTCCTACAATGAAATGTCATCAGAATCGTCTTTAAGCAGAACGATCAATTTCTTCCGAAATTAACAACGAAAAACATCAAAATTTCACTGCTCACATTGGTCATCGCTCTACAACATATTCAAGAGCCTAGCCTGGATATTTTTGTTTCATATGTGAAGTATACAGGCTGAATGTAAAGAAAATTATACGTCTCATAAAAATTCTGTTCTTGACAGTCATATTCTATTTTTCTATTGCTTGTTCCTATTAATAACCATCTTGTTTATAAAAACACGAAAAACCAGAATGTTTATTGTCGGCAATTAATTACGTTAGCAAGAACTTCATGAAAAGTCATCATTTCTCATGGGGTGTTTAAACGATTTTGTTTCATATTTACGAGGGTATGGTGACACATATGGTGACCATTGTAAATATCTTTTTGTTCTACTAATATTCGGTGATCTTACGTTACGGACCAAACATTCATCGTGGATGTGAAATGGTCGTCTGTTAAAATTACAATAAAAGCACTTTCATAACACTTCCAAATATAATTATAAGTAATTAGGCGCTCTCATTAACTGATCGAAGTCAACCCATAATTGATGTTTGTCGTTTTCAACAACAGATCAAATTACTTCTCTGGAACTACAAGATTAGGTAATGTGAAATTTTGCACTGAAATAGAAGAAACATTTAAGGTAATGATTCCAAAGTTTCAGAAGTAATGGTTGAATATGTCTGAAGTTACTTTTAAAGTAGTGGCAAAATCGAAAGTCACCCGCCACCATGCTTTACGCTAGCTCTCCAGTGCAGTGAGGCACTTTTTTACTTACAGCAAAGGCAAAGTTTTTCACCACATCTACGCGGACTATCTTTCCATGAGGGGACAGTATTTCAGTAATTTTTTCATTCGTCCAGTCAGTGGAAATTCCACCCACGTAAAGTTTAACAGTTTCTTCATCAATTTTTGAACTTTCCCCCATTTTCGATTCGTCGCTCTTCTGGAATTTCGTCCTACTTCCAAGTATCACGACTGGATTTACCTACAATCGCTAGAACTCTGGATGTAAAGTGTCGAACCAACCTTGTACTATAGACTGCATATAAATGTAGGTTCCTTTTTAAAGGAAACAAACTGGGAATTATGTTTCTTATTGTTTCACACATGCGCAGATTGCACATGGCTTCTCAGAAGATGGCGGCCAGCCCCCCGCGATCGAGGTTCGACATGAACATGTACTCTTTTATTATGCCTTCTACGGCCATGTTATGTTTAGTTGGCGAACTCACCGAGGAAAGCAAATTGTCGAGAGTTAATTGTGTGGATCCTCCACACAAACCCCCAAAATGGATTCAGACAGGGTGAGATGGAATTATGCATACTATTTACTACTCGTGGTGTGATAAATGGAAATGTGTTACACTTGTTTTACTTAATTCAGCTTTGAAACAAAAGTATACACGAAAATTGGATCCGAACTACATTGTGGGAAGTTAGTGATTAAAACATGAATATAAATGAATTGAATATATATTCTTCCATTGATTACACAATGATTTTCCAAAAGATGCTAAGGGGTACTATTATTATGATGCCTCCTCACCACTTTTCATACATAATATTTGCCCACAATAGATATCATCACATATTTATTGGGATACCTTGGATTATTTGTTATTAGCTGTGTTGCAGCAAAATAGACATAACATATATATCCAATATGAATGTTACAAGTTTTCATAGTGCATGCAGCCAAGGAAATTTATTATGCTTCACTGTTGTATAGGTTTACCAATTTTACCAAAAACTCCATTTGTCGCATTTGCATGGAAATGGGAATCCAACATATATTACACACAGTACTAATTGTACTTGTGCCTATGTGTCCTAGTTAGGAAATTCATAATGTATTATTTTTATTATTTTGATGTCTTAAATAAATTATCAAATATCTTATATATAATAAACCAGCGTTCGAATTAGAAAGGGAAAGTACATTCTCAAAAAAAAGAAAGATTATGAAATAAGGAAAAGTTTGAACATATTCAAATATTCAATTTTAATGATCATTGAAAATGATAAACAAAAAATGAAATTTTTTATCGAATATATTTTCATTTTTTCAATCAGCCTTGAGTTGTGTTTTAAAACTTCCTATTCTATAAAGTATGCAAAAGAAGGGTTGTAAAACATTATTGACCATTCGTAATTTTCAGAAAAAATGTAAAAGAGCGTTCGCAAAACATCAAAGTGCCATCGCAAATTGCGAAAGGCTAATTCGAACTCTGTAAACAAAGGTCAAAAATTTTTTGGATACGAAAAAAGCCTTGTAAATAAATTAATTACGTACTTGGCACAAGCAGTAAAAAAGCACCCAAAGAATGCACACTGCATTCCAGCAGATTTTGTCATGATTGTTTATCTTTTTTTTCCCACTTACAAGCATAGCCCACGAAACAAGAATTGTGCAATAATTAATGAAAAGGAGTATATAGAATACCGAAATATTCATAGACAGATAAATAAACAAAGTTTATGCTCTCTGATGTCATTAGACCTATTCAAATATTTTCTTGTTTTCATACATAGGCTGATCTTTCTGACCAAACAGCTATGGCTGTAGAGAAGTGTCTCGTTGAAAAATGTTTTAGTGCATTAGCCTGGTGGTTTGCTTATGAATGGCTTAAGGAAAACCGAAATCATGATATATGTGCTGCTCCAAAAATTAAGAATTATTCTGGTCATCTGCAAAATTAAATTCCGTGAAACTTTCTATGATAAGTCAAACACGAAATGTAATTCCCGCAAAACACAAGAAATTACCTTGTCCACAAAATTAAATTCCTGTGAAATTTAGTTCCTTTAAAGTAAAACGAAAATTGCACTCTTGAAAGTTATATGCATGGAAGCAGAAAATCTTAATTGTTTGAACCAAGCAGGATCCCACTATATTTTTTCCAGTGTTATCTTTATTGGTTGTCTGAGATGGTCAAGATATTTCTAACTAAAAATTCAGAAAACGTATACCATTTTGGCTGCTCAACTCTGAGAATTGGAGAAAAAAACATCTGGTTATTTTCATCTTCAATGTGTGTAACGATACCACCTATGCGAATTTGCCTGATCTTTCATTTACCAAACTTTAAACTACAAATTTGAATATTGGATTCTTGAGAACATGTAAAATGTTTTTCGTGTACCTAAGTAAGTATCAAGGGACATAGTTTTGAGAATACACCTAACTTTTGAGACTCTTGTTATGTATCAGGTAGCCCTGTATACATTCTTAAATATCCAAATTCAGGCCTTGCAAAGAAGAAAATGCCTGATGTGTGGTTTTGAATTTTTAATGACAGTGTCCTTCATTTTTGTTTAAAAATTTTTAGGTTCAGTTTGATGAGCATATGCATCCCATAGAAAGTTCATTGAAGGAAACAAATTTTTCAACTCCTCATATAGAGAACTTAGAAAATTCACTGAAGATCAACTCTTTTATTAATTATGTTGAAAAGGTGTTTGAACAGGAAGACACTGATCTAAGGTATGTAGTTCAGTTGGTCTGATAGTGGGTTTTCAAATGAGCACATACCAAGGTTCACTCAAAGTTACTTGAAGTTACTACAGCACATTCTAGCATTATTTCTCACCAAATATTTAATAATGAATTTATGACTAAAATCAAAATAACTTGGTTGATCATCTGGAAAATGATTCTTTCAAAGGATGGCATCACACTATCTTGATCAAATAATGTTCTATCTTTTACACTCATCCATATAGAACCTTCTTTGACTAAGGTCGTGATCATCTTTTTGAAAGTACTAGAAAAATAAAAATTCAAACAACAAATTAAAATTCATATGCATACAGCATAAAGATAATATGTGCTAGATCATCAATATAACCTGTTTTTTTAGCGATTCATGCTCATCAGATCTTAATAGTGATGATGACAATGCAGTGAATATTAGTAAAGATGTATCAAGTGATAAAAGGATAAATGGTAAAGTCAAAGATCCGTCGTACCGGAGCGCATTTACTGCAGCAGGTATTTTTGTACATCCACTTAAAATTGTGTTCCTAACCAGGGGGTAATACAGGATTTGAATTTGGGCAACGCTAGTGACACATGAGTCTGTTGCAAGATGAGCCATTGCAGCTATCTGGGGGTCTGTATGGTGGGTGCTGTAAATTTTCAGTTTAGGTCTATATTGGCCTAAAATCGCTCAAAGTTGTGTTCGTATTTCTTCTTATCCTATGTGTATTGCGTATACTGGTTTCCAGACCCATTTGACCCATTGTTGGTGTCAAATCCTCTCTAAGCCACTGCTGAATAGGTATTTCCCTATTCAGTAGTATTCTTAATGTACCACTATAGTATAATATTTATATTGTAATTGATTCCTCAACAATCTCTTCTTCACTGGAAATTTATTTTTTAGAATGGAAAGAAGAAAAAACGAAATTTTATAACCTGAAATCTGTTGGAACTGATCGACTTTGGTTACAGGTTAGCTGAAATCTGTCCCTATTTTGAAACAGTTGGCACAAATGCCAAACTGAATGTACGTATAGTCTGGAAATACTAGAAAAATCTGGGTAATTAATAAGAATGCTATAAGAAATTATAAACAAATTAAAACAGAAAATAGGTAAGAACTGAAATCATTTTTTCAATTTCTTCAGGAAGTATTACTTAGCGAGACTGATGATTCAGATGATGAAGAATTAACAGATGCTGATTTAAAGATAATGCTGAGAATGCATGTCCGACAAAAGAAACTAAGTGAGCGATTTTCGCAAGGTGTACAACAATTTCTTGACGAATATTCATTTTATGGTTCTAGTCTGATATTAGAGCATGATAAGTATCATGATCGCCAAAAGAAACGCAGCAAGTTAGACCTTGCAATAAAAAAGAAAAAGATACTGAAATTCAAGAAAGACAATAGCCAAAAAAGTGTTGTTTCCACACTGACGAGTCGTTCCGTAGAGAAAAAGAAAAAGAAACTTCTAGAGGCTAAACTTTTGAAACAACAACAACAGCACGAAAGGGATATGAACTATAAACGTAAAAAAATTTGGAACCTTATTGTAAAGAAAGAAGTTCCTAAGGTATGTAACAAATTACTTGTGCTATATTGCCCGTGATGGTATACCGTGATAGCCTATAGTATACCTCAATAAGCACAACTTACTTTTGCATTAAATCACTTTTTAGGCCTGTAGAACACGTACAAATACAAGGGGAACATCATTGCAAACACTAAAAAAGGTAGTGTTAACTAACGCATTTATTTTGAAAATATTGCATGTGGTTCAGTTGACATATGTGATCGTGTCCTATAATGTTTTTTTAGGTTGCACAAGCATGTCAAAGAGAGAGAAGGAAAGAAGCAGTCCGATCTCAAAAGATATCGAAAGAAATGGTTCCTAGAGCAAGAAGAATGTCTAGAGAAGTAAAAGGAATCGATATTATTTGAACAATAAAAATTCCATCATCATGAAACTAATGATCACCTCCTCTTCATAGATGCTGTTGTATTGGCGTCGTTTTGACCGAGTGGAAAAAGAGCATAGAAAGAAAGCGGAGAAAGAAGCCTTGGAACAAAGAAGGCTTGATGAAGAAATGAGAGAAGTATGTGAGATTATAGAATGTTTTGCTGTCCGTGCAGTAAGGTCCCAGTAGCATAATTGAATGTTAATTCATTTGTTTAGATGAAACGTCAACAGAGAAAATTGAACTTCCTAATAACGCAGACTGAACTATATGCACATTTCATGGGCAGGAAAAACAAAGGTGCCATTTCACTGACATTCTGTAAATTTCCTTACTCTGAGTTCACAAACTCCTCTGACTTTCTTAAATTATTGTTATTCTGTTACTATCTGTATTCTCTTGCCGTTCATTATTTTATGTAGCTGCTGGACAAGATATGAGTGTGCAAAACGAAATTTTAAAGAAACTGGAAGACAGTCCTACTCTGACATCACATCATTCGGTTCATGGTGGCGTGCTTGTGAATAACACCATTGATGATTATGGTGAGTAGTCACTGTGTCAGATCCGACAGCAATCAATGAAGGTTCCTGTAGAGACTGTTTTATAGTCATTAAACAGTCACCAGGCTTTTAACTGCTCAACAACAGGCTCTTCATTTCATTGTCCATGTTCTAATAGAGGTACTAATTCTAGACTCTCCAGCTGATTGTAAACTGATTGAACATATTGTGAGTGTGAGTAGGTTTTCATATCCATAGGCTAGTATACCCTTACCAAAGCCCCAGTCAGTTAAAAACTTTATCTGAAGCCCTATCTTTCAACCATGTCTATAATTAGTTGACTTGTGATTTTTATTGTTATATCATATAACCGCTTTGATATTTTGTGTTGACTTTTTCGCCCTAGACTCCGAATCAATGAAAAGCCAGGCTCTCCTTCGTGCACAAAATGCTGTATTGACACATAAACAAAAGGTTTGATGATAAAAGTTGAAAATTTCAGTATTACTAATGTTGTGATAGCAAAAGTATTTATGTGCATATTTCTTGTAAATCTTACAGATCAGTAAATTTCATGATGGAATTGAGAAGGCTAACCCGTCGCAACAATCGTTTGACAATACATTTAGTCTCGCCAATCCAAATCTTAAACAGGAAAGGCAACACGATCAACCAAAATCTTTTGAAGGCAAACTGAAGGCATATCAACTCAAGGTATGTATTAATAAACTTTGTAGTAATAATCCTGTTTATCCTTTGCTTCTTATTTTCTTATGATAATTGTGGAAGTTTTTTCAGGAATCCAAAAAAATTTGGCTTCTTAACAATTAGCATTATTTTGTTTTACATTTTTATTTGAAACTTAATTTCCCTCCTTAAAGTTTTTTAACCTCTGGTTATAATATTTTTCAGGGAATGAACTGGTTGATTAATCTTTACGAACAAGGCATAAATGGAATCCTTGCGGATGAAATGGGACTTGGAAAAACTGTTCAAAGCATAGTTTTTCTTGCTTATCTTGCTGAGGTTGGTTTCTTTGGGAAGGAAAAGCTTTAGACCACATTCAGGCTGTCCATGAAGAAGTTTGAAGTGGTTTTCTCGTGTGAATGTGGTCTTGATCTTTGAGTTATGAAAATAATGATTTTTTTTGTCTTGGTTAAACATCTATATATATGGAAATTAAAGAAAAAACAAAAAACCAACAACCCAGTGGGTATTTTGTTGAAAAATCTCTGCGAAATGACCTTTTTAGATCTTGTTATCTTGTTTTACTTTGAATTTTGAAGTTTCCAAGATGCATACATTTGGAGCAATTCCGAATGTATGCATCTTGGAAACTTCAAGCTATATGTATTGAAAAATGAACAATTTCATAAAATGGCTGTAATCACCCTGGACTTTAATTTATATTTTGCAGAACTACAACTTTTCTTTTTAACTGTTTTAACTTTCATTTCAAGGTCCACAATATCTGGGGGCCTTTCCTCATAGTTGCTCCTGCATCAACTTTACATAACTGGCAACAAGAATTCTCCAAATTTCTACCAAGGTTTAAGGTAACTATGCAATTTTTGATTGAAAAAGCCTATTAGAAAAAAAATATTCAACATCTTCAGTTTGGTGAAGGTATGACCATATAAGAAACTATAAAGATATATGAACATCGAGTTATAAGGCTGAGTTGATGCTTAATGTTTCTCTAATTTTGCATCATCCATGCTTATAAGCTTCAAAAGAGTGTGGCAAAAAAAAATTAAAGGTGTTTGCTTGCATTCATGATGTATTTCATTCATTTTCCTCTTCAATCTGCTTATATTATTCATGGTCTGAAAATGATTTAATCCACACAATTGCATCCTCACGTCATAAATCGTCTGGTATCAGATGGTTTCCAACATGTGTAGCGATGATTTTATTTCCAGGTCCTTCCATATTGGGGTGACCCCAATGATCGTAAAAGTCTGCGTAAATTTTGGAATCAAAATTCTTCGTCCATGGCTAATTTGAGTGAATCGGATGCAGCTTTTCATGTTTTGATCACAAGTTATCAGCTAGTAAGATATTTATTACACAGGGGTTGACAAATTTCTACAGCATTCGTATGTTGACGTACAAAATATATTTTTTTCAAAATAAAAAAAAAAGCTCAGCACGTTGGTTTCAGTTAGCTGACTTGTCGTCCGAAACCGGGGCTCTGTTAGGCGTGTACACCTCTCCCCAATGTACTACACCTTTCTAGTTGCATCAAAGTTAAATGAATGACCTCTGAGCATCTATCCAATGGGACTCCACTGATTTGTAGACATTCAGGTCCAATTGAGTGTGTACTCTCCCCTTGTCTGGTACGAACTAGTGTGATCGCAAGGGGTCTATACCTTAGTGGCTAGAGCAATCGCCCGGCAAGCAAGAGGTCATGGGTTCGAGTCCCACTCGATCCGATAACTTTGCGCTGCACATAGAAAGGTACATTGTGTGCGAATGTCATTAATTCATATTTTTTTCACCTATGACAAAAAATTTTTAACGTACATATTTCAAATCAAAACATGTATATACGTCTTATGAAAATACATTAATGGAACAAAAAGTTTATTATCAATGTTTTATTATTCAGTTTTACGTTGTTTATTATTATTATTATTTCGCTTTTGTAGAATTTCAACTATTTTATCGACAGGTTGAAAAAGTTTGATTTTATGGTGGTAATTAGTTGGTGTAAATAGGGTCTAATCGTAAAACACCAGCAAATTAATTTATTAAAAGACAAAAGAATTATACATGCCATGAGCTGTGTTAACATATGTTTGTTTATAAGAGCTTGAAAAAACAGAAGAAAAAAATGCAGAAAAAAAACATTCGTTTCTTCAAAAAAAAAAAATGTTTTTAATTATAATTTCATGAAACGAAAAATAAATTCGAACAAATAACTGCCTATGGGAATAAGAACGTCTAAACTGAACTTTACTAACAAGAATAACATGTCTATTTTCAAATACTTTTTTTTCAAATTTTGATATTGATATCACTGATTAAATATTTTATTTTTATTTTATCATCGCCCCTGTTTAATGCACCAGTCGCTCGTTTTTTTAGTAAAATAAAAACAAAGCAGGTTGAGCTGCTTCGCCATGACGATGATTTGTTTTTCATTTGATTTCACAAACATGTTTTATCAATTATACAATGTCCCAAAAGAATGAGCACGCATCGCGTCGCTCTTTTCCACTAAAGTAACGATAATATAATTCTGTCATGTTTTTTTTGTAACGGTGAAGAGCAAACAATTTTCCTTGCAATACATTAACATCTACTTTGTTCGATGAATTCATTGAATATTGTTAGGAGTAATGTAATGATATCCTGGAAGATACTCTTCTTCCAGTGTACTGAAAGAAAATCTCATTCATTTTATTCCCGTACAAAACAAGTAAAAACTAATGTACACGACCTAATATTTCATAAAATTCATGTTCAAAATAATGGCTTGTTGGCGTTTGTGCACAAACAAGTAATGTTTTTTGATCGTACGTTGACATCGAAAAAGTCCTAATAGTTGTGTCACATACGCACATACACAATTTGTCAACCCCTGTTACAATTATGAAGTTTTGGGATTCTGTTATAATTTGACTATAGTTTGAAAGCTTTGTCACAAACAATTGAATGCACATTATATTGAGGAAATGTATCAGATTTAATGTCTTTGCAATCAATTGCACAGGAAAATTGATTTGCTTGCATGCCTGCTTACTTGTGTGGTTCCTTTGTTTCATATGATTGTATCTTTATGATGTTTGATTTTTTAGGTTGTCCAGGACGTGAAGTATTTTCAACGTATTAAATGGCAGTACTTGGTCTTAGATGAAGCACATGCCATTAAAAGCTCTTCCAGGTATTTCTTCTTTCGTTACGATAGACTTTAATTTTAAAGATCGATATTTAAAACAACAAAACAATTCAGTTCTACTTTCCCATCTCTTGCTGTTTAATTTATGGCTGTATAATTTAATGATGACTTAAGACTGATAATTTTGTGTGATATCTGTGAAGTAGTTCCTGTGTTTCTATTAAGTTTAAAACTATACTTTGTTTTAAGGTAGACACCCTTCAAACAACAATTTCATGTTTTAGTATTCGTTGGAAAATACTTCTTGGATATAATTGCCGTAATCGACTACTGTTAACTGGCACTCCTATTCAAAACACAATGGCTGAAGTAAGGTTCCATATGTCCACCACTCCTACCAGTTATTTGAGGCATTTCTTACATGTTTGTACATTGTGTATCTTTTCATACATTGTAGCTGTGGGCATTACTTCACTTTATCATGCCAACACTGTTTGACAGTCATGACGAATTTAACGAATGGTTTTCCAAAGATATTGAAAATCATGCATCAGACCGAAAGCCGAGCTTAGACCAAAGTATGATGTTTCATTAAATGAAAAAAATTTGATTATGTTTTTAAGTAATTAACGTTCGTAGATTGAGACCCAAGCTCTTCAGTAACTTTTGCACCTAAACAGAAGCCAGAACAAAAAGTTCAATATAAGAAAAAAATCGTGTCCATTAGAAAATGGAATCACAGCCACTAATCAGATCATCAACTTGTAATGCATCAAACAACTTTTTTTACTAACGCTAGATCATGTCGCAGAAACTTCTAATCTATGCTTGATTTTGTTTCTGAAATTTTGAATGTACAATGGTCAACATTCTCTCATAGTTCTAAGAATAATATGATTTTCTATAAATTTTCCTAATAATCTGCAGAGACTGTTTTGAGCATTCCTCTTTTCAAGTAAGAAAGTCTTACGTTCAATATTCCAAAAACATAGAATAGCTCATTCAACTATGTGAAACACATAAAGTTATGTAACTTGATGCATTTACAATCCAGCACATGGGCTTGTGGAAATCCATCTTGTTCATTTTGAGGAATGCAGATCTGTGTCAAGTGTATAAGCAATTCAGTTGTTTTCATAAAAAAAAGTCAGATTATTTACGCATTTCACTTATTTTAGATCAACTATCAAGACTGCATATGATTCTGAAGCCCTTCATGTTGAGACGGGTGAAGAAAGATGTGGAAAATGAACTCTCAGAAAAAGTAAGTAGTAAATTCCATGTATGTTTTGAAATGAAAACGAAACCTGACAGCACTGACCCTTGTGTCTATCTTTTGGTGTTTAGATTGAAATCAAAGTTATGTGCGACATGTCGTCTCGTCAAAAGCTGTTTTATCAAGCTGTCAAAAACAAAATCCTGTTTGAAGATTTGCTTGTTTCTGCGAATGCTTCGGCTGAAAATAAATCAACGTCACTTCTTATGAATTTGGTCATGCAATTTCGTAAGGTAATATATTATTAAGTCAGGCTTTTTTTATATCTTCATTAATGAGGAACAGGAGGTCTAACATTGATCTACTTCCATTTGTCGGACATCTCCCAGTATCTCATGAAATGTTTTCATGGTGGTGTAAGGTCTGGTCTGTTTTATATGAGATTACATTTTTTGAACACATTGAAACATTTCGTTTGTTTATACTTGGGCATAATGTTTGTGAAGTCATCTTTAACATAGGTTATTTTGACCGAAAAAAGTTCTTCCTTAATTAAGTCATGTAAGTGCTCACGAAGCTGATACGAAAATTTCCTCTTCGTTGCAGTGGTGTTTTGACAATTTTGCCCACTGGGGACATCCTTTAATTAGGTCTATCTTTATTATTAAGCACTAATATTAATCCTCTATAAGCATTTGAAACCAAGATTTGACGGAGGTAAAGTTTACAAATTTTCTGTTCTTAGGTTTGCAATCATCCAGAGCTATTTGAACGCAAAGAGCCCACTACTGGCCTCCATTTCAAGCTGCCGCACTTAGTAATTTCCAAGTTTTTTTATCGTAATGGTTTATTGAACGAGCTACCACATAAGAAGACGGCATTGTTCGAAAAGAATCTTCTAATCTGGCATCCTAGCCATATACATCAATCACTCTCTGAAAATGGTAAACACATAGTTTCTTTCAAAGTTGATGAGATCACCAATGTTTTGAAAGATGAATGTTAGGTTCAATGAATATTTAACAACAAAAAAACTGAGATGATTAGCTTTCTTTAAGATTTGTTCACATAGTTTGTCCTAAGATTTGCTTGAGCATTCTTTAGAGCTTACTCCTATACAACAAGTGCGACGTACAAAACTCCAGGAATGCTTTTGACTTTAAACTCGACAAATTGTTATTTCGTTTACTTTCATTTCTATGTAGGATCTATCCCAAGTAACTTTAGTTTCACACGGTTTATTAATTTGTCGCCAAAGGAATCGGCACAGCTTTTCAGAAATTTGGTTTTCAGGTATTTTGATATTATGTGTAAACGGTTTTATGATTTGCAACGGTTTAATAAAAATGAAAGGAGGCTTTCTTTTCGAGATAAGTGAACATAGACCTTATGACGACTGTGTTAGTGTATCTCTAGTAAACTTGTACTTTAGATTAAAACATGTTTTGCTTGTTCTGGTTACCATGAGGGAAATTTATAGTAGAACAATCTGGAAGAAACCAAGCCAATCGCGCAGGTAGAAATTCAAAATTTTTCATACTTAATCTAAACTCGCATACTTTCTGTCAAGTACTGAAGGCTTATCCTGAAACAGTCTCCACTAGAGCTTTTCAGTTGATGCTTGTATTCCAGCTCAAGTACTGAGGACGTCGTTTTGCTGTTTTAAGCCTATGGACAGACAAAATCACTGCGAAGGAGTACATATTGCACTTCATCGCAGCGACTTTTACGATTTTGCTTTTGATTAAGTGTGTTACTTAATCTGTAATTTTCTGACATTCTGTTTTGTTCTTCAGTAAATACTTATCAAGGGATGACCTGTTGATTTGTAAAGACTTTATCGTCAAAAACCATACCAACACTGAGCTGTGTTTTGTTCGCCCGAATTCTGACTTCTCAGCTCATACCACTTGCTTGATCAAAGAAATCAAAAGCGTTGGCAGAAACAACGGACAAAACCCTTGGTAGGCAATCTTGTTATTTTTATAGAAAGCAAAAATTTCATCTCATTTCCACCATATATGGTCATGATTGTTTGAACATGTGTAGTAGTATTTTGTACCTGCAGTGAAATGTCACGTCTGTCAACAAGGCCAAAAACGAAATCCAGGTGGGAGTAAGTTTGGAAGGTTTATCAACAGACACTGAAGTTAGAAAATTTTACTTTGATTGAAGTAGAGCTCTTTTGTTAACTTCGTTATGTTTGATTATTTAGTCTGTCGAAGGAACCTCAACAGAGAAACACAATTGTTACTTATCCGAAATTCTTGAATGCTATCTACCCCAAGGTACTGTCAACGTATCTCACTATGTGCAGGATAGTGACAGTCCCATATTTGTTATCTAACTAAGTGGTGTCTGGTTTTACAGGTTCTGTCGCCTAGTCGTGAAGTATACTGTTGCGATCGAAGTGCTGCGCATGATCTTTGTTCATCTATGTGGGGATCTGCAGATTTGATCACTATTTTTCGGTCGGGTATGAACACACTGACTACGAATGAACGTTCGTCGTTGTTGTTCCCGCCCCCTCTGCAAGGGTTAGACGCTGTGAGACCAAGGTGTGGATGGTCTTGTGTTAAATTACCTGGTCAGTATTCTGTTCAAGTTTTATACTCTTGTTTGTATATTATTATTGTTATTGATCACGTGAGTGTTATTTGTCAATATAGATCGTTCAACGTTACTCTCGGACAGCGGCAAACTACTCGTTCTCGACAAGCTGCTGACAAGAATGAAGGTGGAAGGACACAGAGTTTTGATTTATTCTCAAATGACCAAGATGATCGACATCCTAGAGGTTTGGATATATTGAAGTAAAATCTTCTTTCTTTGGAATGTTATTACGAAGAATATTTATATATTTGTATATTTTCTTCAGCAATTTATGAACTTCAGACAGCATTCGTACATGAGATTAGATGGTTCATCCAAAATTTCTGATCGAAGAGATATGGTGGCGGATTTCCAATCCAAGTAAGGAGCTTACCTTCTAACTGTGTCTCGGTGTCTATAGCGGAGAACTCTCATATTTCTTGTCCCTCGCCTCTTATTACTGAAACAAATATGAAATTATTCCGTTTTGTACCTTTTCTTTTTACTTTATTGTGATATGTACAAGGAAATACGACGATGTTAACGTGATTTTTTAGAGGTGATATCTTCGCGTTTCTGTTGAGTACACGAGCTGGAGGTCTCGGCATCAACTTAACGGCTGCCGATACGGTATGCTATCTATTACATAAAAGTCATTCTTTCTTTATCGGTAGACTTGGACAGTTTAACCACTTGTTTCATTTTGCGAACGATTTTTGGGTTTTTTTGCAGGTTATTTTTTACGACAGTGACTGGAATCCAACTGTGGATCAACAGGTTCGTTTCTGTTGGTTTTCTTCAGTTTACTTAGCGCCCTCTCCTTTGTTTAATGCTATAACGAATAATATTTTCAAGCATAGGGGCTTGATTTGGATTTTCTCCATTAAGCGCCCCTTGTTGCAGATGATTCTTTTAGCACCTCAGAGTGCTTGTTCGAGCTTGTTCGAGCATGTCGAACCATTATATAAGTCTCTTTCGATGCAGATAAAGGATTACTGTTATTTAGTTACACGAATCTCCGCTAACTCGATCAACTTATTTTTTAGGCAATGGATCGTGCGCATCGTCTTGGCCAAACCAAACAGGTTACGGTTTATCGTTTGGTTACGAAGGGTACAATCGAAGAAAAGATACTAAATCGGGCACGAGAAAAAAGCGAGGTATGTGCCGTACCTACCCTCTCAAGTGTGATCTGATCTTCTTTCTTGCGTGGGTCCTATTTCAACAATAAGCCCAAGTTGGCATAAGTTATCGAGGAGAAGGGTTCTCATTCATCTCCGAAATATTCCTCTGTAATCTGAACTCGCTGTAGTTGTTGGACAGATCAGAAGCTTTCAATACATAACGTCTTTACAAATGCACTTAACCTCTTGTTGCACTATCTTGTTCCTTAGATCCAAAACATCGTCATTTCTGGAGGCCAGTTCAACAAAGATGTCCTTCGACCAAAAGAAGTTGTTTCGTTATTATTAGATGATGCAGAGTTGGAAACTAAACGTGAGTATTGTGTTTGCTTTTTTCTCTGTTGTACTTTTATTATCTATTGCCAACTAGCTTTAACGTTACAGTGTTGATATGAAGGGAAGGAAATTGTAGGCAAAGAGTCAATGTAACATTAATAGTAATTTGAGGGTTATCACGTGATCTGCTTCTTAGTGAAACAGCGTCAAGTGGAAAAGAAGTTAGCAGAAGAAAGTGGTCGAAAACCAGGTCGAAAGCGCAAACCTACTGCTGAAAGTAACAATCAGGTATGATCATTTTCTTATTGAAGTAAAGCCGAATATTATATAGACATGACATAAATAGATCATCTCCAAATTTATGTTTATCTTAACTCTGACAGATAACTAAATGTCGGTAATTTATCCACACTGTTTTATCCTGCTTCGTGTTGGTATGATTGATAAAAGTTGCACTCCAGATAACAGGGACTTTTCTGAAGTAGAAATATCTGGCTACTGAATTATCTGGTTTCTTGCCATGACTCAGGAAAATTTCCTTAAATAGCATATTTCTTCGGAGAGTGTTAGTCGGTGCATTGTATAAAAAGTGATCCCAACTAGATTAGTGGTAAACCAAAATATAACCTTTAGTGCTTAAGAGGTCGAGTTTCTGGTTTGATTAAGATATTGGTGTCTCAGAAATTTGGGAATGGTGCCTATGAATTACATGACAGCAATTTTTGTAGTGACGAACATATAGATCTATACTGTCTACTGTGCTTTTTGTTCTCGGTCAGGTCGCTGATGTCCCGAAAATGAAAAAGAAATCTAAAAATGGTGTCTTTGCCTATGACGAGTCGTCTTCAATCGTCAGCGAAAATTCATTGACCGGCTTTGAAAATGTTGATATCGACGATAACAGCGTATCGAGCATGGAAGCTGGTAAGTTCTTTTCTTCATGTTAAGAAATTATGTCTGTTCACGATCAAATGCATTATTGAAGGAATTACTTACTGTTATATCGTTAAGGAATTTCTTACTCTTATATCGTTAAGCAATTTCTTACTCATATCGTTAGGAATGCCTTTAAACTATGATGAAAACACGGACATCTCTGGTAGTTTACCGAACAGTCCTATTCCGAACCAAACCACACCAAGTCCTGTTGTAAGGAAGAGAGGGCGAGGAAGAGGAGCTGGTTCCGCCGGACGAGGAAAAGGAAAATCAAAATCAGGAACATTAGCTAAAGCGGCAGCATCGGCTGCGGCGGCTGCAGGTGCCGCTGCGGGATCTGCGGCTGCCTACGCTGCGTATGGTTATTCGTTTCAAGCTTCGAGCAAGGCTTCTTAAAACTTGTATGTTTAAAATACATGTTGTTTTTGAAGATGTTTCGTTAACGTTCTATATCATCTTTTCTTTTCTTTTACCTTCCTTATTCAAAAGGAATTGTATGTCAGTGAGTAAAGATATCATATCATCGCTGATTGGAAGACTTCATTTTCTTCTCAGCTTAAATGAAAACAGGATTATTACATTATCTCGTCTGCTCTTATGTATTACATATTATTATGTATTGTAGTGTAACAAGCGGAGAAAAACATGCGATCCCATCTTTTTGCTGCCGACAAGGTATAGTAGCACATACGAAAGAGGCAACCTTCTGTATAGTTGTCCGTAATGAAGACTTTTTAAAAGAAATGCTAATCACTCGTAGGGGAAGGTTTTCCTTCATTTCGTCAACAGATCTTTTTATTTTGTTTTGGTTGATCTAAAGTCATGAAATGTCTATTCCAATTAAAAAAATGTTCAAAGTTGAAACAGTAAAAAAATGGAAATTTTTACTCGGGAGACCTGAAAACCCCAACCAAACGACTAAAACAAAACCAAACGATTAAAACGCTCATGGATTTTGTTGGAAACCATATTTTTATACGCGCGAGATAAAGGAGAACTTCCACAAGGGAGTAACACATACTCGAGCGTAGCTAGTAACGCGGCGGAGATAAGCTTTGGCAAAATACTTTATTACACGAAATGATTATCATGTATTAATCGTACAAGGATTATTTAAGCATCAGGGAATGCAAAATTGATAAAAAAAAATCAAGATTACCTAGAGGCTAAGAAAACATTTAATGAGCCATTCTAAAAAAAACTGCGACACTTGCCAGGTCAGCTGGTACACAGTTTTCAAAATATCGATCATCCGAAAAACTATTGAAAATGACTTTAAAAGTTATTTCGACCCCTTAAAGAGTGCTACAAATGGAGATCTACTCAGGTATGGGAAACGAAATTTTAGAAAATGGGACAGTTTTCACTGGGCATAAGTTAAAGTGAAATTCATCATAGTAATAGTTTTGGATGATGTTATTATAGCTTTGTCAGCAAAAATTGACAGAGAGCTGGAACTGAGTCGGGGTAACAGTGGCAATAAATTTCTTTGCTGTTTTCACAACTGCAGTTATTTACCACTCTACATGCAATGTTCTAACAATAAATCATTAAAACATTTTGAGTTATTCACATATTTATATGTCAGCAATTTCTTCTTGAACATTGTGATGTCACGTTGCCATGGAGATCATGTTTCGGGAAAAAACTTTAAGCGGCAATATCTCGGGAACGAAAAAAGATTTTTTGAAAATTCAAAAACTGACTTTCATCATTTTTAAAGCTGTTTCAAATAGGGCAAAAAAATGAACTTGTAATTTTTTTAGTTTAGTTCCCCTTTAAGTTTTCGAAAAACTCAAATTGCACCACAAGAAATAAGTTTTTGTTGGTTAAAAATGGCGAGGTTGTAGTTCACTACAGTTTCATTGTAACACGTTATACATTGAGAATTTGGTATTATAGCAAATTAATCACATCATGAATGTCTCATTAACTATTTTTTTTAACGTGCTGAAGATAGATAGATAATGTCATCAAAATAGTTGTTATGGATTTTATTAGAACAAACTATCCAAGTAACAGTATGAATACTAAAAAGTACCTAAGTTTTTATTAATAAAAATCTAAATCTTTTTTCGAGAGCAATCCAAACTTCATGATCGACAGTTTGGCCTTCATTTTGAGTTTTTCAAGTATTTCAAACTGCATGTTTCACAATCAAAACACCCTTCCTTCCCTTGAGTAGAAAACATTTGACAAAACTACGTTTTCCATTTGACTGAAAACTGTAACGTATGCGCTCAAGGAAAGCTTTGGTATAAAATATAGAAGTTTTTATTGTGGATTGGTGAAAAGAGCATATTGTAGGATGGAAAAATGGTATAAGACGAGTTTATTTGGCGATGTTTCTGTACTCTCCATTTTTTCTTTCAATTCCTTCTTTTAAAGGTCCCTTCTACATCTCCTAAATTCACATTCAAAACTCCTAAATTCTGATTGACGGTGACAGAACTTGAGCTCAGAATATTTTGAATATTAGAATTTTGAAAATGTCGATGTTTTTGTCAAGGGACCAAAATATTTATGTCGAGCTAGCGGGTGTCGAGTTAGAAATGTCGAGATAGCAGGGGACGTTTCCATTCAAAAACGTCGAATCTGGCGGGACCGAAGGAATTATGTCGAGTTACACGGGTGTCAAGATAGTGAGAGGTCGAGCTAGCAGGACACAACCGTACACACAACAAGAAAACCCTTCATCAACCATGCACAAATACCAACGAAAGAAGGTGCAACTGTACCGACAGAAAGCAATGCCCAATGAATGAAAACTGCCTGGCTCTTCCTTAGTGTACGAAGCAACCATCACAACCGACATCTCCCAATACCCACCAATGAAGTACATCAGTTTTTGCGAGTCAACGTTCAAACAAAGATACGACGGACATAACGCTTTGTTAAATATAACAAATATAACGCCAGGGCATATTCATCAGAAACAAAACATTGCCGTCTGTGCCAATGTAAGAAGTACGAAATCGCAAACTACCCGTACGAAAACCTTCTCAAAAAGCAATGTATTTGATTAACAATGCTTAGAGTCCATGGTGATTCTATCATTTAATTCTCATCAG
Organism: Turritopsis dohrnii; assembly: GCA_027922465.2. Taxonomy (NCBI): domain Eukaryota; kingdom Metazoa; phylum Cnidaria; class Hydrozoa; order Anthoathecata; family Oceaniidae; genus Turritopsis; species Turritopsis dohrnii. Next base: position 527,793 of record BQMF02000137.1, on the reverse strand, counting down.
AAACACTAGCCAAGTGTCTTCAATTACAATATAATGTATAGTGTGTTTCAGAATGTTGGAAACGGAAATTACGCAGATTAAAAAACTTTGCGCCAATGAATATCCGCAAACACCTGGTTCAATCTTTGGTATTATCGAAACTCGATTATTGTAATACACTATTCTGTAACACGACGTAGCATAATCAGAACCGCCTTGATAAACTTTTAAAATCAGCTGCTGGTTTCTCCAATGGGAAATACGCAAACACTCTCGACGTAATCCAGTTGAAATGGTTACCAATGGAATATAGAATGAAATATAACATGTTAAAACTGGCCCATAAATCGCTATACACACCAAATTTTCCAGACTACCTGGCCGTACATGTACGAGAAAGCAAATGTCCAAGACGTGCTGCGCCTGACGACGGAAAAAAACTAATAGTAACCAAATCCACAAAAACATTTGAAGGCATATGCAGTCGTCTATTCAATGAACTTCCATCGAGCTTGAGAGCAGTTGAAGACCATCAAAAATTTTCACACGAGTTAAAATCTTTTTATCTAGATCTCTCTTTTGCTAAATATTTGAGCATAAATTAATAGGAATTTATTTACTTGTTTAGGCACCACCTACCTTATCGGTAGAAAATTCGTCGGTAAAAAGTGACGAAAAAATCGCTTGGTGACGAAATTTTTTACCGACGAATATTTTTTGCCGGCGAAGTTTTTTGCCGACGAATATTTTTTACCGACGAATATTTTTTACCGACGAATATTTTTTGCCGACGAAATTCTCTAAATGAAAAAGTGCTTTTTTCGTAAAATCGTCCTTTTGCCTTGTATTTTTGTTTCGAAGTATTAAATAGAACATATTTTTTCATTTTAGCGTTCTTATTTCTACAGAAAAATGCTTTAAAGCAGGAGAATTTCAGAACAATAAAGAAAAGGTTTCGGTTCTGGTAGTAACATTTTCTTCTAGTTCTTTCTATTGGTGTTTCATATAACAAATTTCAACAAATAAAATATTATACCACATTTCTTTCTTAGGCAAAATTTCATCGTCATACTATGTTATATAAATAGCTGAAATCTGCATCGGTTAAAAGTTCAATTTAAACAGAAATATCAACGAAAGTGAAGTCATTTTAAGCTCGGAAAGGGTTTTCAATCCTTGTGTAAACGGTGTTTGCAGAATCAATCGCTTCTAAGATACCAGCTGACTCAAGCCCTTTATGATAGAATCCTTTTGTTCTTTTAAGTGATTGTATGATTCAACAATCCATTTAGCATGGAGTGATTTTAGAATGCTCAATTTGAGGGAAACTTGTACGTCAGCGGGGTTGGTCCCATTCGACAACTGAGCGCTAACTCTGTCGGCGTACCAGGACTTGAATTTGTGTGAGATGAATTTTTTGGCGACATGATTGATGCTTATGTCAAGCGGTTGAAATTTATTGGTCAAATTGTGAGGGACAATCACCAGCTCACAATTGTTCTTTGAGCATAATTTTTTGACATCATCATTGTCTTGGCCTTTAAAGGTATCCATGATGATTAACGATTTCTGTTCATCTGGATAACCGAGTTCCTTTTTCTTTCTCTTTAGAAAGGGGAAAATGATGACTTTAAATAAATCTTCACATTTTTCAAGATTTGACCAATGGTTTGGTGTGAAAGTGACATTAAAGGAAGAAGAAAAAGTAAATTTAGGAAGGCATCTCTTCGTTTTTCCCTGATAAATAATTTGAATTGGCAAGAATTCTCCAGTTGAAGTGACAGTAAATGTTGCCGTAATTTGTCTCTTATCGTCTAAGCCTTTAATTGGAACGGTTTTGCTTCCTTTAGCTGAAAACGTGTATTTCCCTGGCGAAACGTAAGATAAAGGGGTTTGATCTAGGTTCAAAACTAGATCCTTTGGTATGTCGTTTTCCAAAATCTCTTTAGAAATGTTTCTTTGAAAAGTAAATTTCTCTTCATCTAAAAGCTTTTTCGACGGTTTTACTTTTCCTGTTGTTCCTTTTCGCTTGGTCCAGTTGAGATCCTTTAGAGTATGTCTTGCCCAACCATTCGTCAACTCCAAGGGACCACCAAACTCCTTCAGTAGGCCTGTGAGAAAAAAACAGTGTAAGTTATTCAATCCTGACCCATAACATTCTACGGGCTAAAAAGCTACCTTATAGACATTCAAAATTTTATAGAACCAAGCTTTCTTGTAAGGCCTATAAATGATGAACTAATAAATACGAATTCACTCATATCTACTATAACGGGTCTATAACCAAAATAGAATAAATCTATAAAAAATGAAGCATGTTAAACATTAAACACCCATCAATATTTTTACCTGGATCATTTGCCTTCACAACACCATTTCCTATCGCAATAACCATTCGGCGCGAGATATCTGTGCCGGCAAGTCGTGTTCCAATAATCACATCCTTAGTTTTCTTTAATAGTTCTTCTGACAAGAGATTTGGGCGGCCTTTGCTTTTGAACAACGTAGTCGTATTCTGTTGTCCGTTTGCCTTTAGTTTTGATTTCCAAGTGTTTATTGCAGTGCGCTTAAACTTAAATTTTGGGTAATGCTCTGAAAACTTTTTCATGGCAGCATGTGTTCCATGAACCAAAGCGTATTTTCCAACTTCAACACGCACATGTTTTGGTATTGATAGATAATTCTTTCGCTGTGCGACTGACTTTTTCACTTCTTTTTCGATTGAATCCAATTCTCCTTCGTTCGTCAGGTTAGTAGCACTTTGAATGATACTTGTATTCGGTTTTTGTTTATTTGTTTTCTTCTTACTTTCGGTTTCTTTACGCTGGAAGTACGTCCGAACATCCTTCACCATGTTTTCATACGAAAGAGACAAGACATCAAGAATTTTTGTTTTTGTTTTGCTCTTCGGTCGATCGAATGTTTTTAAAAAGACAATAGAAACGTAAGACACTAGACAATAAAATTAGACAATAAAATGAAATATACACGCCGTTCGAAAAGATTTTTTATTTGATTGTCTTGCTTTTCCAGCTTTTACCAAAGCCACGCCATCTTTTCAAAACAAAAATAGATAGTGTGTGGATAGTGTGTGATTCTACTAAGATGTATCGACTTGAATACAAAGCAGTGATTGCTTCACGTGGTTATCATGTATATAAGGATACTACGTAGTCTAACGCAAAAGTAAAAGAGCAAGTCAAAGTAGAATTGGAAACGTCAAAAGAATCAACAGATATTGACCAATATGCTTGTGCGGTAAAAGCAAAACATTCTTATTTTAATGGATGGAAAACAGTTGGTCATGTTCCTCGTGAACTATCAAGATACATCTATTTCTTCATAAAAGAAGAGCAGGGAACTGTCAATGGCGTTTTGAACTCCTTGAATTACAAACCTTCGCCTATCCCCGCTGGAGGAATCGAAGTGCCACTTTTGTTACGTTTCTCTTGCCCAGATCCAGAAACAATGGACAAACCAAAAGGTTTCATAGAAGATTTCTATAGCTACGTACGATTATACGGGTATCATACATGAAGAAGCCTCCTCAGACGATGAATTTAGTGATTTCGAGCTTGACATCGAAGATGATGAAACGGAAAAAACACAAGAAGAAGAAAGCATGGAAAAAGAAAGAACGGAAAAAGAAAGCGCGGAAAACGATTTTATAATTTTAGATTAATCGTTCTGTTTGTAAGAAAAAAGTCACTTTAGTAAAAAATAATTATATCCTCTTTACTTAAAAAGTGCAGAAAAAAATTCGTCGGCGAAAAATATTCGTCGGCAAAAAGTGACGAAATTATTGGCAAGTGACGAAATTTTTTGCCGACGAATATTTTTTGCCGACGAATTTTTTCACCGACGAATTTTCTACCGATAAGGTATCTGTTTGAGACGTATACTTCTTTTATTTCTTTGTGGTTCCATTGCTTACCCATTTTATCTTTCTGATGTGGTTACTTTGGTGGATATACTTTTTTACTAATTGAAACTTTATGTTATATTTTTAACTATCGTTAACTAATATTTTGTATACAGTGACTGTGAATTTTAGAATTTTAAAATTATTATGGGACGAAGAGCCATTGTAATATATGGATATGTCCGAAATATACCATTATTATTATTATTATTAAATTTCAAAGATTAAAAATTTAATAACATTTTTCCATGACATTTTCCTTATTTTTTCAAAAACCATTTCTCCATTTTTCACAAAAATATACTAATCGAAAGAACTTGAAAATGGCTTTCCATCGATGTAAAAATTGTTTTGAAACTCGGTACATATTCATTTTAAAAAACAGCTTTGAGATTTCCGTTTTCCAGCATTCTGAAACACACAGTATGTTACTGCAATCATGATTACTTACACCAATCACTGTTCTTGTTTTACAAGAAAATTGAGGCTTAGGCTGTCCTTAATTTTTGGAACAATGATTTGTATGGAGCGCCATCACGGAAAAAATAATTTCGGGGGAATGTCAAAACTTCGTGATGGGGTAACACACACTTTTGATGGGGTAACACACACTTTCGATAGGGTAACACGATAATGTACATAATTATAGTGGGGTTACACTCATGTTATGAAAGTGGGGAATGTCAAAACATATCGATGACCTCAATATATGATTTGGAGAATCTCAAACAATTGCTCTTATATTAACTGGCGTCACGTCATCATTCCGACATCTTCGTGTGTTGCTTACTCGAACCTATTTTCACGCTTTCTCGACAATAGTCATGTTTACCAATGAGTGCACAAGATTATATTTTGGGTTTTTATCACTTGCGAGAGAAGTTCATGGTGGGTTAGATACGAATCCGGAATTATTAAACAGCAGAATTCAAAAAATGGTCGCTTTACTCTCTGATTTCACTGTACTGCTATGTTCATCCTACCCAATGATATAGTAAATGAAACAGAAATGCTGATTGGATATTTCCAAAACTTTCTACAGCATCAATTAAATTAGATATCGATCGTTCGATTTCGTCAGCCATCTTCTTCTTTAACTTCTAAACTCTTTCTTATCATCCAGCACAGTACTAACACTAACATGACGGGACCTGATCAATCTGACAGCGTTTTTATGTACCTCAGTCGATCTGTTATCAAAATTTTTAATGATTAGCTGCGTTTGACTTCGTGTAACAGGAGCATGGATTTTCATTTGACATTCCCCAATTTCATAGTTGAGTGTAACCCCACTTTACTTTTCATAAGGCCAACACAATTATCGTGTTACCCCATCGAAAGTGTGTGTAACCCCAACAAGAAGTTTTGACATTCCCCCGAAATCATTTTTTTCCGTAATGGCGCTCCATAGATTTGAGCCTCAGGTTGTTCTTATTTTGTTCTTATTTTTTGGCCAAATCTGAGGCTCGTGTTCTTATAAAATTGTTCTTATAGACAAAAGCGCGTATTTTGACTTGTGATGCCTCCCACTTATTAAAAGTGGATACTTCATGTACTTAGAAATCATGAATTTCTCCCATACACCTTTCAATCTCATTGGTAGTTTTTTTTCTTGTATAATGAGAAATGACAAGTGACAAAAAGTGAAACGCCACCTACAATAAAAAAACACCTGCATTTGCTGATGATTTGCATACATACCTTATACACTTAATTTTTTAGTCAGAGTCATTGTAAGTAAACCTCTGCTAGGTGTTAAATATCTATTATTATAACTATTCTATTATTTATTATTTTTTTTATTTATTCTTTTATTTTAAGGAATATCGTTAAGGAATTTCTTACTCTTATATCGTTTACCAGTAAACAGTAAATATTTCTATAAAAAAATACACTATGGCTGGGAGGCCCTCACAATATTCAAAATAAACGGAGGTGAGGGTCACCTTATATAGAACATATAACATAACAAACAGAAGGTTTATAAAATAAAGAAAAGGGCGCAACATATATTCGCTTTAGAGTAGAAAATCAAGGAGAATTAGTATTGATCTAAAAGAAAGGAGGTCACTAACGATTTCAGATCCGACACAGTCATAACGAGAAGTAAAACATTTGGATACCGTTGCTGGAAAAGATTCCAGAAATTAATTTCCTGATGACTGAGGTAGATAGAACCATAGTACTCATTTTTGGAAGCTCTAGTAAATCCAAATTTTGACCACGAGATAAGGATAATTCAACTTTCTGAATTTGAAAGTATTATAAAGGTTAGCAGGAAGTTTAGAGTTCAAATACTGGTGAATGAAAAGAATATTGAGCAATTTAACACGATCAAAAATATTTAAGATTTTGAGCTTTGAAAACAAAGAGGAAAATGGAGAACGAGGAGGTGAAAAGGAGATAAGCCTAATGGCACACTTTTGGAGTATGAGTATTCTGCGAGAAATGTTGTTTGGATACAGACTCCACAGTTGACAAGCATACCTGAAATGTGAGCCAAAAAGTGGATGATAAATATTGATTAAAATAGGCTGAGGTACATAATGCCGGATTTTAGATAATGTACCGTTTGTTATTCTGAGCTTTTTGGCAAGCTCGGAAATGTGAAGGTTCCAAGTTAGGTGTCCAGTTAGATATTTAAAATTCAGTTTGCTCCCACCCAAATAGAGATCAAGGTTGTCAACGAAGTCTTAAGTCTGTTTATAAATAGATTGTATTCCGTCTTCGTAGCATTTAGTGCAATTTTATTGGCATTGAGCCAGTCATTTAAAATTGAGACTTCGACTAAGAGAATCCAAACAGTATCCAAATTGAAAAAGATTAGTGTCATCAATGAAATGAGTTACTTCTGAAAATTCAAGAGCTGAGTGCATGCCATTAATATAAATCAAGAATAACAGAGGCCCAAGAACCGAACCTTGAGAAACGACATGTAGAATGTGGCAAAGATTAGATTTATAATTAGCAACAGATACAGACTGGCAGCGAAAAGAGAGGTAAGATGAAAATCAACGATTTGGTTAAGTCTACGGCATAATATTTGGTGATCAACAGTATCAAACGCTTTTTTGCAAATCCACAAAGATACCAACTGCAACTTGGCCATTGTCTAAATGTTGCCTGATACGCTCAACTAGGCTGACAAGACCATGAGTGGTTGAATGGGACTTGCGAAACCCAAATTGACGAGAATAGATGATGCTATTAGTTTCAAGGAAAGAGATGAGACGGGAGTACATAAGTTTTTCAGACATCTTTTTGATATTTGATAGAAGAGAGATGGGTCGTTAATTCGAAGGTTAAAGAGGAAAGCCTTTTTTGACATCAGGTATGACTTTTGAAAGCTTAAAAGTAGAGGGAAAAGCACCAGCAGAGAAAGAAAGATTCACAATTTGAGCAATTGGAGAAGAGATTTCAGGACATACAAGCTTAAGAATCCTATTGGGAACAGTATTAGGTCCAGAGCTCTTTGAAGGAGTCATAAAATATATGATTTTAGCGACCTCCTCAGTCATGACTGGCGAAAGAAAAGTTTGGATTTGGACTGTTGAAAAATGAAGTAAAATGTTTGACACTAGCAGGAATTCCATATCTAGTAGTTTCTGCAGTGGAAGAGAAATAGCCATTGACTATGGCCTTTGTGACATCGAAAAAACGCTACTCTGAGGAACTACAAATAGGTCATAACTACCTTTTACATTTTTCCGGCGCTCAGAATTGTTAAGGTTACTTAGAACTGATTACCAGCGAAATGTCTACCAATAATTTTTGTCTTCGCTCTCCAGCGCACTCTTAGCGTGTATATCGCTTTGGTAGTGTCCATGCTTTAGTATTGTAGTGGAAGGACATTTTGCAGCTTTTTGAATTTATGGTTTTTAATTTTTAATATTCTAGTTTTTTTAACTCCATGTCGTTCCCTCGAGCCTATTAATTAGAGTTCATTAATTGTATACATTGTGTTTCAAAAAATTGGATGCAAAGAATATGCTCGCAGTTTCTGAATTTTTGTTATTATTAATATTAATTATTAATTTTCATAAAGTTTATATCGATGGAATCCGTATCTTTTGGTCTTTCTCATGATGTATTTTTGTAAGGAAATGGAAAAGTAGAAGAAAAGAAAATCAAAAAAATCAGTTTGGAAAAATTCATTATTTCCTAAAACGATTAATTAAGACAAAAGTTAACAGCCGTATCTTTATTGTTGAAAGGTGAGAAATCTTTAATGCCGTTTTGTGACATTTGAGACTCTCAAATTAAAGTAATTAAATCTACGAAAATTTAATCTATGAAAAAAATTTGTGTCTATTCATAATATTTCGTGACAAACTTATCACAACACCACCAACAGCGACTGTTTCAACGAAACAACGAAAATTTGTATCGACGAAATCTTTTACGACTGTCACTGTCGACTTGAATGTATTGAACATAGCACCTTTGGCGATTCAAATGATTAGTGCACATTAATACAGTGTGTCCCGGAGAATTTCGGCCTGGGATTTTATTCAATGATTTTAAAAATATACATTTTGTTCTCCAAAAGCTTTTATTTTTGAAACACATAAAGGTCCTGTTAGACGATAAATTAATCGCTAAACTATCCCTTAAAGTTACTTAAAATAGAATAGTTTACGAAATAATTTATCGTGTATTGTATCGTAAACTATTCAAAAATTATTAAAAGAAGCAAAAAAATAGTTTAATTTAGCTTCGAATAAAATCAAATCATTTTGATTTTATTCCGAATAGTTTAGCAAAGTTCAAAGAATACCGACATTTAAATCATCGAACACGTGTTGCACAAAGGTTAATGCAACAGGTTTAGGACAAATTCACTTAGGAAAGTAACAATTGTACACGAAGAAAAATGCGAGCGTCGACGCTAACGGTAAAATTATTGAAGCTTTAAAAAAAGGTGAAGATATAGATCGTTTAATCTCAATTCTTGAAAAGTCAAATGCTCCATGGTCACGTTTTCTAACATAATCTTTCACTTAACATTTTCTGTTTCGTTTTCCGGAATTCAAAAGATTCGCTATACACCATACATGAAGAAGCAATATTTGAACAAACTAAAAATTCTTCAACTGCTTCTTCCATGATGAATGAATGAACCTTACACTTATAACCCATAACTTATCGTATTAGTTTATTGATTAGTTTATCAGTGTATTTGAACATAAACTAAATTATTAGAATAATTTTCTGTTTCTATTTTAGGAATAGTTTAGCGAATAGTTTACCGTCTAACAGGGCCTTAAGGATTTTACCATGAAAAAATTACCAATTATCTTCTTAATGGTTAATTAACACATCTTACAATGACTATCAAAGGTCATTACCAAAAACAATAACAAGTCAAGTGGCTGTAAAACACAAGAGTCATTAAAAACAAAATCTCAACATGTCCCCCGTTTCTCTGAACACAGCGATTTGCAATTGCTGTCATTTAATGAAGAGTGACGAATAAAATGTTGATTTTGTCTAAGATTATTGCTGCGAAAACAATTTCATTTTTCAACTCTGATAGACTTTTTGTTTTAAGTAGCAACTACAGATGGCTCATAGAATTTGCAAAATTTTGTAGAAACCCCCGTCTCACAATTTTTGATTTTGTGATGAGATGTTAATTTCAGTGTGTTCAATAACACCGCTACAAGTTCTTAATAAACAAAAGAATAATTGCACGTGAAAACTTACTTTTATTAATCATTAAAGGGGCACTAAACTAAAAAAAAGCACAAGTTCATTTTTGTGCACTATTTGAAACATCTTTAAAAATGCTGAAAGTCGGTTTTTAAATTTTCAAAAAACAAAATTATGGCAACATCTCGGGATCGAAGAATGACTTTTTGAAAATTCAAAACTGGCTCATCATTTTTAAAATTCTTCCAAATGATACAAAAAAATAAATTTTGAATTTTTGAGTTTAGTTCCCCTTTAAGAAATTAATGACCGTGACAGTTTAAAGAAATCCTATTTACTCCAAAGGTTTCGACTACATTATTCAAAATATAGATTTTTAAAATCTTTGAAAGAAATTCTATCGAATGGTGTAAAAATAGCCTGAAAAGTTTTAGGCTGTTAAAATCTCGGACCGAAATTCTCTGGGACAGACTGTACAGGGTTACCGCAGTTTTTAAAGTAAATATCCAATTTATTCTTATAAATTTTATATCAATAGAATCCTTATCTTTTTGTCTTGCTCATGTTGTATTTTTTGTATGAAATGAAAATGAAGAACAAGCAAACTAAAAATCGTTAATCAATATAATCAATTTATACTTTAAAAGAATAAAACGCCATTTTTTAAAGTAAAATCATAAGCATAGACGGTAAAAAACCAAAAGATTAAAATTTGAGAGAAGCTCAAATTGGGATTACTTAAGTTACGTAATTAATCGTGTACTTAAAAGTATTCCCAAGTCGAATATGTATGATGTTCAAAGTTATAAGTAGTTTGATTTTATTGTTATGAATTTAGTTGTACATAGGAGACTGAAGATGTAAATAGTTTTTACGAAAAGCTTCTCTCAAATTTTAATCTTTTGGTTTTTTACCGTCTATGCTTATGATTTTAATTTATACTTTACTTTTATACTTTTGTAATTTATCTAACTTGATAATGTAAGCTTGATCTTACAAACAGCTTTGTATGTTTTAATAAAAATTTTAACATGTGTTTTTAATGAAGTAATTATTCACTGGCTGTTATTTTAAAGCTTTATACTTTATTTTGTCAGCGACCAGTAAAATTTTAAACGTCAAAAAGGAAAGGAGAAGCTAATCATATCTGTGTATCTGGAATTACAGAAAATTGATATAAGTTATTTTGCGAATGTTCGTTTTACAGATCAGAAAGTGAACTAATAACTGATTACTCATCAATCAAATGAAGAAAAATACAAATTATGAAATCATCTCCTGGGGAGACATAAAACTGTTCTCAAAATCCCAAATTAAAAATATAAAACATTTGATCTCTTTTTTCCTTAGATTTTCAATCGCCTAATTCACTTTACGTTTTATAATCTTCAACATTTCGGAATGTGTTTCGGAGTAATTTTGTTGAACAATTTGCAGTCATTCTCTTATTCTCTAGTTTGAAATTCTTTGATTGCACTTTGTTCGACAAACCTATAGTTCTTTTGAATAATCGAACTCAAATTTGAAGATGAAGCAATTCTTTGTAGATTATGGAAGCGATTGGCTTAACTTGCAGCTCTTACCTTAAAGATAATGAATAATGATAATCATATGTAAAGTTGAGGGTTTCACTATGCTGATGTCAGTAGAAATAGAACAATTGAGAAATGATCTTGGAACGAGCAGCTGTTTATTATTATCAAAGCACTCGAACAAAGTAAAATAATGATTGGCTCCCTCCTCGCTGACACACTTTTCTTTTCGAACTTACGATATTCGTTATCTTTAGTATTTTTTTCTATAGACGTTTTTTTATAAGAACTAGTAAAGCCTGGTTCAGACCTGACGATTACGACGATTAAAATTAAGTGTAATCGTCGTAATTGACAGATCTGAACCAGGCTTTACTAGATCTGATCTAAGGCTGGTCTATTTTAAAATTATATAGAAAAAGGGGTTTTTCGTTTGTGCTCACTCGTCATGTTCACAAAGTTCAGAAAAGAACGTTCATTTTGTGTGTCACAAATTTCAAACATTTAGGGGCTGATTACATGATCCTGGTTAGCCGGGACGAAATTTCATCCCTCCTTGCCGAGGTCTTGGCATCCTGGTCAAATCATCATAAATTTCCCATCGTGATTACATGATAAAAATTTCATCCCGCCTAACCGAGATCTCGGTTAGGTGGGATGAAATTTACCCATGTAATCGCTTCATCCCGGTCAACTGGGACAAGTTTGAGGTTTGAGCAAGCGTAGTTTGTCAAAAGTATCGTTTCCTCTTTTAAAGGCAGGTTTGGCTTTGTCCCGTCCCGCCTAAACGGGATGAAAATTTTGCATATAACACCGAGTTGAAATTCATCTCGGCAAGGCGGGATGAAATTTCATCCCGGCTAACCGGGATCATGTAATCAGCTCCTTACAGTGAAAACAATCTAATTAACATCACAACAAACAAACAAATTTTTATAAAAAGTTATGCTCATTTTAAAGTCGGATCAATTTCTTTTTCGATCCTCTGTCATCAAAATTCTCCGTATGATATCTAGGACTAATTTTGTTACAAGTTCGGGAATTGACAAAATTTATATTATTGGCTTAATGAGAAATTTTGGCACGAAATTACTGTTTTCATTGCAATCTCACCCAATCACCAAAGAAACTTTAACTGAGCTTATATCATAACAGAAAACGTTTATGCTGCTTTCTACTGGCAAGTAGACCTCAGACACGGTTTGTTCTAGATGATGCTCTATTTTAGAAGAACGAAGATGAATAACACAAGCAACATGGTTCAAAAACGCATTTGCTTTAATCACTTCAACATGATTTCAAAAGACTATAAAAACACGACGGCTTTAACATGTGTTTTTGGGATTTTCAGCATTTTTATCGTCACCTCAAACTTTGCTTTTGTACTTGGCATCATAAAAACACGTGGAAATAAAGGAATCTCTAGATTGATGCACTATCTGATCTGGCTATCCTGTTGTGACCTGATAAATGGTGGTATTGTCGTACCATTTCAAATCTATCTCGTTTCCATCCGAAGAAGATTTGTGTCTTGCTATATTGCAGGCTTTCATGGGTTTTCCCTGATGTTTATCTCAACTGCATCAGCTTTTATGATACTAACAATATCCGTTGATAGATATCTTCGTATAGCAAAAACTAGTTTCTACCAACGTTATGTTAATGGCTTATCGATAAAGATTGGACTTTTGTTGGAGATTTTGATCACAGTTGCCTTCTCTGCTTGGTATGCCACTGCTAAATACCATTCTTCTTTCAAAGATGTAGGAAAGTGCATGTTCTACTTCGGTATATTTCAAACAGCTTTGCTTACAAGTATCCTGGTGCTGAACTTGCTACTATGGTATCATGTTCAAAGAGAATCCAATAATCTTAACTTAAATAAAGGCAGAACAAACGCGTTAACAATGGTTGTGACGGAACCAGAAAAGATCGCTGCTAGAAAGAGGAAAGTTTCCAAAACCATCGGGATCATCTCTGCAGTGTTGATCACATGCTACATCCCAACAATCATTGCTGCGTTCCAATTTTCAATGATGTTTTGGTTGAAGCCAGCTCACGTGACTTATCTAAACCATGTTTTGTTGATTTGGTCCATACTTCCGCCGGAACTAAATTCAGGACTAAATGCCGTCATCGTTATGTGGAGAAATAAAAAAGTTCTTGAATATTACAGAAAACAATTTAAATGTTTTGGGAATGCAATCCAAGAACATTCATACGACGAAAGCTATTCCTTAGAAAAAGTAAAGATTCATAGAGAGTTCAATAATTGAAATGCATTTGCAGTCAAATCTGTAATTCGAACAAATGTCTATCATTTCTCTGCAATTTAAGCTCTGTACTTCGAACTGTTTTTCCAGTCCCTTAGATATCGGTTATCCCTGAATAATTTTTATGGAAGACATTTTATATATGACGACTTACATTTGTAATTTTTACCAGGTTTTAAAGTGCTAACGAAAATAATTAGTAATTTTTGTCTCTGCATTGTCACGTCCAATCTCAGTTGGCCTTATCTTGATCTTTGACATTGTTTCATCATTCAGTACCGTAATGCTTCGATTAGACGCCCGGGGCGTTTATTAAATTTTTTGAATTTTTAGGGGGCGTCTATTCGAGGGGGGCGTTTAAAAGAGGAGGGCGTCTATTGAATTTTTGTGAAACTCTTCTTTTTTGTAAATATAAACTAAATATAAACATTGATAAAAATATACAAAATTAAACTTCAAGATCATCGTCAATAAAGACAAAGTTTCCAACTGTTAGTTTAAAATTAAAAAAGAAAGACGTCTATCGCAAATTTCCATATTTTTATACAAAATGAAAACATTGAGGCTGAAACAACGCAATGTAGTAGTTCTACATGCCTTAATTAGTGTGTCTCTAATAAACGCCCCTCTCTAGAGAGGGGCGTCTATTCGAGGGGGCGTCTAATTGAGTGGGGCTTTTATTTAAAAATCTCCTGAAAAGGGGGGGCGTCTATTCGAGGGGGGCATTTAAAAGAAGGGGGGCGTTTAATCGATGCATTACGGTAATATAAATCGCGCAAGTAAAAATCGCAATTGGACATTCCAAATTATTTGCAACATAGAAATGAGGCTTGTACCAGTTTGGAAATTTCTTTTGATGGTAAAATAAATGGATTGGAAAAGATTTTTCTTGAGAAATTTGTTTTGACAGCATTAATGTTCATGTATGTTTATATCTTTAAACCGTGATATTTCCAAATGAAATTTCCCGAGAATACTCCCCATGTCTTACGATTGACCTTTTCACAAGTGACATCATTGCACGCATCGCTTTGTTTCTAAGTTTATGGATTTTTACGTGCTTAACCTTCATAAAAGAATTTTGTGAACAATTTTTCCCTGAGCTGTGGCTTCTCTTTGTAAACAACGCAAACGTCATTAATATTCAGTTTGAAAACGAGATGTTGTCTGTTGTGACGTAATTCCAGTTATTCGAACATTTTCTTATTTGAACATTTAAGTTAATTTATTTTCGCTTAAGAAAAGGTGATGGTTACGATGTTACTGACGATGTTACGGTTAATGTTCAAAGACTACGCTTGACATTCACTAATTGTAAATAAATCATTTTTCTATGCTTTACCCCTGAGTTGACGTCATCGTTTGAGAAGAGACCCCACTGACCACTGAATGGTCCTTTCGTATCTTATATATTTAATTAGGTATCAATTAATTAGAGAAAAATCTCCGTGGCCAATTCCAGGAAAAGTGGTCAGCAAACAAGGAGACGTTGAGTGGCCTCCAAGATCTCCGGATCTCACTGTCTGTGACTTCTTCTTGTGAGGTTACATTAAACAACAGATCTGGGAACAACCACCAAACTTGCAGCCCCAGACCCTGGACCAATTGAAAGCTTCAATCAGAAATGTTGCAGCTAATCTTGACCCTCAAATGATCAGAAATGCCTTTACAGGAATGGTTAATCGTGTAAATAAGTGCTTTGGAAAAAACGGAAATACATTTCCTGATAAATAAAACAAATCTTGTGTCTTTTACTTGCAATAAAATTGATATCCTGTTTTTTCGACTTTTGTGACAATTTTTGAAAAGTGATCTTTTAATTTTTTAATTTTTCGGTCAAACTTTTTAACTAATGAACCAAACTTAAAGTTTGATACGTCAAAATTTAAGTGAAAGCATCCTCTTCACGATGGAAAAAAAATTAAATATAAAATCAATTTTTTTTCGGTCCTGGTAATTAATCAAAGACTTAAAGTTTTTTGTGTGACACCCGGTACAATAAAATTACAAAAATGAAACAGTATGCCTAGTATAGAATGCGACGACTGAAGATACCAAAGACTTGACCTAAGTACTTTGAGAACAACTTATATTTTCAAAAATGAGGATTTGTAACAATAGCTAATAAATCTGCGTAAAAAAGTAAGATATTTCGTAACTATAAAAACTATGAATAGTAAATAAGCGTCAGGAGTTAAATTGAAATTGAAAGTGGAGTTAAAACTTTTCAAAGGTTTGACATTTCGTTGGACCAAAACTTGAGAAATTTTGGAAGACAACTTAAAAGGATTCCTGCTATTTTCTGATATTTCAAGGGATGATAGAACTCGCAAAGTTGTTTAAGAACTCTTTTTACAGTTTTTGGAAATTCTGTTTCAAAAGATATTTCGATTTAAAAATCATTAATTTATGCAACGCATAATTATAATGTAATAAGATAGTATTTTTAGCCCATGAGCTAGGTCGATTTTAGGGCTGAATTTTAGGAAAAAGGGAAACTTGTTTTTTTGTTATCTATAGGGTCCCTACTTTTAGGAAAGGTATGATAACCCGGTCAAATCGGTAGTTTTTACATGGAATCAGGGGGTTAAAGTAGGGGTATTTTTGGTGTTTATAAGGGTTCCTTAAGGAAAATAGCATTTACAGTGATATATAATTAGTTATTCCTTGACAGTTAGTGATCTAAACGACTTGAAACTTGGTAGTCGTGCTGAAGATATGTTCAAAATTAGTTTGTAATAAAAAAAATTTCAAAAATCTTTTTCAGGGGGTTTGGTTAGGAGAAAATAGGGAAAAATCAGGTTTTTTTAAACTATTTTTTGCATATTCTTTACTAAAAAGTCAAATAAACAATAACAATAACTCACTAGAAAACTCTTACAAATGGAAAATATAATTGACTCGATATGATAGCAGAAATAACTGAACATAATTGCGTATTGTCTAGATTATTTGGAGGCACCAGGGGGTAAAACAGGGGATTAAATATAATTTTTTAAGGAAAAAACGGCAAATTTCAGGAAGGAAGCAAATTAATAATTATAATTAACATGATATGTTTTAATTTGGATAACAAGTACTGTAGCACTATATATAAAAGCAAAAGTTGTATTTTTTGATAGTCTTTTTTCTAGCAGCAGATTCCAAATCAGAATCACTGCCATTAGCATCAGGTTCATCACAAATAAAACTTAGGAATGATTTGATGGTGTCTGAGATTAAAGGTGAAGAACACATGATGAGTTTCGTTGACAATGGCAAAGTTTATCAAACTGTTGACTTTTACGATCCTATCAAGTGACTCTGTTTCGGAGCATTTTCATTTACTAAAAACATAGGCAAAGCAAAACTTGTTGTGCAATTCAGTGCCCAAAGTGATATATCTGGAAAGATGTCTTTAATGGAACAGATCTAAAATATTGATTTGTCAGGGTCATCAGAACTATGATTTTCATTCTCATAATTGGCACAAGCATCCGTGCAAGCAGGCTGTTGTCGATATCTTATAGATTGACATTATGACCTTTATGGTCATATACGTCATAGACTAACACTTGTATTTTTCCCAACTGTTTGTCAAAACGTTTGTGTTCATTTTCAATTTGAGTGAACTGATAAATATAGTTTTTCTCTTCAACAGCCTCTTTAAGCTTGGTTTCCAATAACAAAAAATTATCGTGCGACCGTCGTGCAACAAATGTTGTGCTACTTGTCGCATGACTTTTTGTTGCACGACAGCCTTGTTTCCATTACACGATGTCATGTGGTTTGTTTACAAATGATTGGGGAGAAATTCAAAATGTGATTTCAGAATGGACAAGCGTTTGCTGTTAACTTGTCAGCTGTTTCTTTGTGCAACGTTATTAAGCTTCTAGAAACGT
This sequence comes from Turritopsis dohrnii, assembly GCA_027922465.2. NCBI lineage: Eukaryota > Metazoa > Cnidaria > Hydrozoa > Anthoathecata > Oceaniidae > Turritopsis > Turritopsis dohrnii. The sequence goes on along the minus strand of BQMF02000137.1, from coordinate 510,554 downwards.
AAACGTAGAAATATGCAGAGAAAGAGAAAGCACTCTTTCTGGGTTCACAGACTGTTTAAAAGTCGTTCAGTAACAGGAGCATACCACACTTTATTAGCTGAACTCAGATTTCATGATGGTGAGTTTTTTTAATCGATATCTGCGAATGGCACCCAACAGGTTTGAGCACTTGCTATCACTGGTACAATACATTTGTCGCGCAGCTGTAGCACCACTGTCGTGGAGAATTTTTTCTATCTCTACGACATTGTCGTGAGACATAAAAAAATGTTGCATGATCTTCCACATGTTGCACGACAAGTGTTTCCATATATGTCGTGGGACTGTAGTACGACTGTAGTAGGACAATCGCACGATGAAATTTCTTTATTGGGAACCAAGCTTTAAGGGTCTTAGTTTTCCTTTACCACTAAATGCACTGACAAAAGCAAATCCCATAACTGCATGGAAGGCTAACAGGTAACCGTGACAGAAAATCAATATTTTGTTTTGAGGTTTTAGCTACCGGGAAGTCCACTCAATTCTTAGCCAGGAGACCCATCTACTCTTAGCCTGCTTACTCAATGAGCCACAGACGAGTTGCTGGGTTTAACGTCTTAGTCAGATTTTGGCTAAAGCTAGTTAGTTCATCACCTGTTATATATTTTAAATCTTAATTTTCTGCTATGGTCTCACCAGGTTTAAAAGGTTAAGGGGTTGCTTTTTTTGCAAAACAATTTTATCTATACTTCATATTCATACTTAATCCTGAGAAACTAAGTTGCTTTTCCAAATTTGTTTTATATTATAATTTCTTTCACTCAGGCAGGGGAGCCTCTTAGTACTTTTTTTTCTGAAAAAACTTGTTTCTATTATTTTGTTTTTCATTATTGTTGATGTTTCAAGCATATTTAAATTCATTTAATTGTTCATAATGTTTAAGCCACATCAAACAACAAACATCTAAGACCTAAGAACAAGCTAAGGCCATTGTAGCTAAGAGCAGTACACTTAACCGTCAACACTTCTGGATTCTTGCTCATGCATGATTTTTCAATTGGTTGTTTTCATATGCTTGCCGCTGCCTATTGCAAGTGTCCAAGGTATAGGCCCAAGGGGATAACAAAAGATTTCTTTTAAATCATTCTTTTAGATCTGTTCCATCAAAGACATCTTTCCAGATATATCACTTTGGGCACTGAATTGCAAAACTTTTTCAGTTTTGCTTTGCCTATGTTTTTAGTAAATGAAAATGCTCCGAAACAGAGTCACTTGATAGGATTGTAAAAGTCAACAGTTTGATAAACTTTGCGTTTGTCAACGAAACTCATCATGTGTTCTTCACCTTTAATCTCAGACACCATCAAATCATTCTCAAGTTTTATTTGTGATGAACCTGATGCTAATGACAGTGATTCTGATTTGGAATCTTTCTGCTCTCATATCGAGTCAATCATATTTTCCATTTGTAAGAGTTTTCTAGTGAGTTATCGGAAGTAAACCAGAAAAAAAGATGTTTTTTCGTCAAAAAGTAGCAATTTTACACCCTGAAAACCTATTTTTCAGCATTATTATCTATAATTTTATCTCAGTTATGCCTAATTCTGGTATTACCTAAATGAGTTAGTATATTATCTACTTTAAATGAGACATGTTATTGTTTATTTGACTTTTTAGTAAAGAATATGCAAAAAATAGTTTAAAAAAACCTGATTTTTCCCTATTTTCTCCTAGCCAAACCCCCTGAAAAAGATTTTTGAAATTTTTTTTATTACAAACTAATTTTGAACATATCTTCAGCACGACTACCAAGTTTCAAGTCGTTTAGATCACTAACTGTCAAGGAATAACTAATTATATATCACTGTAAATGCTATTTTCCTTAAAGAACCCTTATAAACACCAAAAATACCCCTACTTTAACCCCCTGATTCCATGTAAAAGCTACCGATTTGACCGGGTTATCATACCTTTCCTAAAAGCAGCGACCCTATAGATAACAAAAAAACAAGTTTTCCTTTTTCCTAAAGACTGAGCCGAAAACCCAAAATTTTGGGATTTAGCTCATGGGCTATTTGTTAGTGTGTAGAACTTCTGAATTAGTAAATACTATGAATTCATTCTTTTATCAATCAACTCAGGGTGGTAGCCCTTACTTCATAGTAACTTACAAAGATGTAATATTAATCATATCTAAAGTTATTTTAATGAAAAGTGTTAGCTACTATCTAATTATACATCATAAATATGCATTGCATAAATTAAATATAAGATTTTAAAAACGTATCTCAAAAACTAAAAAGAATTATGAAATATTGAAAAGAGACTTGTTAAACAACTTTCTGAGCTCTATCATATTTGTAAATATCATTTTAAGTGCAGGAATCCCTTTAAGAAATTAAGCAAAATGTCGTTTAATCCCGGTTGTAATAAAATTTGCAGCTGCCTTTTTAAAAAAAACTTTTTCGAACCCTGTAGCATTTCAATAAAACATTTTAGGAGCAACTTGGCCTTTATATCGGTCTAGATTCAAATTAGCAAAAAAGAAAACCTACTTTTATTGTTCACCTATAATTCAATTAATAAATGAATGGTTTTTAATGACACTCTTAAATTTGGGTCAACGTAGAATCAGTTTCTATGATGAGGAAATGGAACACATTAAAACATTTAAACATTTTCATCCACAGAATTGTTTTTGAAGCATGAAAGATATCACGTGAATTTTCACTGGTATGATTTTTATGTCATTCAAACTTTCAGAAAAAAATTGCAGCTGCCTTATAAATATAATACAACAATACAACATTTCAATGGCATTTATATCAAAATTGATTGAAATTTCCAATATGATAACTTGCTTTTCATTTTCCAGTTTTTATTAAATACATAAATGCTTTTCTTGATAATTTCTTAAAAACACATTTTCCCCGTCAGCTTCATAAAAAAGACTTTTCACGTGAAAGACTGCAAATAAGCGTTACAACACATTTTAAACATACCATTTAAAACTCGATTGCCAAAGTAACCATCACCGCCACGTTCTGTTGCGCTGTTTTATAACTAATTGACTGTTCAAAGATTTCAACCCCATTTTGTGTTGTTTCCTAATGCTTTGTAACCTAGGGTACAGCTTCCCATGGGTTTGATCAGCATAAAAAAATATGCTTGGTATTATTATTCGATGGTTAAATAAAGCAAAAACCTATTGCCACAAGCAGGGTAGCAACGGGAAAAAAGCTTTAATCATGAAACACTAAAGGTCACATCTACTATAGATTAGAACAAAGAACAAGCCTTTCTTACTCAATGATAATTTCATAACAGTAAACATACAATAAAGTTCAAAATTTGGAGCAGTTTCTTCTCAAATTTCATTTCCTTGTGCAAACTGGGAAAATGAACTTGCATTCAGTACTATAAGATACAAGAAGCACAGTGTTCTATTCAATCAAATCATAAAGATTTGAGTTATTTATTAAAATACGAGGAAATTAGGACTTTAGCACATTGTACTTTTCCAAATAGAACACTTTTTTAAAGTTATTTCATTTCATTACTGAAAGTGGACGACAAAGAACCTCAAAATGTCGATATGCATATTAAATCAATATTACACATTACAAAAAGAAGTTTTGTCAACATCTGAACTGGCATTGTGGCGTCAAATGTTCTCTTTAAAACGTCTTGTTTGATCTTCGTGATTTTTTTATGCTATTGGTTCTTATCTTGGTTCTTTTCAAAAGAATTACAGCATTCAAGAAGGAATTAGTGTACGCTAAATAAGAAGTATAATATCCCGTCTGCTCATCAGTTGCTGGTGGTAGTAACTCGAATAAATGGGTAATTGATCCAATAAAAAGAGGAATGTTTGTGATAATCAAACATAAAAACATTAGAAATATAGTGATTGTCATTTTCTGCGTATTATTTGTTTTGGAATGTCTATTGGCTGACATGGCACTGGATTTTGTTTTCACATATAAAAGCAAATAAATTTGAAAGGTTGCAGTTACCACTTGAAAAAAGAATGACCCAAAAAAGTTTGCAATTTTGAACAGAATGTCCATATCAGTTGTTTCATTTTTGTCCTGTTTATTAAAAGCACTGAAGCTCCCCAATAATGAAAATGTAACGGTTACCATGAAAGCTCCAATCATTGCAGCAACAGTGCCTTGACGCACCCATTTCTGTTGATGAAAAATCGGTTTTGTGATCGCTGTACATCGATCAATTGATATGATAATGGTGAAAAACCAAGAAAATGAATATGGAAAAAACGAAAAGAATGTATTGACAGAATGTAACAAACAGTTTTTTCTTTCAATGGTCAAATATCGCAAACATAATGATGGAAATGTGAAAATGCCAACACCAATATCAGATAAACTCAACACTATAAAAAATTTATCCACTCGCTTCGGTCTCACTTTCAGAACTCCAATGAGTTTAACGTTTAACACTATCGTTATAACAGATGCTGCGACACACATCACTAAAAAAAAAATTTCATCCCAACTATTTAAGTGAAATAATTCTTTAAAATCAAGTTCACTTTTCCAACAAGATAGATTTGTGGTGATTAATGTTGAGTTGTTGTAACTGATATTCATATTTTGTTTCTTCATAACTTTTAGCTTGATCTTTTCAGGTTTGGAATTAAACTGAATAATACATATTTTATTTTAAACTTTTACTCTGAGAAGTTATGTTGCACCTGTCTTAAGATATCTTCCCACTCAGAGCGATGATTTATTATTGTTTTTAAAAACATTTTTATACCGTATTGTATTTAAAAAGTTGAATTCATGTGGTTCATTGTGGACAGCCTTTATCATAGTAATTCAATCAACAATGTATTAAGTATATGTATGAAAGCTAAGATCTATATGTTTGTCTAACAAATCCTTAGCTACCATTAGGCTTTTCGCTGTAAACCTTGTCGTCGGTGTCTGGGTGAGTGAGGGTAAGGTTCGAATTTTGCCTTATTCTGTCCAAGTCCTTTTTTAAATGATTTCAGCATATTAATGTAATGGTACTGATTTGTCAGATGAACGTGATCAATACAAACTAACAGCAGATTAAAGACCTATCTGACAAAATGTACACATTTTTCACATTGCTTCATACTTTTTGGTGATTTTGGTACAAATTCTGATCAAAACTACTAAAATTGCAAACACTTAACCTCAAAGTTCGATTACGACTGGGGCAGGAGTTAATTGGACCCTCTTTGTGGTTGATTTTTGAGAGAATCGACTGAAGCTCTGTTTTACTTTGCTGAAAATATAAATTTATTTGTATGTTAACAATCCTGCTAGTTTTTGTGGTTAGTGTTACGACAGATGATCATTTACAACCAAATCTAACCTTGCTAAAAGAAATGGCGGCTGTTAAGATAGTTCGCGCCAATTTTCTATTACCGTAATCATGACTATATGTTTCGTATTCTAATATCTGACGATATCGAGTCGAATCCCGGACCAGCCACAATGCGATAAACCAATAAAAAGCAACCAAAAAAATACACGTATGTGAAATTTGCTTTAAATGTGTAGCCAAAATCAACCATTAAACACCACTGATACCCCTCTAACAGAGCAGTTACAGATTAATGTCCAATATGATCATCAAATCAATCTCAACCACTGGTATGAAGCTCACCTCAATACTCGATCTATTTGCTCAACTTTCGATGGATTTCAAATATTCATGAATATTCACAATTTTGACAGTTCTTTTTTCCTTGGTACGTTTCACCAACCAAGTTGACGAGAAAAAAAGAAACTGGCTAGAAAAATTTGATCGTATCATTGCCAAAGTTCATACAAAATTGCTAGGGCCTCTGATTATCACCGGTGACTTCAACATCAACCTGCCAAAACCTCAGCAACAGCAGTTATAATCAACCACAACATATCTTGATATCCTACAGAGTTACAACCTGACTCAGCACATCTCTAAACCGACAAGAGAGGGGAAATCACTTATTGATCATGTCATGACAAACTTTCCATCAAAAGTATCACGGCATGGTGTCCTCCCTGCTGAGACAATAAGTGACCATGATGCACCGTTCATGCAGCTGGTTCGCCAAAGAAACCGAAAGAACTTTGGCAAACAATTCATCGGATACTGCCTCCAGTCCAAAAAGAATTCCAAAAAGTTCGATCCAAAAGCACTCAATGACTATTACAGCACCCTTGTCAAATCAATATCCACCGTAAAAGATGTGCCAACAAATCATTTGAATACTCCCGATCAACACAACCATTTATGATTGTTGCAGGTCAAATTTTTTCTCGTTTATTTGGAATTTGTAGCGAGGTTCAAAGTTTATTTTTTGATGTTTAACATTACAAATGGTGAATCATGATCACTGATGTATTCATAAGGTAAGGCATTTTCACACGTACGTTGTCCTCTTGGTATATTGGAGGTGTTGTGATCTATGAGTGTTTTTCCAACCTTTCAAGTGTATCGTGGTATTTGGAGACTGTGGTTGTATCTCCGTTTATCAGGTCTATGTTGAAGTATCCTGCAATTATAACCGCACCATCCCATGTGAGTGATACATTCATAAAAACTTCTTCAAAATCATCCAGCCAAGCCGATTTTACGCTTTCTACTGAACTGGGTTGATAAAAAAAGCCCTAGATGATACAAAATATTTTTTTAGATCTGTTGATCTCTAGCCAAAGATGCTCGATTGAGGGGTTGATATTTATTATGTCATTTCGCACTTCGTATTTGAATGTGTCTTTGATAAATACTCCAACACCATTCCTTGCTTGTTTTCTCGGATTTGGTATTCCAAATGGTATCCAGGGATGTTCACACATGTTAATAGCTGTTGGTTGTTCCTCAACTTAACATGGTATAAAATTCATCAAAAGTTGAACTTAGACATCGAGTGTTCAGGTGCACAATACTAGTTTTGTTTTGTTCTAGCATCTCCCTGTAAGGATCAAAATCATTATACTCGTTAATTCCTTCAATATTTGATTGCTCCAACTCTGTCGGAAGGTTTGAAATGGGAAGTTAAATGTAAAGGCATTTTGCACAATTATGGTATCGAGGTATTCTTGCTTTGATTGTATATAGTAACTGACCACCGCACTTTGTGTGACACACATCCTGCCATGTTGAACAGACCAGATGTTTTTGATTTATTTTCACTGTCTTGTCGCAACGTGCGTTAAAACCAGATCCAGGATTGGTTTTTACATCACCAGATACTATTATGTTAAATGTTGCTAGAGTGTAAGTAAGTAAGTAAGTAAGTAAGTAAGTAAGTAAGTAAGTAAGTAAGTAAGTAACGGGAGTTTTTAGTCCTTGGGCTTCCATCCGTAATGGTTGGTTCTTCCGCCCGCCGACTTGCAACTATTAGTTGACTTACCGCCAGAGATACGTATAGCATTGCTCTGACTTGCCCGAAGGCCAGTGTGCAGTCAGTCGATGGCTCCTAATGGGCTGACACGCTGCTTTTAAAACGCATCGGAATGGTGTATTGAGATACGACATGACTGGACTCGAACACGGGTCGCAGCGGTCGCACTCAAAGGTACTAACCACTACACCATCGCTGCACAGTGTAGTACAATACGGGTGATTTAGATTTTTAAAAGGAATATCAAAAACTGTCTACCAGATAGTTTCCACATCGCGTCTTTACGTCTTCTTAGTTCTTCTTGCGCCTTAAAATCAATCACGGCAAGTGTCCAATTCACTCCAACCCCAGTCTCGATTGAATGTATCAACTAATACTTAATATATATCACAATTTAATAGGTTTTATAAAACAAATTATAGAAAAAAATAATAATAAAAAAAAAAAAAAATAAACATAATAGTACTCTAATTAATTAAACATTATTCATTATAAGTGTATATAACTTAAAAAAATGATCAGCTTAAAAAATGCTACAAAATGGCTAATAATATGTCCATGTTTAGTGACATAAATCTTTTCCTCTATGACAGGTGGCCACCGTTATGGATTTTGCGTCTTTCCAAAGTCCAGAACATTGGGGCTCTGTTTTGGTGATTCAGGAAACTGGATAGGCTTAACTGGGTGTGGAAGATGAAGAATGTCAAAATATATGTATGTATATTACATCAATATAACACATTACAAAAACAGGAAGCACATCTCTGACATAGTGGTGTCAAATTTAGCTTTTAAAACGTGTTCTTTTTCATGCTATTGGTTTTTATATTGGTTCTTTTCAAAAGAATTACAACATTCAAGAAGGAATTAGTGTACGCTAAATAAGAAGCATAATATCCCGTCTGCTCATCTGTTGCTGGTGATAGTAACTCGAATAAATGGGTAATTGATCCAAAAAGAGGAATGTTTGTGATAATCAAACATAAAAACATTAGAAATATAGTGATTGTCATTTTCTGCGTATTATTTGTTTTGGAATGTCTATTGGCTGACATGGCACTGGATTTTGTTTTCACATATAAAAGCAAATAAATTTGAAAGGTTGCAGTTACCACTTGAAAGAAGAATGACCCAAAAAAGTTTGCAATTTTGAACAGAATGTCCATATCAGTTGTTTCATTTTTGTCCTGTTTATTAAAAGCACTGAAGCTCCCCCATAATGAAAATGTAACGGTTACCATGAAAGCTCCAATCATTGCAGCAACAGTGCCTCGACGCACCCATTTCTGTTGATGAAAAATCGGTTTTGTGATCGCTGTACATCGATCAATTGATATGATAATGGTGAAAAACCAAGAAAATGAATATGGAAAAAACGAAAAGAATGTATTGACAGAATGTAACAAACAGTTTTTTCTTTCAATGGTCAAATATCGCAAACATAATGATGGAAATGTGAAAATGCCAACACCAATATCAGATAAACTCAACACTATAAAAAATTTATCCACTCGCTTCGGTTTCACTTTCAGAACTCCAATGAGTTTAACGTTTAACACAATCGTTATAACAGATGCTGTGACACACATCACTAAAAAAAAAATTTCATCCCAACTATTTAAGTCAAATAATTCTTTAAAATCAAGTTCACGTTTCCAACAAGATAGATTTGTGGTGATTAATGTTGTGTTGTTGTAACTGATATTCATATTTTGTTTCTTCATAACTTTTAGCTTGATCTTTTCAGGTTTGGAATTAAACTGAATAATACATATTTTATTTTAAACTTTTACTCAGAGGAGTTATGTTGCACCTGTCTTAAGATATCTTCCCACTCAAAGCGATGATTTATTATTGTTTTTAAAAACATTTTGATACATTTGTATTCAATTCATATGTAGTTTAAACATTGTGGAAAACGTTTATTTAAGAAATTCAATCAACAATGTATCATGTTTTAGAATATATTTCAATGCTGAGATCTATATATTCATCGAAAAAAGCCTTAGCTAGCATCAGACTTTTCGCTGTAAATCTTGTCAAACGTGTCTGAGTGAGTGAGGGTAAGGTTAAAGGGTCTCCAATATCGTCAACCTGAAAAGGTCATTTTTGTTTCGTTATATACTGCGTTCTTATTTAATTCGCAGAGAAGTAATCAAGATCCTAATAACGATTTTTTCCAGATGCATTGACACATTTACAAGAATCACTGTAATACGCTGTGGGGTCAACAAAGAATACATGCTAAGGAAAGTCGGAAACGACCATAGAGCCATTCCGACAAATGATGCTAATAGGTTACTTTTCTTCTTTAAACTCTGCGGACTTTGATTTGAGTGTAATTGAACCATTGAAAAATAGAAATAAAAAATGGCCTTACTTGACAACTACAATCAGCTCCTTGAATCCTCATCAATTTTTAAACGGAAGTTGAACGCTTCCTGATAAAATTTGCTAGAATTTACCTTATCGGTATAGGCATAAAACTTAAAAAAACAAAGCGAGGCAGTTAAAAATGGTCATTTTTAACTTAGACAGAACACCTCTCATTCAATTATCCCTGTTTTGAATACAGTTCTTCTGATGTCTGAATTAATTTTTGAAACAAATGTTAAGAAAAATCTTTCTAACCGTCCATATAATAATACCGTAAATACCGTTATACCAGACAAAAAAGTCCCAATACCGTTATACCGTAGAAGTGAAACTCACATCTTCACACAAGACGTATCTTAATAATGCCCAAGATACGTTTTAATATCAGACATTTTGAAGACGTTTTCTTATTATTTTCACAATGCCGCTGAAAGAGGACTTGTTAAGACGTATTTAAGATTTCCTTTAATTTCGATTTTGCGGGAAGAAATGAGTTGACAGAGGTTAAATAATAACGTATATAAGTAATAATTGATATACAAGCTTTGGAACTTGACAGGTTTTTTTTTAACACAAAAATCTATAACAACTTTCTTTTAGGAAGAAAAAATCTCTAGCATCATTTATTTATTTATATTATTTCAAAAATATTTATACAGGATAGAACACATTTCATTGATAAAAAACTGCTATCAATCCGTGAGTCCTGTCCAGTGAAAATGCCGTTACAATAATGAAATTAGCGCGTTGAGCAAATTAATAAAAATATCTCTGATTAAACAACAACGTTGATGTAAATGATGCACAGAGAAACAGTGAAACTATACATCGACAATAAAACAATCCACATCATAAAAATGCACAGAAAAGTAAGGCTTTTGGTACAGAATCTCAGTAGATGTAACATCAGTAGAGAAAAACAAAGAGAGAATTGAGAATGTACTCAATTTAATCATTGTTACTCAAATCATTATTTTTGATTCTTTAGATCTCAATAACCTGTAAAGGCATAGACATATACAACAGAGATTCTGTCACTGGATAATTTTCAGTCTTATTTGTGCTAGTTATTAGGTACATTGGTTTTTATTTCACTTGTTATTTGGAAATTGATTAGACGGGATGTATGGTCCAGCAGTAAGTGTTAATTACACAAAAACGTGACGAATGATTAAATAAAAAAACATTCTTCATCGTTATATAATTACTTCGATTTAATATATTTTTAATTAACAGTTATTCTGATTTTCTTTGTGTTTTACTCGTGATCAGCAATAGATCGGGGGATATCACGTGTTATCACATGACCATCGTGCGCATCGGTCGTGTTCGTGCCTATTTATTCAGTGGCTGTCTTTCCGATTTCTGTCATTCTATAAACGTCATTGAAGCCATTGGCTTATACACTGGTTACAAACTCGTTACATATTCACAAAGGTTGTGGTAACATTTCAAGCAAAACATATTATTCAGAAAACCTTAACTAACGCGAGGTATGTAATCAACTATTTTCTTCAGATTTCATTTCTTCAAAAATATTGTGTAGTTTTTTAAAATCATTCCTTTTGTTTTTACTTTAAGAAATCAACACATTCGAATTTTAAGTGCGTTTGAAATGTAATAAGAAGGCAATGTAATTTCCTCAAATAAGACGTCAAATAAGACTTCAAATATGGAAAAAAGTTTCTTATATAAAAAATAGTCATAAACAATGTAGTTGTAGAAGCTGCTTAATGTTTTGAGATTCTACATGAACTGGTTCCTTATAAAAAACAACATGTATTTTATTCCCGCCATTTTCAAACGCGAGCCAGCACTATTCGACGGTTAAAAATTATCTACATCGACAAACAAGCGCGTGGATTAACTTATAGATCGTTTTATGTTGGTAATGTTGCTATAAGTCATCTGGTAAAACGAGATGTTTCCTTGCAGACTCTGTATTGAAAATGTGACACAATTTAACAAATCTTCGGTTAGAAGAGATAATCCTGTGTTATTAAAGTTATTTTCTATTTATTTGTTTATTTAGGTTCATCTTCATCATATCGTTCAAAAATGACTGTCGACACAGAGAAACAAAATTCTGACGATCAAGTTGTAACCATAGAATTTTCGTCGAGATCACAACTGGATGATGAGCCACCATTAAATTGGATACGTAAACGAAAACAAACTCAATATGTGTTTTTCCTTCAAACGTTTTCATTGGGGATTGAATATTCGGTGTTTTTCTTAACCCTTTGGCTTTACATCGAGCAGCTGATCAAACCAGAAAACCCAAAGTTGATTTATAGTTTAACATCTGCTTCATACTTGGTGGCGGCTGTGGTGTTATCGGTGGTTATAGCGCCTATCGCTGATAAATATCGGTGTATTCGAAAATCCTTCTTAATATGCAACACATTCGTCATCATTGGGAACTTGATTTACGCATTGCCGTTTTCACCAGCATGTTTGATAGTTGGTCGCTTGATAGCTGGTACTGGTGCTCCTTTGAAAGCTGTTATTACTGGGGAAATTGCTAGATCGTATCCACAAAATGAAGCCGTTTCAAAATTTTCGTTGATTGGTTTGGCATTTAGTACTGGATTTATTTGCGGTCCCGCAATTAATATAGCATTTACTGGAACAAATTTCTCCATCGGTAGTTGGCATATCACAGAAGTGAACGTACCAGGTCTGTACATGGCAGTTTTGTTTTTGATAGTACAAGTTATTGTTTACTTTTTTGCGCATGATTTATCGAAAGAATACGATCTGAAAATGATGAGCACTATAGAGAATGTTCAAACGAAGTGCAACAACAATGAACACACACCACTGGTTTCAAAGAGCGAGTTCCAGTCCGAACAATCGATTTTCATTTTATTCAAGAGATTAGATTCTGGTCTGATCCTTTTCTTCTCGTATTTCTTCATGTACTTGATGGTGACATTCGACATGTGGATGCCACTCATCGTGGTAGACGTATTGAAGTGGAAACCACTGGCGTTGAATTTGATTGTATTTGGAAGCGCGTTTGTTGGTGGCGTGGTCCTGGTTATGATCATGTTGAAGCCTTTGGGTTCAAGTCTTTTGAACTATCTAATGTTGACATCACTGATATCTATGATAATCATGCAAGGCATTTTTGTATTGTTTAAAATCTACCACGATATCAATGCAATCGTCATTCCGTTATGGTGTCTATGGGTTCCACTGTTTACCATCATATGCGTGATGGAAGAGGTTTATTTGGTGAATACACTTGCAAGAATGGTTTCGTCAGCAAAGCAGGCCACTGCGGAAAGTATTCGTCTTGGACTTGCAAGATCAGGATCTTTAACTGCTCTTTTGTCGTCGGCCTATCTATTCGAGTGGCTGGATGTCTACGCAGTGGTTGTCGCTTGCTTGTGTTTATTAGGGATTGTGTTGTTTCTTTGGAAATGGAAGAAATTGCAAAATCCGATGCAGATACTACATTAGAAACCTCAAGGCGTCATCAGTTTGATATACTATGAAGATAGTTATGTTGATATCTCAACAATAATTTTTATTCAATGTTTTTAAAAATTATTGTAAAAACGAAAAGTAGAAAAGAAAAAAGATTCTTAAATGTATTTTAGCATAATTTTGTTATTCTTTCCAAAGTGCTATATGCTTAACGAGTGGAAAGTACGCTTTGTAGGGAATTGGAGGGTCATTGTCTTAAAAGGAATATATTGTTAGGTCTAAGGGTCATTCCAGAGCTTGTTGATCGGAAGTATGCTTGTCAATAGAACAAAAAATAATACTTAATATTGGATCATGATTTTCTTGAAAAAAAACTTTCCTCTCATTTAAAAACAGTGCCCATAATCGTTACTTCAAAAATACATCATGTCATGGTTGTTATTGTGTAACGACTGAGAACTCCATTTTTACAAACCCTCTCTTCAGACTCAAACGACAACTTTTTCAATCGCCTTCGCACCAAGACTGTATCGACCAATAGCACTAGACTGTTGTAGCCGAAATCGAAGGAATTAGACTTTCTTTAAGTGTTGTACGTACACCTGGCACTTTGCATGCAGAATTTTGATAGCTTCTTCTACCAGCACTTCTGGAGGTAACGCACCAGTCGACTCAACAGAAACTTAAAAAGAACGAATGTTTTGATGAAATTCGTTTTTGATTTTCTGATAACGAATGTTGTAAAACGTTATCAAGCACGTTAATCATTTCTTGTGAAAAAAAAAAAGAATTCCCCAACTCGTTCGTTTCTGGGCCAGCATACAACAATACATGGGTGAGTTACAAAGTTCATAGCCAATTGCACTAGGTCGGGAAAACAAACTACCCCACCTACACAATGGTGAAATGGAGCAGGTCCAGGTCAGTGAATTTTACCATGACAAAATAATCACACGACGGTTATGAAAATGGCGGTATAATTAACAGAAAGAATCATATAACTTTTGACCATCAAACGAGAGACGTATACTTACAAATAAAGTGGTCCCTTATCTTTTCCAACTTGACAAGGTTTTTGAGCTTCTAAAACAACAATACGTTTTTTAACCAGCTTGAAAATCTTGCGACATTTGAGAATGGTAATTTTTTTGAGGTAGAGTAAAAATTTTCGTCAATATCAAAAACAAAATTTACTCTTTGAGCAAAATTTGGATTAAATTTGGAGAATCTCTCAATTTTTACAAGAATTCCATACAGAGCAAGTCAAAAGTAACTTGCTAAGGTTCGGGTTCCATGAAGGATGTCAGTTTTTAGGATGTCTCTATTCTCAACGAGCGTGAATATTTCATAATTAACAGCCCAACCATACCCAGTGGGCAAATTTGTTTAAAACTCACTACGAAGGAGTGTATTTCTACAGAAATTTACATACTATTTCAATAAATACACTATTTCAATGTTCGTCATCGCAGGGATTTTGAAGATTTTTTCCCACTGTGTATGCAATTTACATATAGCGACAGGATTGGAGTCCAGTTATATCAGTTGTATATTACTGAGCTTCATCCCTGCTTCGTCCAATGTTACTTTAAAGGAAGAAACTTTCGCGAATGGCCCATTTGACTATGTTTCGCGAGAATTAACTTTCGCGAATAAGGCAGTTCAAAAAAAGTTTTTCCATGATTCAAAAAGAAGACAAGTACAAGTACAAACAAGTTAGTCAAAATACAAACAAGAAATACAGTTTTTAAAAAGTTTACCTATTTATTTCAAGCGATACCCTTAATTAAAGCATGCTATATTTTTGTAGTGTGACAATTTGTTTTGAAAATTTTGGTGAAAGAAATAACATATTTCGTGGGAATTAACTTTCGCGAATGAAGACCAGCATTTTTCGCGGGATTTTACTTTCGCGATTGTGCCGAAAAATCGCAAACTCGCGAAAGTTTCTTCCTTTAAAGTAGCATAGGAATACAAAAAGGCACGCATACAATATTGGGCAAAAATATATACTGTGCGAAGTTTGGCTGGTGTAAACAATGGTGGTGACTGTTTGCTAAGCGGCGTTCGTTGTGAGCATGCGCAGTTTCGTAGTTTGAAATACGCGCATTTTCATAATGGCGGAAATTCTTTTTCGACGCCCAACGAAAATGTAGAAAATGCGCTTTTTTAGATATGTATAATAAATAAGCAAATACATTTAGAAAGCTGAAAACTAGTGAAAAAGATATTAGTACGTGTGATGCTTTCATTCCAGTTGCGTTCACACACAAAACTTTCTTCTAAAATAACTAGATTTATAGATCAGGCATGGTTAAACTTAGGTGAAATTACATTTGGGATTATTTCACACCTCTCTATTTTTGTGCTTTAGATTGGATTTATCTATATGAAAACTTGGAATTGTATCTAAAACCAAACTATATAACTATATCTCTCTGTACCCATTGTTGGAGTATACACAATTCTACAGCTCATGTTCTTCTAATTTTCTTTTTCTTTTCTCGGGTATCAGTTTTCGTATGGAGGGATCGGTACTTGTGGTATGCTCTTTCGACATGCTATTAAGGCTTCTCGTAGCAGGGACTATTTGTTAATTATTGGGTGAATTCGTCTCGTAGCAGGGACTATGGTTTGTTAAATATAGGGTGAATGCTTCATATTCTCTGTTCACCATAAACACCAAACCCTAATCTCCATTTATTTATAAATGGATCAACATGATCTTCCAAAAGATGCAACTTGGGTGTGATAGATTCCTCAGGGAATGTTTCTCTGATGAATTTCATGGATGGATCAATCCCTTTTTCTAAAACAAAATGAATCATAGCACCATTGGTAAGTAGATGGCATTCAATGGTGAGGAAAGTAAAGCTACTTAGACTCACGTAATTCAACTATACTGTGGTCATCGAAAACTTCCTTTCTATTAATAGTGCTGTGACAAATGGAAAATAAATTGAACAGCTTTTTGAATTTTTCTGCAATACTAATTGCTTCTCTATGGACCTCATCACCAACAAATCCAAGATCATGAACTGTCAACTGCATAAATCTAAGATACCTTAAAACTAAGGATAGAATAAGATAATCATTTTGGATGTATTTAGTGTGACAATGTTACGAGATGCATAGATATGCATAGAAATAATTATTTCAATTTATTTAGTTAAGAAACAATACCTTCAACATCTTATCCACATGATTACCCACAAAGCTTCGACCATGGTATGCTTGTCTGTAAACGTTATGCTTCTTCAGTGTTTCATTTCATTTTAGCCGTGGTTCAAAAATCTTTCTGATGTTCGGCTCATTTTCTGGTGATTGGCACCTATTTATTTCTATGGCCTCGTGTATCAGCATCAGTTTTTCGTCGCAAGATATAAAGGATTCCTCCAATGCTCTTACTCGCTTCAAAACATCTGCAACATAGGACAGCTCATCAATGGCTCCATTTTTAGCTGCAATTTTTACATCAAGAAGATAGCATCTGTCTTCCAGCATATTGAAGAATTTCACATACTTTCCCAGTGAGATACGAAGACCATGAATGGAAACCTTAGTAATAAATACCATTCATCAGACTAAATCTTTCCAAAAGTTGTCATTATGTTTATGTACATTTCTTACTTGGTCTGATGGTACATCCAATAGAGGTCAGTTGATGACATAGTTATACCCTTTTTGCATTTTTGATGTCATCTCCAGTTTTTGAATCTGTCATTATCTTCTTTAAGTGTTTCCAATGTTCTCATCTGAATTTGTCATTGTTGTCTTGGAAACTTCAATTGATTTCTTTTTATCAAACAAAATAAGTAGAAGCGTTGTCCTAGAAAAAATAGTTTCTAAAAGAGCAGGCTGTATGTTGGTTTAATACTTTCATCTAAATTTCGCTTGCCATTGGCACCACTTAGGCCGGAAATTTTGCATAGAAATTTGTAACTTCCACAGATGAATATACGAAATAGTGCTCTCCTATGTATGTTATCGATTATAAAATGTAAGTTATTCATCAATTGAAATAGAATCTGTCAATATGGAATTTCTTCTACTTACATGAAAGACGAACTTTGGAATTTAGTCTCCTTAAATTTTTTACTTGACAGTTAAAGGTTGGAATGGAAATCTTTTGCTTCAAATACACTGAATGTCGTTGTGTAATGCATGCTGTTAGGTTTTGTATTTGTAATTTGATAAATGTATTTAAAAGAATTGCCACCATGGTCACATCCGATCTTCAGATGTATTTCATTTTTCATTTGTAGTGTGTAGTCAACAAAATTCCCAGAGCTGAAATGGTAAGTATTTATTTAATTTTTTGCATAATTGATGACTTCATGTTAAATGAAAATGAAAATATCTTACAGAAGAAGGAATTCTGTGTAAGACTTAATATGTTCCTCAAGATTTTCAATGTAACTCCAGTAGTGGAAAAGGTGAAAGGGACTTCGACAGTTTTGGTAAGTTTACACTTTCCAATCATATTTCTTTGTTTTATTTCACCATCTGGTTTTAGATAAATTCACGAAACCACCTGAAAAGATGACTAGTAATTATCAAGCATATTATTCCACATACATTCTTTGTTTTATCATACGTATTTATCAGAATATAACAAAAGGATTGATATGGCAGCCTTGATACAGCACGCATTTTATCCCAAGGGAATCCTATCTCGCATCATGGTAACGAGTTGCTGTGCTGTAACAACATAAAGAATGTCTGCGTTCTTGAGAATGCTCAGTTTATCAGATTTGTCGAGTTGTTGTACTAAAAGTTGTGTGTGATGTGCTATGGATGTAGAGCTTCCAGCAATTGTTGCAATGTCTTCATTGACAGTTGCTTGCCTTTTCTGGATAGTTCTTCGATGAGCATTGTTTGTTGGAACAACAGAATTCACAACTCTTTTAAAGACTACAGGCTGAAGGAAGTTCAATTTATTGAATTTGTCAAGCTGCTTATTTTTAAACAAAAGGCATGTATATGCAATGTGTATATACGTGTATGTGCCATAAATTGCGATTTTATACTTACCCTTGGTCCACCACTCTGAAATTTTATGATAGAATCCTTCTCCAATTTTTGCTTTAGGATATGTAGAGTTGCGTCCTCAATGTCACAGGGGATTATGTTATTCTTTTCTAGTTGAAATACCTCATTCCACATCCGGCTGTTAATTTGGGCTGGCGGGCCATTACAAGATTCCTTGTTTTTATTTAAGCCTCTTCAAACTCACACTGGAAACTTCAGTTATGTTTACAAGCCACCATGGTATGCAACAGTGCAGTGTGTATTGTTTTTGAAAACTGGAGTGTTTCAGGAGATAACGCTGCATCACTTGAAAAACAAGTACTGTTTATTAGTGAACTACCAAGAACACAAGAATATCAATATGTAGAATTGAAGAGAGGCTCCAACATGGTTTTGTGGTAGATTTACAAGCACACCCAAATTCTCTGGAGTTGAACAAAAGAATTATGTCCTCAGTGAATTTCGGAATGTCTTTGTAAATAGTGTCTGCTATTATTTTTATTCATTTGTCTTTTTTTGACCCCCCCCTCCAGTCTTGTTTTTTTCTTTGTCCTTCCTGTTTTTTTGTTGGTGGGTGGAATCCAGCTGCAACATAAACAGTTATTGCCATGTACCACCCATTTCTTGTTTCCGTGTTTCTTTGGAGGATGTTATTCATTTTGGCATGACGACACAAACCAAAGTTGGGAGGGTGGATTGAAGGTTGGATAGTGTGGACATCTAGTAAAAACGCTTTCTTAAGTTCCGAGAAATATTTTTCAACAGAACTAGATCTTCCACAAATAAAACAGGTTCTTTAGTTTCGAATTGTGTGAGGTGCTCGATGCCATGATGGTGGGTGGGTGAGGTATCGAGTTATATACAAAAAAAACTGGTGCAACGCTTATCTATACCTGATTTGCTCTATCAGGGAAGGAGGAACTTCTTGTAATAATTACCAGTACTGTGAAAATTCGTTTAAAGTGGCGACAGCCAGATGAAAATGGTCAAAATTTTGAGATTATGTTGAGATATTTGATTAAAAATTCTAAATTTTTATTTCGAATCGCAATACAATCGGTTTATTGAATCTTTAAGCAAGCATTTCAATTCGTATGAGGATAATGATTTATTATATTTCCAGTAACAAAATGACGAATGAAGGCACACATGTAAATTTTTTGTTCCCCTGACACGGTTGTTTTTCTTGACATGCTCACAATAAGATTCGCTTCCGCCGCATTTGTAAACAGTCATGTGCTAGGTTGGACATCGTAATAATATAATGGGGCTTTTTTATCAATCACATATCCACTAAGTGAATCAATGAATGTCTATTGATTGTGTCTTTTCAATAATTGCTGCTCTAAGTAAAGGTAAAAGTTCCTTTCTACGCTTGTGTTTAGATATATTATAAATAACTGACAGGAAACCACTAGATTCTTATAAATTTCATGTGAATAGAAAACTAGATGTAAACATGGCTTAGTTGCAACAAAAGTTCGTCGCGTTGTCAGGTTTGTTTAAGCGATGAATCGTATTCATGCAACATTTAAATACACATCGTGGTCGTCAGGCAATAAATTTTAAGCAACGGTCTCAACAGATGACTTTTAGTTTCGATGCCATCAATTTTTATCGCATGGTGTAAACAAAGCTTTACAACTCAACGTATTCGACTGAATTGACGTGCTAATGGTTGTTTCACACTGTGCAATTAACTCTCTAGAATACTACAAATCTATGCTCTAACAATAATCCGTTTTCACATATGAGAAGGATCTTTTCACAAAGAAACGAAATTCCAAACCTCGTCACGAAAGGTCTCCCTCATACCAGTATCTTTCCTTGGGTGGGCTACAACAGCTTTTCGAACTCCTACGGAAAAGATAAAAGAGGTTTGTTTATTTAAATGAACCAACTTATTTAGTTTTTCAATATCAAGTTTCAAGACTAAATTTGTTTCTCTTCTTTTTTATTTCGTTACTTCAAGTTGGCTATTGTACAATAATTATAACACATAGTAACACCATGTTATCTTGCTATTTTTTTTGAAGGGAAGTATACAAATCAGGAAACATCTTTCATTGCTTGAAAACAGGGTTACAATAAAACATATCTGTAAAACATATCTGTAAAACATATCTGTAAGGCTTTCTTTTATAGAGTGAACAAGGAATCCTGTTCTTTCCGAGACATACATGGCTTTGTTGGTGTTAAGTGTTCAATAACTTAGGTCTTGAACTACGCACATCCTTGCCTACAATTACACCAATCAAATCAAACTATAAATATCAAAATCAGATATGTTTCAATAGACATCAACACTTAAGCTGTTATGTATTCTTAGAAACGTTGTCTGCTCTAATAAGTTAGCATGCCACACATAATACTCTATCACATAATCAGAAGGTATATCAAATTAACTTTGAGTGTGAGGAAACCCTTTAATACTTGAGGAAAGCGAGTTGTACATCTCCACACCAAAGCTATGTAAGCTTTCTAGCTACTCCTTTTCACCTTCAATACATAAAACTTTAAAAATCAACAAAGGGATTTCCATCTTGGCTTTTACAAAAGGCCAGTTCAGTTTGATTCAACTTCAACAAACTTCAGAATCGGCCTAGCCGGGTGTCCGTCATCTGGGAAAAACTTCAAGCGATACTCAGAGGAAAACCCTTAATTAAAGCATGCTATATTTTTGTAGTGTGACAATTTGTTTTGAAAATTTTGGTGAAAGAAAATACATTTTTCGCGGGAATCAACTTTCGCGAATGGCTCAAAACCACATATTTCGCAGCAATTAACTTTCGCGAATGAAGACATTCAGCATTTTTCGTGGAAATTTACTTTCGCAACTTTGGCGAAAAACCGCGAACTCGCGAAAGTGTCTTCCACGAAAGTTTCTTCCTTTAAAGTAACATCACGTTCACCTCAGTGTAAACTGCACACACAGCAGGTGGAGTTTGTAACACACAAAGTGAAACGAGTTTTGTTATTGAAATTTTGAAGTTAAATGTGTTCAAACAGCTGGCCAAAAGTGCACACTGACCAATGAAACTTTTCATGAACAAATGATTTGAAATGACATGAAGACTCTTTTGAATGTTTGAATGAGAGTGAGAAATGTAAAAAGCTATTGTAATGAGGAAAGCCATTCATAATAAAGGACATTGACAGTATAACTTAAAAACTGATCAAACATTAAAACCTTGAAACATTAGCATCAAACATTGAAAGTAGTGCAGAGTAGAGGCACTTTTTTATGTTGGAGCTGAGGAGGACTCTAAGCTGAGCTTCAGTATCCAAAACTTAAAAGGAATAACAGCCCATATATACATGAAACAAAACGAGGTTTAGTTGTGTTTTCACTAGCAACAAACAAATATATATATGTACCTTTTTGACTCTTCTGTTTACAAAACGGTAAGAACTTCTTTTTAATTAAAGAAGAATGATCACAGCTCAAGATAATTATAAGTTTCTTCTATGAAAATTCTTTTCATCTTCAGATTATATCTATCATTAAGAAACTTTTGAAAATTTAAAATGGTTTCTTCGCTTACATTTGTGGTAAGCAAAAGTTTCATGTAAGCGCACGGACGAAATTTCAAAAAACCGCTAGGTTTAGACATCAGAAAAACTAAAGCCGGTTTTAATAGATTTCTTGCCTTCGCAGAAATCTAAAAAGAGATACCCACCATTTTCTTTGACTATCTTGATAACACCTTTCGAAAAGCACTTCACAAGACGATCGGCTAAATCACCAGTAATGGGTCGCAATAGAGTTATTTCGGGAAGAAGTCTATATGAAGCTGTTGCTGTAAATGAAAGAAATAATCATCACTGGTAACATCTGTACTGGGAGTTATTTCAAACTTTTTCCTCGGTTTCAACGGCCTTTTCGTTACTTATAAGCAAATTGAGACAAAAGCATGTCCTAAGCATGAATGAGTCTGGGAAATATGACTTAAGCATATCTTCGATAAGTATTAGAGGAATTTCTTAATCACTTTTTCATGAAGAACAATGATACTATCTTTCATCTAAAGTACTGATTCAAACGGCTAAGCTAAACACAGAAAGCATGCGATGAAATGCCTTAAAATTTATCTACATTATGTTAACAAGCATGCTTTAAAGCAGGAGGTTGAATAAAATTTGCTTCTAAAAAAAGTTTAACTGTAATCCTTGCAGGTGTTCTTAATCCTTCTGACTCTCCCAATGTCACGTAATGTACCTACACATTGAAACAACTATGTGCATGAGACGCAATGAAAGAATACTCAAGAATACTCATGCTGGTATTGAACCAGAAACCCCTCCGCTTATTAAATACCCATAACGTCAAGCTGTATGAGTTTCCCTTTGAACTTAGGGACTAAATTTATATCCACAGCACCTGTATTAGCCTCAAAAACTATGTGGTTACAATCTCAATATAGTCCAGTTGATTTTTTTAAATTCAAACACTGAGAAATCCAGTGTATCTTATCCCATTTCGAAGTATCATACTGGAAACTACCCCAGGAACCAGTTTTCCAACTATATTTCCAATCAAGATAACGGTATCCTATTTTTTACACATTATTTACATACTTTATTTTATAACTTCCTTCAGTTGACAACCCTGCATAAAAGATCTAGAAATCAAATCATGAAAAGACCATGACATCTTTAAACATTACAAATTCAAAATTATCAGCATTTTCTGTGTGCTTATTCTTTACAAATAAGAGATAACAAAAAAAGAAGAACGGTCCACTAACCAACAGGACTAAACTTTGCGTGATCAGATCCAATTCCTCTAACACAATGCATCCGCACATCTAACTCTTGGCCAGGTCGTAGTTTGGCTATCAAAATGTCATCCAAAACAGGGCGAATACCATCAATACCGAACTAAATTCAACAAAGATGTACCGTGTGTTAGACCATCATAAAACATGATGACATCACAAGGTGCTACAGGTGAAAATTCTCTCTTTTGTTCTTTGAAAAGAAAGGCAACACTGACAATTTTCAAGGAGTCAATTGACTCCTAAAACATACTCTTTTCGAAAAGACTGATCAATGATTGTTGTGGATGTTCAATGATTGTTGTCTTTGCAATTTATACATTTCTCTACTAACTGTCGCTCATATCAGGCCCATCTCTTATGGATAATTTCCAATTGTTTAACTTAGCAAATAATGCTAATGGATGAGTATAAAAATCTGTTTAACATTGCATCCTATTTTTATTTAGAGAGTGATAGATTTAACTAAATCTTAATATTTGAAAATATTTGAGCGAGATACTAAAAAAACTACTACGAGTACCACAAAATCACAAAATTGAATGTCACAAAAGGATTTCCTCGTTTTTCGGAGCAAAAGCGTTCAAAGACGTTCCAATGGTGGCTCGATTAGCAAGAAAGAGAATTTTTAAAGTATTTAAAATGAATGTTTTTTAACATTTTTAATGTTTTTTTTTTTTCTTTTTATAACTGTTTTCCACCGAGTATGAACCTAAAACTTTTAAAATTTTCAATCTTCCAAGTTTCTTTCTAATCTAATTTCTAATTTAGTTTTTATCAAGTTTGCGAAGTTGAGGTCAGCATCTTAAATTTAGTTTCTCTCTTTTATTTTTCCAGTTTTTATCTAATCTATGGATAATCAGGACTCATGAGAGAGAAAGAGGCTTATCTGTTCCAAGTGCTTTATTTTACAATTTTTAAGTTCCACGTATATACTGTTTTCTGGCGTCCATGTATTGATGAGTTCACTATTATTCAAAAAATATATACTTTTCTATATATTGTTTATGTTGCTGTTATTTTCTGTGCTCTTTTTCACGTAATTCCATCCAATAATGACTCCTTTAAGAGAGTCAAAATATGATGACTCCCTTCTGTGCCTAAAACGGCTCCTTTAAAGGAGTCGTTATATTATGACTCCCTTAAAGGTGTCACTTTAGGCACCGAAGGGAATCATTAAATCATGACTCTCAAAGGAGTCATTTGACTCTCTTGAATGAGTCCCTTTTAGGAGTAATAATGACTCCTTTTAAGGTGTCATTTGACTCTCCTGAAATTGTCAGTGAAGTAGAAACAACAAGTTTTCACAACTTGTAGGCTGAGCTGTAATAACATAAAAAGAAGAACATATCCTTCTCGTAATTACCTGTGCAGCTTGATCTCCGATAGGTATCCACTTCAAATGCTTTGTAAAAACTTACAAAAGAAAATAAGAATCAGTAGTTTTATGGACTAAAAAACAGCTTTGCAACAAATTTTTGTTATCCCCAAATACCATTATAAAAACCGCACCAGAAGTCAGTTGAATCTCTTTCGTTAAGTAACCCTTCATATTCATATTCATATTCATTGCTCTTTAATGATGAGATAAGATGAATATCGAACTATACTACAATTCCTACCTTTAGTATTCAGGTACAATACATCTGGATCACTAGCATCGTCTGGTGCCTTTGGATTTCTTGTGCATTTTATTTTTAGATCAAATACTAGATGATACTCTGGATTACCTTCTAACTGCGACTCATCTATAATTGAATAGAAAATTTAAAATTGTATATGCAAGGACCTAATGACAGCAACAAATTAAGGGCTTTCATGGTTCTCTTAACACATCTTTGATTATTGCAGGGCAACACAAGCTTATGCTTACGAACTTTTGAACATAACCAAAGTAAAGTAAAAAAACCCAATGTGTTTTCTTTATCATTCAACAGTAAAAGTAATCGGATTGCTGGAAATGCAAAACTCATCTTCCAGATTTTTCTATGCTTTACTTAGTTTTGGCATGTTTTGTGATTTTATTTACATAAATCAAATACAGCAGTTGATACAATACAGTTGATTTTCACCTGAAATAACTTCAAAAAAAGCTCTTCTTAGTAAAAAAATATCATTATAAAATTAATAATATTGCAGAGAGTTCATATTAAAGACTTCGTCTATTTATGATGAAATCTGCAAAAGTGACAAAAATTTAACATCAGGACCTTTCAAGTGTTCTTTGTGCAAACCTTCCAAATTTTGTCAGAAACGTGAATTTGGTAACATATTTTAGTATAAACATTACACGAAATCGTTCACAACTTGAATTAGTAGGAGCAAGAGAATCTTGGGCATTTCAAAGATTTTAACCCATGACAGTTATTAAACATTATTAGCAGAAAATCAAAATTATATTGTATGTAACTTAAATCAACATAACATAAAATATGAAAATCTATTTCTACTAAACCTGCCAGTGACGGATTAAGAGGTAAGTCACAACTTGTGTAGGAGAGTGTTAGCAATTCAAGCATTAAAGAAAATGTTCAAATAGTCCCATTGATAATATAATTGAATTCACAAATTATGTTAATGTGCTTCTCCACAAGTTGCGACTACCCTCTAGATCCGGCACTGTCTGCAAATCACCACTTGAATCTTTTCATGGAGGTTATAAATAACACAAATGTGCATGAAAAGACAAATGACACAACAAAACTTTGTTAGGGTCTGTATTACAATGTTCTTTTCAAACATGATGTATTGTGTTCTAGAACATATTACACTTCGAATTTTCACAAGGTTTTAGTGATCTTGTTGTATGTATATGTATTGGTTGGATTTTAATCATCATCTAAAGTTTGTTTTCTTGACATTTATATCCCAAACTAAATCATTGTGCTTCCAATGAGTGGTTCGCAGTGGAAAAAATCTTGATTATTTTGAACAATGTCATCTTTTCCATTTAACACTAATCTGTCCCACACAGTGATAACTTGACCAAGCATTGTACAGTGACTAATAATTTGATACATTCTGGAATTCCCCAAATAACTTCCTTCTTAAACTTATTAAACTTAATCTCAACAACTTGTCAATTCACTATAACATTCACAAAGTGAAGTAATTTGTGCTTTTATTTGACAATTCCATTTGTTTACTTTTTGTTAATTATATCTCCAACTTTCAGTGTAATATTTATTTTAAATGAAACAAGATTTGCAAAAATGCGACTACATATTTCCCCAAAGTTGTGAAATTTTTGCCAAATATTGTGTGTACATTGATAACCATGAGAAAAATGTATCTATATATTAATAGCCGATTCTCTGTTTGTGCGTTTGTTTGTTTGTTTGTAAGTCACGCAAAATGGTAGATTGAGTTGTGAGCGAAATTATTTCTTTTTTTGTGTGCGACGTGAGTTCGAAGCAAATACATTGCAACCCCAATCGAACGTGACTTTTTTTGGCTGATGAACTAATAGGAATAACGTTTTGTTTTTATCATTATTGTTAGTTTTATATTCCACGTTGACTTGGCTTTGAAAACAGTACATCAACTAAATACAAAGAAACTAACTGATTAAACATTTTGGACAAAAAGCAGCAGTGGCAGAACGTGGCAGCATGTGCGGTTTGCCACTATCTCTTGCCTGACTGTCTGAGACGGGTGAACTTTTTTTTTGAGCAATCAAAATGTTTAAAAACCGATAGGTAAAAAAAGAGTATTATATCAAAACAAAATGTGTTTTTTTTTTTTTTTTGCTTTTCTTTTAACAAATTAATTTCTTCTTTTAATTGTTAAGCGTTCTGATCGAACGTTTTTTATTCTATTTATTCAATTAGCACGTGCCTTTTTTCTCTCCTCCGTCGTGATGTTTTTAAGAAGAGAAACTATTTCTTCCTTACGTTTGATAGCACCCATGTTAGAGTGTGTAACTTTTTTAAAACAAAAGCTAATAAAAAGTTGAAGTTTTCTCTCTCTACATTTTGAGTGTATTGTTACACTGATAAAAGATTGGTTTTATCAGAGGTTGTGACTTCGAATATGCTTCTGGTTGAACACAAGTTGTACGAGCCGTTTATAAGGAAATTTGACGTTTATTGATACAGTGATACAGAGCATGTGAACATCGGCGGCGAGCGACGCCGCCTTGGCGGCTAGTGATTAAATAATTACGGTAGAACTACCATCAACCTGATACTCAGATAAAAATACTGTCCTTACTAATCAGGGTGGAATTGAATTTAATACCACAAAAAAACTTATTTTGGACTTATTATGAAATGAAGATGTTCATGTCAAATGATAAGGTTTGTCTTATAATTTTTGCTGAAAAGTGAGAAGTTACTATATGGACACTTAGAACGCTAAAACATAGAAGACCTAAATGCGACAAATATTTCCCCTTAAACAACTGCGTATATCATCATTGTGTAAAAGAATCTCATAATAACAAATGTATGATTTTTGTTGTTGCAGAAGCTTGACATCCTTTATACAATAAAGTCGTGGTAAACAATGTAATTCAACAGAACACTTGCTTTTTGTAACTCGGATAAAACTATCTTACAACATACAATCAAATTTGTATACAGGTGAAAATTGTTAAACCTAATTTTAATAACTACAGTATAATACTTTGGGTAGACATTATAAGCAAATAACTATCATAAGCAATCAAAATCTCTACTAACAAATATTATGTGTAGCATTTCAAATTAGGACAGAAGAGTTATTTTCAAAAACAAGATGGGCTTAAAATGACAATTTTTTTCAACAGAATAAACATCTCTGTTCAAAAAAATATGTTCACACTCATTGTTTATTATGTGATAAAAATGACCTTCGTAAATCCCAAACGGAAAAAAAACAACAGATGTTGGTAGTGAAATACACATCCATAACCAAACCACTACATAGCTGAAAGTAGAAGTTCGTGTTCTGGCTTGATTTAATTTACAGACTGTCATGTTGGATTGTGTTTTGATTTATGTTCGTTATTCATAAGGAAAATTGACAGTATTATTAAATTTTGCAAAATAAAATATGATATACAGCATCAAAATAATATACATGACCGTAGACTTCATTCATAGTAAACTATATCACTGTTGTTGGATTAAACAGCTATCCACAAGGAAGCACACTCGACTAGATTCTTTCAAGTTATTATATGTCTCAATCCTCTGTGTATTAAAGTATTATACGTAATTGGTTTTCTGAACATTATATTGCATATACGACATCACATATTTTCTTGCTGTTTTTGAATTAATGTAACTGGTTGAACTGGTTGTTCTTCACATGAAAAGGGTTTCCTTTTTATGGTTGTACATCATCGTGCTTTCAGTTCAGTTGGGCTACATTGTATCAGGATCATACTAAATAAATCTTCAGCCTGGCTATTGATAATGAATTTTCACCTTTGCACTGAAATCACAGCTTCAATGGTTTGTTGTTCCAAGCATTTAATTACCAATCATCATCACACATTGTTATCAATAAAAACAAAACATCGTCGATATCAATGTTTTTCTGTTTTTTACATGTTCATTCAAAAGTTTTTACAACTTTAAGAAATGAAACGATTTATTTCCATCATTTAACATTTCATCTATTGAATCATTTTAAAAGCTAGCAGAAAAATGCACAAATCTTTCAAAGCCCATCTGCACTGACTGAAAAGATGGTGTACTACTTTACTGAAGACTAGCCTCTATTCTTATCTACCTTGGCTAGGACAGAGTTCAATACTGAACCACGGCTATAAAAGTGAACGGAGAAGGAAGAGGAGGAGAAGGAAACTGCCGGTTTAACATATATTTCACTCTATGGGGAATATATAATGAGCATGTTTCATGCATTTATTGATAAGACATATTTACCAGTAATGTTGATACTACATACATTTCTGCTGTGATATTTATTTTTTTAAAACAGCACAGTTTTGCTTAATATCAAACCTTCATCTTCTTTTTCAAGAATTTCCCCCAGAGTCAGCTAAACACCAATATTTCCTCTATAAGGAATGCTATTATGATAATATTTTGATTGCAATAGTAGATAAAGACAGGAAAGAAGTCTTAAAATTCTTCTTCAAATATTTTACGAAGCTACTTCTACAACTTCTATACAAAACATAAACGAAATCGGTTGGAAAACGTTTCATGTGCTCAGTGTGCATATTTTACAAAGTTGTTCAGAAAAATTTAAAAGATTGAATTGGGAAGTTTTCAACATAAAACGGCTAAAATAACATCTAAAAATATTTCAAGTGTAAAAAAGTTAACGTTTTTATCAATTAATATTGAAAGTGGCCTTTTTGTATTACATTTAGCATAGAGTTTTAGGTCTACTCTGAATAAACAAACAATCTGAAATCCAAACTTTCTGAAAACGGCAAAAAACTGTTACAAAGATAGATAGATAGATGGATAGATAGATAGATAGATAGATAGATAGACAAACAGATAGATAGAATGTGTAAACCAAACAATTTCCTATGCATACTTTTCAGAAACACCTTTTCTAATCCAAATAATTTACAAAATGGCAGCTATTCACTACCATCTATAAAGATGTACAGTGGTTGGAATCATCTATTAGCAAAATAACTAATTTAGATTTACCAGTGTAGGACTTTTCCTCTGACTCTTCTGGTGGAAATGAAAAACATCTGGGGTCAGCATAAATTGGTATCAAACCAAGTCTGTGCGCTAAAACCTAGATAATAAAAACCAAAATCTATCGATAAAGTAGTTTATCCAGAGTTTTTTCCGGATACTGATATGAAATGACTGGTGACCCAGATAAAAATTTTTTACAGTGTCTAGTTTAAATATTATGGCATGTCAAATCCCAGGTATGCCAGCCCTGGGACAAAAAATTAAATCTTGGAATGGCAAACAGAAAGTGTACCCATGCTGTAGAGCTCGAAAAACTGATAAAAATAATGTATGGGATCATTTTGGTATGACCAACCCTTTCAGAAATATCGTCAATCAAAGATGACAACACAGACCTGTTCCCAAAAATTTTTAGACCCAAATTTTGCGTTAACCCATCACCAGTATCACAGACCACAAATATCATCAGTTGGTTCTCGAGATATTTGCCCCTAAATATCGCATTTGATTGGGGATGCGATATATTGTCATTGATAAAAACTGATGTCACACTAACTGCTACTACATAACAATCGTGGAAAACATCTCTCACCTCGATGTGGTTTTACGTGGACATAAGAACACGAGTGTTAAATTTAAGTAAAACAGTCACTCTCTAAAATGAAAGTGGGATGCACACTCGCTATTATATGATGTACATGCCTTCATTATATGCTACTTCTCATTATACACTTCTGCCACATTCTTGGCAATGTCTCCCTAAAGTATGTTACAAGCGTGGGACAAAATTTATTTATCCACTTGATACAGGCAAACCAAATGCATCTCCCAAATGAACAGACTACAAAGATAATGTGTTAGAATATAAGTTTCTCACTTCATCCCTCTCATTGATAGGATTCTCCAATCAAAACTGAGACATATTTTTTCTGCTTTTTTGAAACAATCCAAAGACTTAATTTCCTTTTCTGGAGGATGATAATTTTGGGTCTTATACCAGTTCACTCTAACGAAAACACTCTGGATATGTTACGACAACACTAGCGAGTTTGATTTGGTAAGAATACAGTCATGGTAGTAATTTCAGCTTGTCTGGGATTGTAATTTTTATCATTAGTTTGATCAAACAGTAATTCATAAAGCATTAAAAACAAGGCTTGAATTGATTTTAAGGACAGCATCTATGAACTTGGATGGACAAAACAATATTTGGTTTCCATTTTTCTTTTGAGAAGTTTCTCAGTCAATCGTGGGAAATTTGAATGCACATGTTTTATTTGTTTGAAATAGATTGGTTCATTCTTTCAAACGTATTTAATAGTTTTGGTAGACCTTAAGATGGATAAAAGTAATCTATGAGTCTCAAAATGACCGAAAGCAAGTGGATCTCCAGTAATGAAGATAGTCTCTAACTTTTCTATTACGTCAGACAATGCATGGAAACTGGAATAAAGAAATATTGACAGTCATGGCAGCAAATGCAGCTTGGTTGGATTGTAGTCATTATCATTAGTTTGACCAAAAAGTGATTAGTTTGATTGTAAAATGGTCAAAACAAGTGGATTCCCATTAGTGATGACAATCTCTTACTTTTCTATTACGTTCTATTGATGCATGAAAACTGGTCATTACTGAATTTCGAATTAAAGAAGCAAGTGGAAATGATGTATTGGTGGCTGTATTCTGAGAATGTTTCTGGAGTATTATATGTAGCAGTGTTTCATAACTATCAAAAATGCCTAATGTTATTATTTTTCTCGTATATAAATAAATAACAAAATTTCATGGTAAGATTTCCTTAAGCTAATAAAAAATTCAATGATTAAAGTTTCTTATCATCTGGTTTCTTGTAAAAATAAAAACATGTAAACTCAAATCTATCACATTCAACGTCTATTTACCTCATCTTGAATGATGGATGTGTTGTTATAAATGAATACTTTTTCAATTGCCATGGTTGACACCTATTGAAACAAAGAATAGCAATACATCTTAATATCTGTGCTAGAAGATGCAAGGTTAAAGATTTTTACAAAATTTCATTGAAAATTTCATATATTTACCTCTGCTAACATTATTCTTCGAAATGCATTAGCAATGGATGCATCAATACCAATCATGTCAAATTCCATTTCATTTTGGTTTAATTTAACCAAGTCTATTCGGAAATTCTAAATATGAAAAAAATATAATGACGGAAAATCTCAGCAATACAATATGATTGTATCACAATACAGATGAAAATAAAATCACCTCTTTAAATTTACCGATGTTCCAGTCATCCTTGTATCCACCGTATGTACAAGGATAGTCAGAACCAGAAGTCTAAATGCATGAAAAATTCATCACCAAACAATGGAAACTTTCGTGGAAATTAACATGGCTAATATAGTTACAAAAGAAACAATTGATTGAAATACTTGCAAGGTAAATGAGAACATCAGATCATTAATTAAAGATCATCAGATTAAAGCACCTGGGCAAATTTTTAAGTATTAGGCCAAAGATGTTTTTGGCAGCCTACATAAAAAAATGTCACCATTTTAAAACATTTAAATACTAGCAAATAAAATTTAGCAGTCTATTTGTTTATGACGTTCCAGGGATTTTTGATAACAAACAATATATATGATATGAATGATAAACGAAAATATCGTGAATAAAACAAAAAAATTAACGATATTTGACTGTCCATGGAAAAAAAGTACATTTTGCTTTAACGGTAAAATATACTGGTATTTAACCGATAAACAATGTAGTATCGATATTTTTACCGGTTAACTAATTACATTATCGGTAATTATCGGCAAGCGAATTGATTAATACTTTTTTTTTACTTTTTTTAAATTTCCCGGTAAATCTAAATCGATCCAATTTTATTGGTAAATTATCAAGTGTAAATTATCATAGTTTTAAGAAAGAGCAAAGAGTTCTAAGATCTATCATGCCTAAGTTATCATTTATGGTGTTACGCTACCGTAGCGTAATAATTTGAAAATCATTTTACCTCCGTAATACTTAAAAGTCATAAAAGAATTGTTCCGTAATTGAATGTTTTTAGATGAATATGCAATGCAAAGAAAATAAAGGATCTTCCTAATATTTTTCTCTTAGAGTAGCATGAAACCAAATATAAGCAAACAAAGTTCCCATAACAAAAGTGTGCATGCAGCCCTCCAGGATCTTTTGACTAAAATATTAATTCTATTGCAGTATACCTTATTACACAAAATTAACAGGCACCATAAATTAACGCGGTCACAAATTAACACGGATGGACAAACAGACTTTCTAAAAGTATGCTTTAATCAACACGATTCAAGGAACTGTAATTTTTAAATGGTACTAAATTATTTTGAAGATTTTGAATTTTTGAAGTGTATTTCCGAATACCGAAAGGAAATCAATAGCTTTAATGTTTACAGAGTTACCAAAGTCATAATTTATTATGAGTGACTCGTTCAGGGTGCGAATTAACGAAAAAATGTATGATCATTATCAGAAATTTGAGATTGTGTTTAACCTTTTGTCATTTCGTTATTGTGACTTCGTAAAAACAGATCGTGAATCACAATCCCTCAATTCCATTGTTGTCGTAATATTGGTATTGTGATGTTCCAGGGGATTTTGAAAACAAATGATAAAATGTTTTTTATAACATTTAAACATTTTACACTTTGTTGAAAAAACTTTTTTCAGTAACATAAAAACTTTTTCCTGTCATATGCACAACGTTGTAAACTTTCCTTAAACGTTTTTTTTCTTTTGTAAAAAACGGGTTTTTTGTTTTCGAAAAAACATTTAAACGTGTTTACATAAAAAAAAAAAAAAAAATGATATTTAAGTTTTGTTTACAAAAAGCATTTTCAGTTACTCAACCCGTCTGGAAACATTTGAAAATAATTACGTTACAGCACTGCAAATAATTTTTTCACACCAGCTGGTCATCGTGATCATTTAAAGTCAAAGTCTGACAGTCAAATGCCTATACTGCTGGTCAAGTCAAACTTGAAAAATGTAAAAATTCCATTTCACTGTTACTGTGAAGGGAGCTGGAAACTAAGATGCTTTTTAATTTAATTGAATAACATGAAAACGAGTCCTGCTGGCACCACTTATGGTTTCATATTCTTTCGTTAGGTGAACAAATGAATTCATATAACGAAGGAAATTAACGAAGGAATATAATGAAGGAAAGTAACCTTAGTAACAGTGGCTGTTCTCCCGAGCAACAACAAATTGGTGAATAATCATTTAATATACCTAGTTATCCTTTGTTGTCAATATTTTTAACAATAAAACGTTTAAACGTTTTTAATGTTGCTGCTGCATAAAACGTTTTAATATATAAAAAACATTGCCGCTATTACAAATTTCAGCTTTTACGACAGACTTTGGTAAACACAACAGAAAGATTAAGCTGGATTTCCAATTAAAATATGAGCAAATGGCAAAAATATTTGCTCGAACTACATCATTGTTTATATAAGTGCGCATGTGCAAACATTTTTCTTGAAAAATATATTTCTTTCGCGTTCAAACAGTAGTTGAATTCATTCAACTTTGATAATTTATTTCGCGCGAAATGTCAGTATCAACCAATCAAAATCTGATGCAATGCCACATTTGACAGTTTATGGGAAAAATATAACAAGCTAAAAAGCGATTTGAATAGCTTAATCAATTAAGCCATTATTTGAAGCTAAAAATCTATTCAAATGAATCACTTTACTGTCACATATGTGACGATTCGAAGGAAAATTACTACAAGCGATAATAGCGCTCGCATCGAGAAGTAGCGCTAAATTTATCGCTAACATTGACGAACTTAGCGATAAATATAAGCAGCACAAAAAGCGCTTTCTTGTTTAATTATTCAAGAATAATTAATTTGTTGCTAATATATTCATCATAAATATTATTCATCTTTCCGTGTTTTTTATACGTTTTTCAATTATGGTTTTGAAGTTTACTTGTGTGTGTCAACACAACTTTCAAACAAACTTTCACATAAACTTCACGAAAAGCCGGAGGAAACAGGTGTTATTTTATTTTGTTATTTTGTTATTTTATTTAAACGAAGGTGAGTATTTCAAAAGAGAACTTTCGCAACTCGTCAAGCTGAAGTTAAAATGTTTTTATTTTTCCCTTCCTACATTCATACTTCATCCTAATATTGAACCTAAAGACATTATCGATGCAGTGACAGAAGTCAATAATGATCACTAAAAACGTTGTGATCAATATAATTAAGGGTACATCTCCACCCAGTGCAAGTGAAATGTCTTTCGAAAGAATAATAATAAAAGTTTTGCTATCGAAAAAACTTTTAATGTAATGTGTCTTTAATATTGTAAAAGTTTTCTCCCAAGAGCTTATAGAAGGGCAATCGAACAATCTAGAAAAAAGAATTATCGCAGATGGTTTCTACTTGTGGTTGCTTTCGAGCTAACTTCTGTATCTTTAATCTCCAACTGAATATAGGAACCAGTCAATTAAGTCCAATTTAATACACAAGCAGGTGCTACCTGTAAATGTTTCAAAATAATACATTACCAAATCGAATAACACAGTATTTTAAATTGGCTTTCAGATTTGTGCTGAAGGTGCCGGAATAACAAATAAAATAAAAAGTGTTTCGGAAACTTTTTATTTCTCGAGAAATATGTCCGCTCGTCTGTTCAGTCATAACACAATGAATCAGAGTTTATCATGTCAAAACAAGCGAGTTTGTTTTGTATTTATTGCTATTTGGCGAAACAATAATTAAATCACTGTTATTTGAAAACTTCATAAAACAACACATGGTATGTGAAATTGTATAAACAAAAGACTTGAACAAACCTTTTTGACGATAATAACGGTAATCTGTGCCCTTAGAAGGTATTAATGATATTAACGATTTCACTTTCATCTCATTCGATATTCTGTCCGTTTCACATTAATTAATTGAACCAACATTATTATACGAATAATTTAGTGATAAATCAAATACTTATCGCTAAAATTTAGCGCTTTTTCGTAAAGAGCGATATTTATAAGCGATAATAGTAATAATGATAAAACTACAAGCGCTAAATTTATCAATAATATTGTTACTACATTTGTAAATAAGAACAAATTAGCGCTAAAACCCATTGTTCTTTTAGCGCTATTAACACTTTGTATAAAGCGCTATTATCGCTTGTAGTGATTTTCCCTAGAATTGTCACATATTGTTTTGAACAAACTTCTTTGAGAAATACTTTATAGTTCCGAAATAGTGGAAATTAACATAGCGAAATTTTTCTTGGGAATTTTTTTCTCTGCCAAAATTTTTCTCGAGAAGCTTTGTAAGTGGAAATCAGCCTTTACAGTGGAAAAAAAATTTAAAATATTTCCATTTATTTTTATTATCTACTTCCTAAATTAGTAAGGTTGTCCAAAGTAGTTAGGATAATTGATAGTGTAACTTTAAGTGATACCGTAAAACGAACAGGTCGACTTCGACCAACAAAAACAAACTGTGAAAATTCTGACATTAAAATGCCTTACCGTCTATGTTCCTAATTTCGGACAGCCTTCGTTATTACGGACATCGATCACAACATAATTCCAACCGTCTGTAAATTCAAAACATGGCACATCCCGTACTGTTAACCAAATTGTAATAAAACAAACTTCAGAGATAATTAAATTTATTTGAATACTAGAAAATTACTATGCCATGTAGAATTTATTTTTCTAAACTTTAAAGATTTCTTTTAAAATAGACTACTCTCTTGAGAATCATACATATTATTATGAGCTGTGTGTGGTAGCCATATCTACGGATAAGAGATAATAGTGGCCACCTCTGTCATGAAACATCGGTAATGTCATCGTACAAAACAAAGGGCTTCAACAGGTCGAATGTTTAAAAATGAGTTGAGGAATGAAAATGATTTTAGTTCATGCTTTTAGAAAGTTAATTATCCTAAAATAAGTCAAATAAATAAAGTTTTTGTACGTCAATCACAGTGGGGAAGGACACTTCTTACTGAGTATTGAAATATAGGCCATTATGATTCTTCATGGTCCATTATTCTTCAAGTGTTGCTGCTAATTGCTCTCTATTGCTCTGTTTCATGTTGAACTTGGCAATAGTGCATGTCTATTTTCGTGACAAGAATCTTTGTTTACATTTTCATGTCCGTAATAACGAAGGTCGTCCGCAACTTGGCACATAGATGGTACCGTCAATCGTTCTAACTTCGGACATCCTTCCAAACTTCGGACATAAAAAAAACATATCCGCAAAATACAAACCACATCAGTAAAAGTCCATACTGCACTGTCAATTAAACTAAATCTAAAACTTGTCATAACTGAACTTAACAAAAATGAAACAGTTAAATTAGTTGACTGTACCCTTGAGACCAACTACGCGTTTAAGGCTCTATCTAAACAACAGACCTAATAATCTAATTACTTTAAGTAATAGAATTTTAGAAGACATCGATAACAGTCCTGGGAATGAAGTGATATTAGAAAGCTTATACGCAACTGTGATTCTATCGCGGTGGTGTGAACCAAATGATTGGGAAATTCAAGGAGATCATGAAATAACGTTGCAGATACCAATCCGTCATGTACATTCCACGACAGAAAAGCAATGAATTTACCGTAGCTGTAGAACATACACAGGTGCTCATTGCGTAAACAAAACATTTCGCTAATTTTAATTCACATTTCGTAATGATATTCAAATTCAATGTTTGTTTTGATGATAATGATTACCTGGTTTTCATTCAGTTACAGATTAAAGATACAATAGTTATTTCAAAAGTTAATAGAAGTAGAAACCGTCTGCTACAATTCTATTTTAAGTTTTTTGACTATTGCAATCCCTTAGGGATGACGTTTATCATTATTTTCAAATCACTTATTATTGTGCTTCTTCACGCTTTATTGTGTTTCAACACATTATTTTATCAGCTTTATCTAATATTTTGGTATTTATTGTGACTTGAGTTGATTGGTTATGTACATTTCATTTACCAGACAGGTCTGTTTATTTAGCGTGTCCGTAGTTTGGAAGGATGTCCGAAGTTGTTAGGATGATAGACGGTATAAAAAGTGCGTTTTTCACATTATTAAGTATTTTCATTTAGATTCCTATTGTGAAATACCATCAGAAACCCTGTTATACGTTATTTTTCCTTAAGATTGTACACTTCTGCAGCATTTCGTGAAAAATAACATCTTTTACCCACCATGTCCTCATATAAAAACATGTCATGAGTCATACTTTATTATGTTGGTCACCAAATGATCAAATGATGCAGAGAACAACTTACACAGAAAACAGCATTGCAATTCTTTCTGACTGTTTGTTAGTTAAGTGAAAAAATAATAATTAAAGAGCGACATATATAGTTTCCTTACATGAGAAACACCAAATTCTTCAAGTCTGACTTTACTTCGAAATTCGCTAACTCTATCCACCATCTTTGTTTTCCCACACTGCGCCATGTGTTTCGAATATTTTTTATTTTTCCACGAATTCGGTGGTAATAATTAAAGCAAAAATAACGAGAATTTCCTAATATAGGCTACCAATCGTAGTTGCCAAATTAATTATACCATTTTTAATTAGCGTCGTCTTATTACCAACCTTAGCATTAGGAAATTAAACAGTTGAAAGACTGCATATCTTCTAGGGCACTGGTGATTAGATTACGAAACGAACATATTATTTCGACGAATACAGAGGAGGGAATCGAAAATTTTTGTTGTGCTGATGAACGTTCAATGAAGAAAATGGCTACCAAACAGCATATTTTGTTGTAAAGATCACTGTTATTTGTTATTTTATTCTACATTTTCTTGTTATTAATTCACATAAATGGTAATTTTTTAAATCTCTTTTTCTTATCTGTTATTAACTTTGCATTAGTATTGAGAGGTAAATGGACGGCTAGCATGTAACAAAGAATGAGGCAAAAACCATATAGCTTAAGCGTTTTTGCATATTGATTGCATATTCCATAGATATATTTCGTATATGTTTGTCTTTCCTCTATGTTTGTAGATTCTTTCCAGTAAGCAGAATTATGATTAATCTACTGTTTATAATGCATGTACAATTGGTTGGAAAAAGCTTATTTTCAAAAATTCTTTTCATTTCATAATCTCTCTGCAAAAAGGGACTTTAAGTAAGTTAATACAGTAATCAACAGTAAGTAATATATATATAAAATATATGTCTGTTTTAGGCAAGTGATATCCCTGCTTTTCTTGAAGTGGGCACTCCTGTCAGTGCCAAATTTAAAGGAGCTTTTTGTGAAGCTACTATAAAGTCAGTGAAGAAACTGGTAAAATGCAAGGTTAGTGTCAATGTAATAAAGTTATATGCAAAGTATTTATTGGTTATATAAGACCACCACTCCCTCATTTTGAAATTAAAGATTTGAGATTCAGTGGAAATAACTGTTCTCCATTGTTTGGTGTGTTATGATACTACTTGCAATATTTATCCTTACTTTGGTGAAGA
The DNA here is from genome assembly GCA_027922465.2 of Turritopsis dohrnii. Taxonomy (NCBI): domain Eukaryota; kingdom Metazoa; phylum Cnidaria; class Hydrozoa; order Anthoathecata; family Oceaniidae; genus Turritopsis; species Turritopsis dohrnii. The sequence continues at coordinate 471,437 of BQMF02000137.1, read as the reverse complement.
TGGAACGTATAGTGATGGTTCAAATTAAAATTGAAAGAGCTACAACTTAGATAGTCTTCCAGAATGTCTCGTATATTGCTTGAATTATCTTGAAGATTATGTAATTTTAAATAGTTTAACAGGGTGCAACAAATCATATTTTTACCAAGTACGATAGCATACGCAATGTTTTAAAATACCGTATGTGAACTTTTCATAAAAAGTTGTTATTAGCTTGTCGTACGCAGATGCCTAGTAAAGGTCGTTCGGCCGAAAGTAAGATGTATGTAACATGGATGAAAAAAGTCAAGACATTTTCAATTGTGTACTTTTTATAATGCTTGTACAAAGTCAATCTGTCTTTCCTGGCTAATACACCGACTCCTGGCCAAGTATACCCAGTTGCCTTCGTAGTTGGTCGACTGGTGTTACCAAGAGATATCTACCCATGCAATATCACACTTGCACGGAGGTGTACGCCGACAGAGCACGGAAAAACAAGTCTGCGCTTGTGCACTTACAGACGGAACAAGCATTATCAATGTTGAGAGAATGAGTAATCACTGTAGTATTTTTGCATCCATATTATATCAGAGAAACCTAAACTAAAGAAAAGAGAGAAAGTTGACAAGACATTCTTTGCGTTTTCTTTCGACCTTTAAGCAATGCAATGACCTCATAAAAATTGATCGCACATGTCATACTTTAACACTCCTTCACATTGCGTAAAATATACTGATAACCTAAAGAATCAGCACAACAAGTCAAATAAGAAAGATGGTAGCCATGAATTGTGTGCTTTTTGGAAATGAAACTAGATCTTGTTTTTTTAAATATAATGAATCTACTTCTCTCAACTTACAAATACTTCATCATTATACAACTTGTGTACGCTATATAAGAATCATGTAAGATAACGTATGTTGGTGAAAATATCTGTGTACGACTGTATTAATACAACGTATGTACATACCCGCGTACGCGATTTGTTGCACACTGGTTTAAGTTTGCTATTTCTGTTTTTTCCATTACGTTTCTTGTTCAAATGATCAACTTTCTTTCTACAACCAAAATAATGGTAGCAAAACATTGTTTTTGTTAAATATGGATTTAATAACAGACATTTTACTTTTAAAGGTTTTATTTAAAGATGGCTCTGGAACATCAGTTATCAATGATGAATTTATTGAAGGCGATCTAAAGGTAATGCTTTTCTATCTATTAATTTGCATAAATTTAATTATGAATCCCATGTTTACATTAGTCTAATTATTGAAACATCAAGACAGTATTTGTTTTTCAAACATGGAATATGAAAAGTGAACAATTCTTACAATACATTAGTTTGTCATAAAATACAATAATATTCTTTAGTTTTTTTCAACATGATAAGATGCAACATGATAGGATGCCATTTTCATTATATACGATGTATCTATACTGTCATTCTATTCATGTTTCTAGTTAAATTCTCTTGTCCAAATTAAACAAGATGACAAAGAACCAAGAGATGCTACCATTCAAAAGATGAATGATCATAGCTTATATACTGTTGGTAAGATATATTTGAGTGCTGCTGTGCAAATGTCTTCTTTAGCACCACTGAATGTGTCTAATAAAAAAAAGCAGCTAGAGGACTGCATGGTACCCACTCTACTGGAATCTTCTTGAATTCTGTTGGGTTTTTTTCTCCATAAAAATCCCCTTGGATATCCTTGAAATTGATAATTTTCCCTAAGATTTTTTTCTTATAAAATAGAAAGTTCATTTTGGCACTGGAAGCATCTTCAAAAAACTTGTTGAGTTGATTTTGATTGAAATCCTTCCTTTCTTTTGTTTTCTTTTTGATAATATCTAATCAACAGAACAGAATAGTATTGGTATAATTTGATTCTGTCAAATGTACATCTGGTGTTGTGTTAAACTAACAAGTAACCAAGAATCAATGTTGCCACTATTTGTAAGATGTACGAATTTTGAGTTTGGAACTTTTTTGCACACAGTTTTTGATGATGGTGATGAACGGACGTTGAGAAGAACGAATGTATGTGTGATGGGTGAAAGACATTTTCAGGAGCATGAGGTATATATGTGTAAAACTTCTTTTACTGTTTGCAACATTGGCAAAAGGTTGACCTGCAAATTTGGGTCTAAATCTTTTGAGGGACTGGATTGTGATGTCATCAAAATCTTTGATTGGTGATATCTGGATATCGGTTGGTCATATCAAAATGATTCCATACATTTTTTTAAATCAATTTTTTGAGCTCTACAAGGTATACTTTCTATTCATAATTCTGTGATTTTATTTTTTGTGATCTATAATAGATAATTACTGATAACTTTATCAGTAAAATACTGATAAGTATCCATGAATTTTGCAACATGTTTTTATTATGTATGCAAAGATTTTTTTGATTACATAATATAGTAACCCGGGTAAAAAATGTTTACCACATCTAACTTCGAAAAGGATATATGCAAATCCCGTGTCGAAAAAAGGTTAAAAATTAAATCAAGAATAGCGATTTAAAAGTGTACACATGTTATAGAGCTCGAAAAACTGAGCAAAAAAAATGTATTGGATCATTTCACTACGACCAACTGTTGCAGAAATATTGTCGGTTAAAGATTTTGATGACATCGCAGTACCGAATAAAATGCAATGCAATGATTCCCCGTGATAGATTAAAAAACTAACGTCATGGCACGTGCTACTATATAATAATCGTAAAAAAACACATGCAGGGTTCGAATTAACGTATCGCATTTCGCGATTCGCGATGCGTTTTTGAAAAACCACGAAGCAAAAATCTCAAAATTCATTAAAATTGCGATGCAACATTTATTTGATTTTTATGTATAGTACTTCTTATTTCGTCAGGTTTCATTGAAATCATATCATCATAGTGTGTATACTCGCCTGAAAGTCAAAATCTATAATGAAGCACTCCAACCCTTCTGTGAGCTGCGGATTTATCTGACCCAGCACAGATGTGCACTCACCCGCAGCAGCCTGTAAATAAGTTTTTTCCCTTGCTGGACACGATTATCATTTCATGTCGGACATGCTTTTCTAAGTCTCTTTTCCAGTGGTATCTGGGATCGTTCAGGAAAGTAAGATGATTGTTGCGCCGTAAAAATTAAAGGTGAGTGATTCATAATAAAACTTATGCACCCCCGGGGTGCATAAAATTTAAACATTAACTTGACGGGGCCCATCAAGTTAATGCTAAATTGTTTTTGTTTGTCTCATGATATCATCTCGTTTCACACTTTCTACACTTTTTATATAAAATCAGGAGGAGAGCGACTTGCTTTTTCAATTCCTCAAATTATAAAAAGAAAACAAACAATTGTTTCATTGATGAATCTTTTAGCTATTCAAATATAGCTTAATCTTTCTGATTAATATGTTACCTGTAACTTGAAAATTTTAAACAGTAAACAAAATTAATAATTAACGAGTTTATATCCTGTATCTTATGATATTCATTCTGCACACTTTTTATTCCTAGCATGTTCTGCACACTTTTATTCGCAGTATGTTAGAGTTCAAAATGGTCGATAGAAACGGCGATAAATTTCTGTCGGACATCATGTCTGGCAGTACAGGATCTCAGGTCGGACGTAGCGTATTTCTTGCCGGACAATATCCGATGCTTATTTACAGGCCTGCCGCAGTGAGTTTTTTGCCTGTATGTTGATCAAGATCGGTACATAGTACATACGGCTTGTAATGTATTTGTTAGGTAAAGAAGCAATAACGTCAGGGCTTTGGGTGTTAGCATGTAGACGGAGCGCTGGCCTTAATATATGCAATAGTTCATTCTTACTATAACAAAAACTTCATCGCAAATTCATAAAAACGCATCGCAAAAGTGCAAAAATTTTCGCGCCTTCGGCAGGCTTTTCAGCTCGCTTCGCTCGCTATAAAATTGCGATACACTTTTGAAATCTTAATTCGAACCTTGACATGGCCTAACGAAAAATATGACCACGATTAAGAAGATTTTGACTGTAAAATTAAACAAAAATTAATCACTCTCAAAAATGAAAGTGTGACACACACTCGCTTTTATATATAAGATGTACTGTTTTTGATTCGTGCTGAACATCTTTTGCATTCAAAGTAAATTTATTCCAATATTGCAGGGAGTTAAAAAAAGTCAAACTAACTTTTAATCATATTTATTTTTAATTTGTTTAAACTTACGGTTTTCAATTTAAAGAATGTTTCAGAAGGCGACGAAAAATAAAGTGATAAAAAATCGCAAAATCTTCTACGGAAAGTATTGCCATGTTGCAGAACTCAAAAATCTAAATGGGGAAAATGATAGTCTTCTTGATTGATGCGACTCATGCTATTTAAGTAATTGCAAATTTGATTGCAAATTGCAAATTTGAAAATCTGTGAAGTTTTTTAAGATCATCAAAGTCTTGTTGGGTCCATAAAAAACTTCCCCTTGCTTTTTTTTAGGAAACTTAAAACTTTTAGTGCAATTAATTGCAATTTCATTTTAGAATCTTGATAATCTGCCATTAACAGATCCTGAAAATTTTCTCACACCTGTCGTACTGGTAAGAGCATCCTCATTCTTTTAAAATGTTCCAATTAAAATGTTTTCGAACTTGCAACAATTTATTTTTAGTCCGCTGACAAACGAAGAAAAAGAAGAAGATCTCAACCTAAGTATTTGAAATTGTTGTTTCCAATGTTTCTGATCATTTATTTAAACGACCAAGCTCCTAAACCACTATTGTTATCTTAAAACTTAAAAATATTTAGGATTTCCTTATAACAAAAAAGTTATTTCATTATAAGTTTGATTTTTGGTCTCTTCCTGGGTTTGCATGTTTCAACGTTGTAGGAAAAAGGTTTCATTATTCATAGACTCAATCATTTGAACGAAAATAGCAAGAAGGTTGTGTATTATGCTGCATTTATATTAGACAAAAATGAATATTACTATATTACAAATAATATCACCAGAAGCTTCATTTTTGGAAAGAAAGAACAGGTTATGTTGTCTTTCTAGCTATATATTCGACCTCACTAACAAGTGGTCATCATCAGAGTGAGTGTCAGCGCTGCAAATAATTTTTTTTACACCAGCCGGTCATCGTGATCATTAAAAGTCAAAATCTGCCGGTCACATGGCTATATTGCCGGTCAAGTCAAACTTGAAAAATGTAAACATTTCATTTCACTGTTATTGTAAAGGGAGCTGGAGACTAAGAGGCTTTTTAATTTCATTGAATAACACGAAAACGAGTCCTGCTGGTACCACTTATGTTTTCATATTCTTTCATTAGGTGAACAATGGAATTCATATAATGAAGGAAATTTCAAAATTACCTTAGCAACAGTGGCCTTTCTCCCTAGCAACAAAAAATTGGTGAATAATCAATTAATATACCTAAGTTATCCTTTGTTGTCAATTGAACACAGACACTAACAAGTTGAGCATGTTCTCTAGTTCATATGAATAGTGTTGAGCATGTTTTTAAAGAGTATCTTCGTGCGTGATCAAAAGCGCATCTTTCCTAACTCTAGGAGTGTTATAGCGATCGCTATCCCTTGCTATCAAGCAATCATCGTATTTCACAAAATCTGATGGTCCTTTCGTTTCAATAAAATTAATTCTGACTGGTCAAGTTAATCAACCATAAGAAAAAATACATTGACTGCTGACCGCCAGTTATTTGCAGCGCTGGAGTGTATTCATTCCAAAAGCTTCTGGTGATATTATTTGTAATAAAACTTCTTGCCCAAGTTGATATTTTTCAGAATGTTACCACCGGGTGTGCCAGAAAAAAGTTACCCTTTTTGATTCGATATTGCAGGTGACAGAAAAAAATATGACATTTTATGACATTTTATTCTGGCACACCCGGTATAGTTATACAATTTGTGCATTATAATATGTTTATACACCCTTTGATAATATATTTGGAATTAGCACTCAGGATCAAATAATCCCGCCTTTACATGAGAAAACATTTAGCAGAAGCTTTGTTGGGACAAGACAGCAATCGCATTTAAAACATAAAATGTCACGGGACATTGTGTTTATGATGAAAATTGTCCCGCTTCAAGCGGTATCCTGGTTTGACAAGGCGAGATGTCGCCTAACCGGGATGGGACGTTTTTTTTTTCATATAAACACGATAGATTTTTTTATGAAATCTTCAATGGAAGTGGGATCCCGTTTTTCGTCCCGTCCTGGCAAACATCCCGTCCTGCCTCTCGTATAAACAGCCCCTAAGAATATGAAAATCTATGTAAATAGTTGTGATTTAGTGTTTATACAGGAAATTACATTACAGTACCATTTAAAGTTTCAAAGATTTACTTTATAGTTTTTGTCATGTTTACAGCCTAGAGGAAGAAGACTCTGATAGTGATGGACCAAAATCAAACAAAAGGTGTACTGAAGTTGATAAAGAATTTCTTGGCAAGGTCTGTGGTGCAATCAAAGAAAAAATCATTCATCTATTTATTAATTCTGACATTAATTCTTCTTGATTATCTCTTAGGTTATTTGTATTGAACAAGGAGAAAGAAAAAAGAGTTGGTTTCCAGCCTTGGTATGTATTTTTTCTTCTTAAAGGAGAACTAATAAAAAAAATCTTGTTGTATGTTTTTTTCAACTAAATGCATTCATTCATATTATGGAAATAATTCTGCATTAAAATATTTGCACTAGCAGTCTTTATTGGTCTAGAATCACCCCCTAAAAATCAGTAATTTCATGAACGCTTGTCGCCATTACGTTACAAAAGCCAACACGGTTCGTAATAAACTTCTAATTTGTGACGTATTAATGCGAATGAAGTAAAAACGCCATACAGAAAAACAAAAATGTTGAGTTCAAAAATTGAGTTCCTGTTTTTTTGTTTTTTTTACAAACAGCCAGGATTTATCTCAATCTTCAGTTTCTAGAGTTTATTACTTATGTAATAAACAGGAAATGAAAAAAATAAGGATGAGGATAATGAACTTCATTCTAGCAGAATAATTTAAACTACTGGTGCAACCGTAAAAACTGCCGTGATACTCTTTGCAAATGTAACTAAATACTACAAGGAATTTGATAGTTCGCAAAGTACAATGTTAATCAATATCAACTGCATAACGGAGCATGAAGAATTCAAAACATTGTGTTTGAACAAAGTCATTCTTGGGAGATCGTGTTCTGCATCATCGTCGATAGAATAATTTCAACAAATTCCATGTCATAATAAGTGAGATACTTGTATCGTAATTAATTGTGATTACATCTGTTTCTCATTTTCTCGTCAACATACAAAGTTGTTCTTGTGAGTTATTCCATGTGTTTACCATTTATGATTTCACTGTCTTTGTTTTTGGTAAGCTGTTTTTTATGCTTCAAGGATTTTTTGTTAAACTGGTTTACACTTTCGGAGAGTTTTTTAATTTTTCTTTATCAGAGGAAGAATTAATTATGCAGTGCAGTTTGTTCTTTACAGTAAATAATCGATTTACAGCGAATCAAAATTATGCCATTTGGTCGTATCTATCATGAATCTTTGGGCAAAGGAGCACGAGTTGTTATTCTGTGCTTTGTTAGAAAGATGTAGGAATGTTTTCTTAAAGTTAAAACCGGCCCTTGTTTTATGAACAATTAATGATTTGGACGAAAAGTTCATGGAATATGGAAAAATAATGTAATTCACATTTTTTCACCTTGCCATGACAACAGTACTCAGACAGACTCAAGTTGCAACTTTATTATATCAGTTAGTCTTTTTATGATTGGTCCAAAATACTGCCTTGTGAATAAATATTGATATATATAAGAAATAGTCGATAGGATTTTCTAAATTATATTATTGAATTATATTGTTTGTTTTCTGGCATCTATGACACTACAGGCTAACTCAACGCAGTGTTGCCACTCTTCTGTCCCTGGCCAGAAACTCCAGCCACTGAGGAATTTTAGCTTATTCCTTCTGGCCCTCATGGACTTCTGATAGTTTTTTATGTAGACTGGAGCACAAGATTAAGTCCCAAAACACCATCTGTGGAGGAGACCATTTTCGGCAATCATTGCAACCTTGTATCAATGCTCCCTTCCACAGATGGTTTTCTAGGGATTTAATTTTCACCGAACACATTTCTTAAAAGATTGTTGAACACGCTTACAGAACACGTCTCCGTGGCAGCTCCTGAAAGCATAACTTGTTTGTTTTAGTTCAAAAATAAATTAAACTTTCAATGGATCGTCCCTACAAGAAGAAGAGGTGTCCAAGATAGCATTTTCCAGCGATCTGGAGACCCTAAAATCCAAAAATTTTTTCCTACACGCCAACTATGATGGCACTCACGAGAGCCACTAAACTAAGCAAATTACTTCTGGCAACAACAGTGGCAACACTGATTAGAAAACAGCGGAGATACAGATTTCTTTCACTCTACTCAGCATTTTAATTCATTTTACCATTAATATTTTTACGTATCCTCTGTTTGTTTGTCTCACTCGTTCACGAAATGATGAAGGTTTAAAAATTAATGGACAGGATGCCTCTTTATAGTCTATCATGGCGACCGTTTCAGTTTCTGAATTGTTAATGTCACAAGAACTAAATCAAATGAAGCTGTAAAACTTCTCCCATTTCATATTCAGGTAATGATGAACAAAATAAGCCTAACTTGTTATCATTCGTTAGTTCTCCTTTAAAACGAACGTTTTTAGGTTATCGTAATAAGTAGGTTTTCATCCCATGTTAAACAAATTGTAACCATTTTAGATAACAATGATAAATACTTGATTACAAATGCATACAAGATTGTTTTTTTGGTAGTCTATTCCAACAGATTTCTATTTTTCACTAGTTCGAAAAGTTTGAGATTCTTAAATCCAACTTTTAATTATTTAGGGTCTCAAACGTTTTGGAACGCAGCTTGATAATCAAGTGTACGTGCAATCTTTTAAAGACGGTAAAAAGTAAGTTGTTCTTGGTGATGTTTCAGAACCTATTGATAACCTATTGAGACTTAAAAATGTTATTATGAATATGTGATTGCTCTTGTTATTGTTATTCATTAACAATTTACTATTGACTACATAGGAACCAACTCCACCTGACTATATAAGTTAACTATTAGTTTCTCAATAAGAACAAGGTTAACAGTTCTTGTTTTCAGATTTCATCCTACATCTTCTGTTAAATCTCCAATTGTGTAGTTTGTTTGGTGCCTGTTATAAATTATGTGCTTCTTCCTTTGTGTATTAATATCTGCGTAATTAACTGTTGTTTTTTCATAATATGAAAGTTGTCCACTTGAAATTTTGTGGACTGAAAACCATGATATTAAACTGTTTTATGGATAATGTTTATGAACGGTTGCCCATAGTTAGTGCTATAACAAATGATCTTTCATGCACTATGACATAATTTTTTCCCAACGTTTTGGCACTGAAACTTCTAATTCATTAAACAGATTGAAAATATGTTTGATGTCCATTCTTTGAAGGGTTATGGTCAAGAAAGAAGATGTAAAAGAATTTTCTAAAGAAAAAGAACCGTTATCCAATTTTTTGAAAGGGGATTCTAAGATTGATCCGATTTTGAGAACAGGTATATAATTACTATTCTGCGTATAATTCTTTGTAATTTTTTAAATTTTTGCTATTCATTTTAGTTATTTCGTTATTTGTTATTTTAGTTGTTTGTTTTGTTTGTTGTTTGTTTTGTTTGTTTTTCATTTTTCATGTTTTCATTTTTCATGTTTTCATTCCCTAAAACAATATTCACAAAAAGTTTGCTAGTGTAAAGATTGTATTACATCACTCATATTTTTCTGATAAATGAACATAGAAAAATACAAGTGAAGTAATACAATGTTTACACTAGCAAACTTTTTAAGTGTTACCTTAATTCCATTAATATTTGTGCCCTTATTTATTTCGCACAGTATGATGTATGTGGGGAAAAAGCGTTATGTTTTTGCACTTAGATGAGCAAAGATTGAAAAGTGCAACACTTTCAGCACCTTTGATAAAAAAAATGACGTATTTTTTGTAAAGAGCCTTGAATGTAGATGAATTTTAAGATGTTAGACAGGTGTGCAAGCGAGAGAAAATATAAGGGTATGCTTGAATGTTATTGGAATTCAGGTATTCAGAATTATGAAGATGAAAGTGTTTCATTCTGTGGTGGTAGATGACGGACAACTGTTTGTCTTCACATTTTAGCCATTGAAAAAGCCTTAGCGTATCATAACTTGGGAGAGCTGCCAAAGGGATGGAATATTCTTGACACAATTGATGAGAAGGAGGAAAGCTCAGACGAAGACACTCCTGCACCGTTAATTCCTGTCCTTTCATCAGATGCGAAAGCTTTCCAGGAAAACATATACAGTTTCATGAAGAGAGAAGGTAGGAATGAAATGGTTCTTCGAATAACCTCTTTTGCATAATGTCAGTTCAAAAATAACATGTTTTGTTTGTTGTTGATATTATGCATTTTTTCGACCTTTTCGTAAATTCGGCCACAGCAGCTATTGCATTGTTTGTAATCTTTTTTATTAATTTTAATACTTACATACTCAAGAATGATGAAAAAAAATTGTGAAAAAAATTTGACCTCAAGCATCATTTCTTTCTATAAATGCAATGCAAACGTCATTAATGTGCAGCTTGAAAGTGACCAAATGCCTGTTGTGACATGATTTCTAAAAAATATCCATTCCATTTTTATTTTACAGGTCAGCCGATTACAAAGCCACCTACTATAAATAACCAGGGGGTGGACTTGCATAAGTTATATGAGCTTGTTCTTGAGATTGGTGGCATGGAAGAGGTGAGAGTTTCTCTGTTTTAAATGTTTTCATCTTGTTTATTACCATGAGTCGTGGGTGATCTATTTTCATGTGGAAATTATTGATTAATCCACTTTAGAATTTCTCTCACTCGAATTTCTGATTGTTTTTCCTTTCGATTTCATTTGTTTGTCACCATGCAATCCTTTGGTTTTCTTCCTTAACAGTCTCCACCGTCTTGTGTTGGATAATTTTCTTTACCTCTTCATGTACATCAGTAATAACTATATGTTTATTTGAATGATTACATTCTTTCCCCTAAATATTGTTCTGTAAGCTAACCTTAAGTTTATTTAACCTGTTGATAGGTTACGAATCAACAGTGGAGAGGTATTTACACCCAGCTTGGATTGCGAAACATTCACACAACTGCATCATACAACATGAAAACTCTTTATAAAAAGTAAGTCGCTCCCAATTTATAATAAGAAAAGACAATTTTTTTTTTGTGGTCCTTGTGTAGATCCGACCTAATGCGCACAAGAAACTTTGTAAGCGATACAAAATAGTTAGCAATTCTTTTCTTCGATCTTTTTCGAATGTACTTATTTTGTTGTATCTATTTACCAAGCGGGATTCTGTTATGAGATGAAAATTTTGTTCCAACCCAATGGGCATAACCATCAAAAAGTCACTGCGACAGAGTGTATTTTCATAGAAATGTACTCCTTCGCAGTATTTTTTCAACAAATTTGCCCACTGGGAAGGACTATCATTATAAATACTGTTTTTCGAAGTGCATACTTTGAAAACACGACTGATTAAAATTCTGGTTGACACGGACAATCTGTTGAAATGAACATGTGAACATACACTAGTCAAATCCTATTCAAACCTAGGTATCTTTATCCGTATGAGGAACACTTGAGTACTACTGCCAAGTCCTCACCAAGTCGACAAAAGCCTAAAAATAAACGTATCAACGTGAAGGATGATGTGGACGTGTCATCCACAAAGTCTGAGAGTGACTCTGAACCAGATCGACGTAGATCTACACGATCTAGCAAAGCAGCTCTAGACAAACAGTTAGAGAGTAGCGTTGAAAAAAGGAAACGGTCAAACTTGGTTCATATGGACCAAAATGAAGACGCGACGGATAAAGGTTTGCCGCCGTCGAAAGACGATCATGATCTCGACGTGAAGTTGATTGAAGCTGATGACATTGACGTGGTGAACAGTCCTCAGAGCTCGGACTCAAGTGAAGACGCGGAGAATAGAAGTCACGACGGTGAACGAACACACCTTGGTCAATACAAGATCGGATCGAGAATTGCCGTACGGTACGGTTCTGGGAAAAATCAGCGAGTATATAATGCCAAGGTGTTGGAAGTTGAAAAGGAAGACAATAGCGACAGTCTTTTATATTACATACATTACAACGGTTGGAATCACAGGTAAAAAAATTCTTTCGTGGTATGCTAACTTACCCAGCCGGCACGTTTGTTATAAAATCTCTGCGAAGGATTGCATTTCTGTTGGAATGCACACGCAATTTCAACGAAAATGCCCTCTGTTGTAGTGACTTTGTGACGATTTTGCCTACCGGATATTATCAACGTTATTTCAGCAACTCTGGATTTACTTTGTTATAGACATGATGAATGGATCAGAACCGATCGGATACAAGGTCTGAGTGGTGGGAATACACCGAAGGGGAAGAAGCACACAGTTCCTCCTACAGCACTCGTCAAGGTTTGTGCTGTTGCCTTATCACTTTCTATCAGTTCAGGTTGTTATGGTTACGTGAGGTGATTTTGTGTTTGGTCTGAATTTCAGATTGCTAAAGAGCCTCCTCAGAAGTACCGGACAAAACACGATCTTGATGTGCAGATACCTGTCAAACGCTGCTTGACTACCACAGGAATTACCAACGATACAACGCCTTCCTCTAAAAATATTAAAACGCCTGTGCCCCAAGTTGAGAAACCACCATCGCCACTGAAAGTTCCGATATTGGCGGATCATCCTCTATTCTTGTCTGAACCAATCAAACCCATCACCCACTCAAAGAAGGCGCACCATCCAAAGCCGGTTAATGACGCCCTTTTCATTCCTGATATTAAGCCAAGTCCGATAAAACCGCGAATGACGCGCAATTCCATGCAAGACACATTTTTACTTAACGCCCTAGAAGAAAGCATAGGGAAGCCCAATCAGGCTGCGATGACGTTGCAGCAAGGTTTGGCATTTTGTTTTTCAACGCAATGAGACAAAATAATGTCAATGTAATGTCTTCTTTATAATATTAACGGTTGCTCTTCAATTTATGAATAAATTCACTCTGTCTTTAGACGTGCTAATGAAGTCTGAACAAACAAACAGACGTCGCTCTGTGCGACAACAGAATCCTTCCGTCAAGTCGGACAATGCTGAAAGTGACCACAGCAGTAAAGACGACAAAGAAAGTGACGATACAAACAAAAAGGACGAACCGAAACACCAACAAAAGAATGAATCTGCAAAGAATAATTTTCCCAACGTTTCCAAAAAATCTTTTCACCTGGATCCGAACAATACAGAAGATACAGTGAAGAAATGGATCGAAGATTCCAGCATAGTCATGTCAAAAAATCCCACATCCAAAAGCGCGGACGCCAACATGAAAAGCGATCAGCATTGCGAGGCTGGTGACGAATTTGACGAATCGAAATCTAGTGTAAAGAGAGGACGGAAGGTTAAAGAACGAAAACCAGACGAGAATAATCGCAAGAAAAAAGTCGTCGGTGGCGAGGATAGTGAAAGTGACGGTGAAATGAACGGCGATGATAACGACTCGAACTGTGCCAATGAAAATAGCAATTCAGACAATAATAACTTGCACACGGAAAAAGATAGGACTGAAACGGCGCATGCGCTACATGCTTTATGTAATATAGTTGAAAACGTACCTAAATTAACGGCACTCGATGTGCACGTGAACGAGGATACGAAGGATTCTAGTGTATCGTCACCAACCAAAGATGCTGATAATAAAACGAAAAGAAAAAAGGAGAAGAAAAGAAGGAGAACGCAGTCGAACTCTGTGGACGATGAAGTGCTGAAAAGCCCTAAGGAGAAAAAGGAAAAGCGTATATCTCCTCCACTGGAATATAACGTGGACTTCATGTCGGATTTGAGTAAGTTAACGATTGGATTAATCCTGGGAGGTGTTGTAGCATCCCATCACATTTCATTGTTTTTATGTTTAGATGAAACATTAGCTGAGAAAGATCCTGTTGATAGGATAGTTATCATGCAATCGAGGCTGAATCAAATGAGAAAACTGTATTGCAAGTTACGTACTGAAGTAGCAAGCATTGACCGTCGGAAACGAAGAAAGTTACGCAAACAGTTGGACAGCAGGCAAAAAGGCTTGTCCTAGTGAAGTCGTTGTTGAAGTTTCAAAATATATTATGTATATACATAGTTTTAGAATCGTGTTAAATAGGCTTTTTTAATCGTTAAAATCATCACCAAATCATGGTTAACAAGCTGTTCAGAGAAGTCTGGATTGAAGATGTTTTAACGAGAAAGTATTCACGCGTCGTTCTCGTTATTTGCTGTGCCCATTAGTGAGTTCTACCTGTGATTACTTTACGGCTGTTTGTAAATATATATTCGTGTCGTAAGCACGAATATAATGTAAAATTCAATTTACGCACGTCACTTTTATTTATTTTTACTCGCCAACGAAAAGACAATGTAGAAAATGCTGCTTGCTCCCTTACTAGACGGCGTTACGAAGTGGATACGATCACAAGAGGTCTTTTCTGTCGTGTTCTGTTCTGATCCAGAACGTTTTTGTACTACTTATACTTATTATTTATGGAGCTGTCCCAATTTTCTGATAGAATACCGTGTTTGTGCATTTTCATGTCTCACCCCATTAATCTTATTATTACCAAGAATTGGTCTGGTCAGTCTTTCGGTTAAGCTTGCGTGTGCATGCTAAAATTAATCAATGCTTTATGTTGAATTGTTGTTCAAATATTTTATGAAATTGTGTCAGCCAACATTGAGCTGAAAGGGACAAACAGTTTCTTTTCAGCAGAAACTCTTTTCAGAACAGAACAAAAATTCGTTTAGAAAGAAAAATTAAGGGAATGTTATTTTGTTTACTATCAGTGGAAACGAGGCAATGATATTTCCTTGAAGCAAGACACAGGAGAAGATTTTTAAGAAAAGGGATGCGCATTTGAGGATTCGGGGACTTTAGTTCTATTTTACTAAATATTTCAGTGTTCTTATGAATTGTCAATTTGTTTATTTCTCGGCGAATATTTTTGAAATGTAAATTACATGAGTTTTATATATAGACGTTCGATTATAATGTATAATAAACGCTGTTGGTGAAATTGACAAGAAAAACATTCGAATTATAATTCGATTTGGAACAACAAAAAATCTGAAATTAGCAGAGAGTTGTGTGCAACATGATATGAACGAAAAATGAAGAGCTCAACAGTGTTTTGGCTTTGAAAGAAAGCGTTTTTTAGATTATTCCTTTTTACCGAAAACATAACCACGTGCCTTTTCCCTTGGTTTTTATGTGTGTTGACATTTGGCTTGTAAATATCATAGGAGATATATTCTTTGTGTGGTTTCTTATTTATTATGTCATTATAACGTTAAAGACAAACATTTTCTAACTCCTGTTAATTTAGAATGTGTCTCGAACGGATTGTTTTTTAAGGTCTTGTTGGACAATCTCTTTTTCGTTTCAAACTCTTTTCGGTTTCCGAGTTTTCACTACAAACAAGATACAGTATAAGCTGGACAATTTTCCATTCCATCAAGATCTCCGTCTTACAACACTGTATATCAATTTGTTAAGGGATTGCTCACAAATGACGTCAACCATGTTTTCAAGACTTCTGACAACCTGTGTCAACTTTGCTTCACCCCCGCCCCCTGAGTTGATGTCATGGTTTGGAAAGAGCCCAAAAAATGATTTTGGTTATTTTTATCCTACTCAAGCGCTGAAAATTTCAAGCGTGGCTTCAGAAATTGCGGTAAAATTAAGTGTTAAACCTATTACGCGGCGTGATAAATCAAGAGTGAATGCTCTTAATTCCGATTGTGTTTATCCTATGATCCGAGTAAAAACGGGCTACGAAGAAGACCAACAAAAAATATATTAAATTCGTGTTTGGTTTTAATATCAAAAGAGATAAATCTTATAATATTCCGCTAATTGTTTATTAAATTCTCGATAAAATACCAAAAATGCGTAAGAGTTGTCTCAAGAAAATTATATACCTATTCAAGTGAAGAAAATATGGACTGGTCGGATACAGCAGCTCGCAGAAAGATATCCGGCCTGACAAGTGTATTTCCTTCTCTTCTAAATAGTTAGCCAAAGTGGATAAACCAATCCGAAGGAGTCAATGAGTTTTAGTCAACGTTTGATTTTCACTACAAAAACCAGATGCATTAATAAACAAATATGCAAAAGGTCATTTCACAGGAAGAAAGCTGATCCAGCGATAGCTCACAACTCCAGGATCAATCCAATGCCAAAATCTGGAAACCTGGAAAGCAACGCGTTTACAGCACGTCAGATATCACTGTTTTTAAGCCTTCAGGAGTTAGTAACGAGTCAAACAACCTGGCCGTAATCAGCTTCATAGAAAATATTTTCAACATCTGAACAGCATTGAAAGTGTCATCGAACAAGTACCTGCGACTACGTTTGTTCTCAGGCAAGATTTCAAACTCCACCCACCCAAATCAAATAAAATACGCACAAAAATATGTACAAATATCTAATGGAACCACCTGGTAAAAAAGTCTTCTTGACTTGAAGATGTATCCCACACCCTGGGCCAGTTCACACAAGAGAACGAATGCATGTAATACAGAAATCATTCAGACATTGTTTCAGAAGCATCTGCATAAAGAATATTTCTGCCAAGAGTTTGCCTTGAATATATTGTACGCCTTATCTGATATTCTTCTGTTATAATCTTTCCTCAAGTGTGAACAGGCCCATCACGCCCTTAAGAAACGAGTTTAGAAAAGTTATTGAAAAATAATCATTCAAAATAAAAAAAATGTGTTAACTTGGATCTCTGATCAATGGCGGGATATCAGAAACAAAGTTTACTCCAAATGTGTCGTCAACTAGGTTCGACAGACCAACAACATCGCCGTCAATATTGTTAAAGTTTAAGTCGGAAGGTTTAGTTTCTTGAAAGGGATCGAGAAAAGCGTTGTTTTCACTTAACGCAGCATCAGGTTCCTGCTTTACAGTGACGTAAGAATCTTCGTTTTCAGTTTGTGTACTAAGCAGATCACTATTACCGTTCATTGTCGGCAAACTATTGGAGTCTTCCGAATCCCTCCTTCCAACAGTTTCGTAGTGGTTCTCATGTTCAGCCTTATACTTCGCCTCTATTGCTTCTCTCCTTCTCTTGCATGCTGGTAGGTGAGCCTGCAAGTGAGAATTTTGTCGAAACATTCGTCCGCAGTCACAGTATATTTTTTGCAAGTCGTGAGTTAATTTATGGCGAGTGAGGTGCGACTTGCGAGTGAAAACTTTACCACATTTACTGCAAGGAAAGCGTCGTTCTTCTTTCTTCTTTGGAGCGACCGAAACCATTGGTAGAACAGTAGGTATAGTGATGGGAATAGAACTGCCACTTGGCGTAGAACTGGTATCTTTTGGTCTAATAGGAACGAAACCAGGTGACGTCTCGTGTACTTGCTTGTGTCTCTTCAAATCACTGTTATCCGCAAAACCCTTTGAACAGTATGGACACCTTAAAAGGAAAAGAACGAAATAAATTGTTGAACCATTTAGCAAAACAACCCAAAACAACCCAATAACGGACTGCACAATTGATAACAAGTAACAAAAATGGCCTCTTAGTTGTAGCAACCGTACGATATTTGACCCATATCAAGCTGAAAGACAGACCAAAAGATCTGGACAAACTTAACTGGAGCTTACTTGAAAGGCTTTTCGCCAGTATGTGTGAGAAGATGGCGATTTAAGTGCGACTTGCGATTAAAGCGTTTATCACAATATGTGCATGCCCAGGGCTTTTCGCCAGAGTGGATCATATTATGACGTTTCAAATGCGAACGGTTGTTAAACAGCCGACCACACGTTGGACATGGGAACTCTTTTTCCCTCTCTTGTATCACCAGGTTAGCATGTCCACACGGTTTCTTCGTTACTTCACCATCACAAGTTAAACACCATATCTTCTTCGTTTCCAATGGTGTACCCGGTGGCACGTGGATTTTTTCTTCGTGAGGGCGAACTAGAGGCTGTTTGTAGTCGGATTTAAAAAGTACGTTATCGAATTTCAATTCGAGAAACTTCGTATCGTTTACGTTGAGCTCCAGCTGATCGTTATTATCTGCCATTTTCGATTGGTTCAAATTATAATGCTCTCCGACGGTGGTGTTGTGGTGGTTACCATGTGTGTGAAACGAACTACTCAGCGTCGGAGAATTGCGTCGTTCGTACCGGTCACCACTGCCATCAATCCGACGGTACTTGCCAGTGTTATGACGATTATGGAGAGCGCCGGTCGGATCAACTGTCCGACCGTGTATTGGATTCTCCAATCCGCGTCCATGTGTGGGGTTTTCGTGATTGCGGCTATGTGCGGGATTGTCGACAGAATAATGATGCCAATGCTTGTATTGTGTCGAACGATGCTCGTGAGAAGACGAAGAGGACGAGGAAGAATTCGGATAGTTATATGAAATAGAAAAGGATTGATGATGGTGCTTGTTTCCGTCTAATTCGTATCGACGATAACCATTCGATTCATGTCTAGTGGTGGAGTCACGTATATACGCACTTTTAGAATCAGTTGGACGCTGATGAGGAGAATGACCAGGTGAATGCACTCTAGCTTCTTCAGACGAAGCAAATTGCAGTGGATCGTAATGAGAACGAGGCTCTTTGGAAGTAGCCTCGATAAAGCTATTTTCGTCCTCCATTATAAAAACTTTCGGAATATTCGATTCGTGGGTAGGTTTGGAATCTCCTTTGTAGCGTACGTTATGTATTGATGCAGTTTGTAAGCGCGATTGTCCGTGATGTCCTCCTCCATCCACGTCGCGTGAATTCGATAAAACTATATACGGAGAATTTCTGTCACGAGCATCGTGACGGTTACGTGTATCTCTACTAGGAGAACGTTTTACGTCAGCAGCACGGAGCTCTTCTTTCTCTTTGGTAGAATGGGGATGAGGGTGGTCTGCTACAAAATCTACCAAAGAAATAAGAACGAATTCAAAGATGGACCAATGCTGCGATTTCGTTGTTTTAATAGGTTCACTCAAAATAAATATATATACACTAATATCGTATTGTAAAGCATTAATAGCGTGAGACCTTGCTTCCAAATACTAGTCAAATGTCTTGCAAACAAAATACGATACAAAGTAAACATCGGCACAGGTGAAAACAAACTTAAGTCGTAAGAATTTCCACCATGAATTCGTTGTTATTTTTTTTCAATCTTAGCATAACAAGCCAGTAGAAAAGCTTAACTCTTATCTTGTACAAGTCAAGTAACTCCATTCAAAACAGAGTAGCATCACACGCTCTATACTCGGTCATTGATTATTATTATTAATCGATATTTTCTGCATCCATCAAAATGGTTCTTCTTTACCTTAAGATTCACTTACTTTCATCATGCTTGGGCAGATAGTCATTCTCAAATCGTTCTTCTGGTTTATCGATTGGCTGAAACAAACAAAGACAGAAAACAGTCAAAATTAAAATGATGTACCAGATTGTCAGTAAAATACTTAACAAAACCCATTTCTGCGATTTTAGTATCCATCCTTCTATCTCCAAAACTTCTGAACTTAAGTTTCCTTTGAAACTTACCAGTCCAAACAGCATATCTACCTTCTGATCATATATACAACTTTGCTGAACTTACTATTTCTAGGCACCTATGTAGCTCTTCTTTATCAGCTGGTGAGATCCGATCTTTCAAATTGCTCAGCTTTCGTCGAAACGCCAGGACGGCAACTTGGGACTTCATGTAGGTGTACTTCCAACTTTGTTGCTTTCTTCGTTCATCTTTTAGATCCTCATACATCATCATATGCTCCTACAGAAACAATGGGTGGAAACTATTTTTCGTTTCATTCTCTAACACGAAAAAGTTTGTAAGTGTTGTTGAAGAAACTTTTTCTTACACCATGAAATTACTTTACCTGCTGATATCGCTTTCGCTGTCTTTCTAACCGGTCTTCTAGAACATAAATATCCCGCTCAAGTTTGGCTACAACATCTTGGATATCCTAAAAAAATGATTTCCCTTTAATCAAAAGTAAATGTAAACTTGCAAATAGATGCACAAAATTTGTTATTTATAAAATGTAACGTTAAAACAAAATTGTAGTGCACTTGAAGTAGACAAATTTAAATATGAAAAACAACAAAGGTGTACTTACATCATGATGTAGAGTGTTCTGGCGTCGTTTCAACTCTTCTTGCATGCTTTGTTTTTCTTTCACCAACTAAAAATAGAATAGCTGCTTGGAAAAAGGAGATTTAGAATGGTCGCCACACTTGATAGCAACCACTTCATCAATACAATCAGAGAATCTTTTCCAACAAAATAAAACAAAGAACTCTGAAAATGAAAACTTTGTTATTGAAAACTTTAGTTTCAACGCATTCACCTTAGCTGCAAATTCCTTTTCTTTCTCGTATTCCTCTTGAAAACGTTTTTTGTCTCGTTCCAAAGCAACATTTTGTTCTTTTGCCTTATGGAAAAAAGAAATTTCCACACATAACATTGTACTAGGAACAATTTGTATGATAATATAGTAGAACTCCCCCCACTTCCGCAACCAAAAAAACAAAACAAAAAAATAAAAAAACAAAAAACAACCCAGCAATATTATATAATAACCGTCATTAGTTATACCTGCTCTAAACGTGACTTCAATCTTATATTTTCAATTCTCAACGAGTATTCATAATCTCCTGGTGAATCTTCTTCACAACGATCTGCCTAAAATACAATTATGTGATATATACGATTTGATAAAATATCAGAGATGTAAAAAATAAGGAATATGAAAAGTTTGGATGTGTAACTAGTATATAAAATGATATATTGAGGCATACACCTTTTCTTATCCGTTCATGAATGAAGCAACAGGAATAAAAACAACTATCATCTCAGTGGCTCATGACTATCTAAAACAATTTTTTTGCAAAAACAAAAAACTCCAAAATATAAATTTCAAGTCAATTATACATTTACCGGTGTACCAAAAAAGTCCAGGTGTTTGAAAAGACATTTCTCGAAAACTAACAAGGTCTTTAGGAGTAAACTTAATTTTAATTTGAAGATAATCTCTTAACTTAAATTTTAATGCACCATACAATAAATTTGGTTCATTGGTTAAAGAGATATGAAGAAAAAACTATCAATTTTAAAAAAAAACATACAATTTTGACAAAAAACGGGGTACCTTGTCGTTTTCAAGATGTCTTTTCAAACAGTTGGATTTTTTATGGCACACCGGGTCTACACATGTAATATGTATCTTTTAATATTTTTCATTCGAATCATACAAAAGTATTTGTGTTTCCTTCTTGGGCATCTTTTAAAACATCTGTGATACTCCCTACCCTCCATCAGGCCTTGAGGATCTCTTATGAAAATAAAAAGTTGCATGATTAGCGTGCAGTGAATTCTCTGTTTCATCATTAATACACACTTTTGTAAGATTTTTCTCAAACAAAGACAATCATATCAGAAAGTAATACAATAGAAAACAAAACTCTTTAGCCTATGTATATAAATGACGTCTTGATTCAATGGTTCTCCTTTCGCAACCATCGCCTTTCAGGCTATTTTAGGGAAAAGTACCCAAGTTCAGGCATTTTTGCAAGCACTTTCCAACTATCATTTACCAGTAGTTGAAACTCAATTTTGAATTGAGTTTAGACAATATTATTCATTGTCAATTAAACAAAATGTGTTGTTTTGAAAGAGTAAACAACAACGAAAGACATGTCACAATCTTCTGCAGGCCATGTTATAGCACCCAGGATGTGCAAAGGTTCAATTTAAATGTAAACAAAACAAAAAACATAGCTACGACCACAGCTTATGTTTGCCATAAACGCAATCTCGATCTTTGTTTGTGTATAATATTCAAAAAATTATTTTTGCTGGTAAGAAACTTAAAACATACTCAACTATTTACATGAAATAGAACATGTTCAACTTAAGTTATTCAATTGACAAGATAACTTAGGTATATTAGGCCATTATTCACCAAATGTTCTGTTGCTAGGGGAACGACTATTGTTGCTAATTTTGAAATTTTCTTTGTTATACAAATTCATTTCCTCACCTAACAAAAGAAAAGGAAAACTTACGTGGTACCAGTAGGACTCATTCAATGAAATTAAAAAACATCTTAGTTTCCAACTCCCTTTACAATAACACAGGGAAATGGAAGCTTAACCAAAATTTTCACAAAGAGAAACTTGTTAAAATAATTCTGAACAGTTTATACCCAATTCGCGAACGAAGCAACCATTATAGTAGCATGTGGAACACTCATACAAATCCACACATTCAATAGACTAAGACGTCTTGCACATGTGGACCTCTCATAGTAAAGCCTTATGTGGACATCGAAATTGCTAAAATTGCTCACCTAGGATTCCACCAGTCAGGCTCTGCCTTGGACTGTATAATTCAATCTTCTCTACCAAAAACAGTACTAACCAAGAGTGCTTGGAAAAATCCCTGCCAAGATACATGACCTTACTCCTATTTTTATTTTTTTTGATATCATAAAACATGTTTTGCAAGTGTGCCTCCGAATCACGCAAAATAGACCATTTACTCAGGTTTTTTGCCTAAAATCAGCCTAAGTGAGTTTCAAATCCAGGGTATTTGGATGAGAAAAAAAATAGAAAATGCAATGCTGTCCAACGTGTTCAAGAGGTATGGCTGCTGAAAGTTTCGTGCCAAAAATGTTTGTTCCTAATGTAATTTTGGCATATTGATCATGATCATTTGTAAGAACTACAAAAATATAAGACGTGAAATACTCACTGAAAGCCTTTTTCTCATACTTTTGTTGAAGTTTGATGAGATAGCAGACATGTAACACTAGACATTCAACAACAGATGAAAATTTTATATGTAGAAGAAATTATTGGAAATTTTCAATTCATTATACGTCCCACCTTATTTTCATGTAATAAGGTAGTAGTTAAAATCCAAGCAACCAAGCTGTATTGTGGTTTCTGATATGTTTTGTTTGTGCTGGCTCGTGTTCGTGAGTGGACGAAGAGAAGGAATTAGGCAAGTTATAAGAAAATAATGGATTGATATTAACCATTTGATCATGTATATGTCAGTGAAATAAATACAGATATAATCTCCTGACCACTTCGCTGATGCAACAATTATCTGTTTAAATGTTTGAAAACAAGAACACTTCTTTTTCTATACAAATGTTAAAATGGAGGAGTGTTGTTCTCAATTTTGGATTTCATGTTTTGATTCGATTTTCAAATATTATAGATTAATGTGTTCAGAAAATCCTATGCCGAATGTGGACAACTGACTTAGAAGGTCACGTAAACACAGAATATTATTATATGAAAACATTAATTAGTCCTGGACGACATAAATCGCCCATGCAGACACACCATTTTAAATGATCTTTAACATAAGACATTCATTGAAGAATAATGTAAAATTTAGCACTAATGACTTGAAATACTTATATATAAGAAGACAAAACCTTCCTATTTTATTCAAAATGATGTGATGTTTTTATAATGAAAACAAAAGGCCTTTTTTACCAAAAGGCTTATGATAGAGATTAAGTAAAAGATATATATTAGATTAATACAAGGTAAACATATAAATAGATATATTCGGTAAAGAACAATTTTGGCATGGAGTTTACTTTTTCAGAGGGGTCTTGCTACTTTTAGGACATTTTTTACCCCAAAAGTGCAAAACAATCTTTTAAGGATACTGAATCAATAAATAATAGTTAAGGAAACAATACCTCTTCTTCTGTTGTGGTTTCTGCTGCAAACTTATCACTAGACAATTCTTGGATCGAAAAAATTCCATTTAATTCTGCTTCGTCGTGAGTTTTTTCCCCATCTCCTCCCTCAGCCATCTTTTTAGTTTCCTCTTATGATGTACTTCAACCTCGTTTCAAGGATTGATCTATTGCTACAACGAGGCTTTTTAAATGGAGAAAGGGGCAATACGGGGGAAAAATCCAGTTTCCCCAAATTTATCGTTTCTGTCGCATTTGAATTATAATGACACAGAATTAGTTTAAATTTTTCGTCTTCAATTGAAAAACTAAAATGTATCAATATTTATTTTGCAGACATGCTCGATAGAAGTGTTTTCTGAAAACAGAAGATGTTGACGTTCTTTTAAAATTATTACCAAATGTAAAAGACCCCCGTTTTCGGGGAAGCCGTAAAATAGCTACATCTCGCCCACGTTCTGATATTTCATTGTTTTTGTTGGTGTCAGGAATTTTTATCGTGTATTTCTTTGTTTCGATTTGGCGGACGTTGTAATCGATTGTTACTTAGTTACATGATATTAAAACTAATGCTATGTTATTGCGCATTGGTTGTGGGATACCAAAACGTTGATAAACAAAAACGGAATAATATTTATGACCTTTTAAAATTGAATGTCCGAAAATTTGTAGCGTAAGGACTCAAATTAGCGATGACCAGTGTTGTGTGGTGATAACTTTTGTCATTTGTGTGTGTTTGGGAAAGCCAAGTCTCATCATCAAATACCTCGTTTATTTTTTAATTTTTGGGAGACCTTTGAACCGAAATGTTTATCTGATATCGTATCTTGTTAACATAATTTAACACGTCTTGCAGGAGAAATATGTACAAACATGGAGCAGACAAACTCCACTTAAAACTCCAAAAATATTTTCGTGCGTCGAATTCAATTGCATTTTGGGTCTGTAAATTATCACATAATAATAATATAATCATTCATTTTTGACGATTATCACGTGAAAGTATTTGGATTTTTTTTTTAATGAAATATATCTGGCATTTCCACATTACATGGCTATTCGTCCAAAATTTATACATTATTAAAACATTACTAGCCGCCAAGGCGGCGTCGCTCGCCGCCCATGTCCACCTGCTCTGTATCACTGTATCAATAAACGTCAAATTTCCTTATAAACGGCTCGTACAACCAGAAGCAGATTCGAAGTCACAACCTCTGGTAAAACCAATCTTTTATCAGTGTAACAATACACTCAAAACATATAGAGAGAAAACTTCAACTTTTTATTAACTTTTGTTTTAAAAAAGTTACGCGCTCTAACATGGGTGCTATCAAACGTAAGGGGGAAAATGGTTTCTCTTCTTAAAAAGTTCACACGGAGGAGAGAAAAAAGGCACGTGCTAAATGAATAAATAGAATAAAAAAACGTTCGATTAGAACGCTTAACAATTAAAAGAACAAATTAAATTATTAAAAGAAAAGCAAAAAAAAACAAAAACATTTTGTTTTGATAT
The DNA here is from genome assembly GCA_027922465.2 of Turritopsis dohrnii. Lineage (NCBI taxonomy): Eukaryota > Metazoa > Cnidaria > Hydrozoa > Anthoathecata > Oceaniidae > Turritopsis > Turritopsis dohrnii. Next base: position 446,076 of record BQMF02000137.1, on the reverse strand, counting down.
GATACTCTTTTTTTACCTATCGGTTTTTAAACATTTTGATTGCTCAAAAAAAAAAGTTCACCCGTCTCAGACAGTCAGGCAAGAGTCAGTGGCAAACCGAACATATGCTGCCACGTTCTGCCACTGCTGCTTTTTGTCCAAAATGTTTAATCAGTTAGTTTCTTTGTATTTAGTTGATGTACTGTTTCAGGGCGTTAGCCAGGATTAAAAAAAATTCTGCGTTTTTGGTTTTTAATTGGGAAATTGGTGTGGGGTCAAAAGGAATAACGTCAAAGGGTTGGGGATGACTTTCATTGATAATTTGGCACCCTTAGAGAACACCCTTATATTCCCTCTGCTTTATTCCATAACGCCATCGACTGGTATGTCTGTGGTAGGAACGACGGCGGAGTCATTCCTAAATGTTTTTACTTCAGTACTTCAGCTTGACAAGTAGATCTAACTAGACAGTATGGTATCGTACACAATATCTCTTGGACGATACGTGGTATTCAAGATGTCGAATTAATTTTCGTAATGTGATCGTACGCGTATAAATGCACTCTCAGAGGTAATGAGGATTAGTGAAGTAAGGGGGACGATTTAACCTGTGAACCCCAAACACAGGAGACTGATTGTTATACTTGTATTTCCTCACGGCCAAGTGCCAGTGAGTAAGATTCTAAAAGTTTATACAATTTCTATTTACATATATACAATATTTTGTTTTTGTTTTATAATATTTTTCAATTTTTTATATAATTTTGTTCATTTTCTAATTTTTAGTGTTTTTTCATATTTTCTTTCGTTCTTCTCTTCTTCTTCGTCTTTGAACGCGAGAGTTTTGGCCGGTTTTTTTAGGGTGATCCGCCAACACCGCACCATGTCCATTCCTTTGGCCGTTTCGTTCAGTTTTATTCCGTTTAAGGTAAGGCCGGTTTTTTTTGGGTGATCCGCCAACACCGCACCGGGTCCATTTCGTTTTATTTCGGTCAGGTTCGTTCCGTTTTAGGTAAGGCCGGTTTTTTTAGGGTGATCCGCCAACACCGCACCAGGTCCATTTCGTTGTTTGTTTCGTTCAGGTTTATTCCGTCTTAGGTAAGGCCGGTTTTTTTAGGGTGATCCGCCAACACCGCACCGGGTCCATTTCGTTTTATTTCGGTCAGGTTCATTCCGTTTTAGGTAAGGCCGGTTTTTTTAGGGTGATCCGCCAACACCGCACCGGGTCCATTTCGTTTTATTTCGGTCAGGTTCATTCCGTTTTAGGTAAGGCCGGTTTTTTTAGGGTGATCCGCCAACACCGCGCCGTGTCCAAAGGAGTGTTTTCGTTTCGGTCGTAAGGATGGTAGCTTTTTACCGTGAGCCCCAACACCGTTCATCTTTACCGCCCCACGAATTGGATTTTTTCCATGCAACACGGTTTTTTTTGGGAGATCCGGTAACTCCGCACCGTTATTCTTGTCTTCTTCGTCCGGGTCTTTGCTGCACGGTTTTTTTAGGGAGACCCGGCAACTCCGCGTCGTGTCCATAATGTCTACCAATTCGTTTGATATATTCTCTTCAATTTATATAAATAATGGCTTTATAAATAGATATAAATAATAAATATAATAAATAAATAAATAATTTTTGTACATAAACTATTAGAAAATTTTATTACATAAATTTTTAAAAACAAGGAGAGAGTCGTCCACTATTCCGTCTAGCAAATTTTTCCTTTGTTTGAGGATGCAGGTAAGGTAAAAATCCGAGAGAAGGTTAATTTGTTTATTGGCACTATTTCGCAGAAGAATAATTTCAGGGAGAGCAGAGCCTGCACCATCAGAAAGAAAACGACAAAAATAAAACAAAAAAGGAAGATTTTGTGGACAATAGAAGAGAAGGTGCAGGGTGTTCTCCGTGTTTTGTTCACATCTAATGCACACTGAATTGTTTTTAATTTTCCAAAGAAAAAGTTTTTCATTTGTCGGATAAGAATTGTTCATGCACCTCCAGCGAGCATTGAATGCTTTGCTAGAGGTTTTATGTATATTACGAAAAATATTCTTCCAGCTCAGAGTCCTCCCGAGTAGTTTCTCAATATCTCTTTGTAAGGTACTTTTCTCCTGTTCGTCCTCTGTCATTTGTAAATAAGCTTTTTTTGTAGTTACTAAATGTAACTCAATATTTTGATTTTTTATATAGACAAGAGGAGAGTGTTTTTCGTATGAGATATCAAAGTTGTTGTTTATTTTTTCCTTCCAGATGAAAGGAATATAAGTCTTAATTTTGATAAACTCCCCGGGAGGAATCTGAGTTTCAGACAAAAGATAGAATAATTCTTCGGATATAAAGCCACGATCTGCTATTTTTGATATATCTGATATTGTGTTTATGACCCCCTTTGCCCCTTTCGGCTGCTTCAGAGGTACTTTTAGATTTCCATCAGGTTTTACTATAAATTTGTTACCATATATCGGTTCGTGCATAATTTGTTTGATGTCTGATGGAAATGGTCTTTTGTCTTTAGAGAAGCAGTGCCAGGCTCTTTGGAGTTCTTTATAGAACAGAGGAACTTTATTTTCAAAGGAGAAGAGAGTCATAAACACATATTTCCCCAACTGTTTATCATTAAAATAATCAAGAATTTTATTTGCTAATTTTTTATAGTCTGATGTTTGTTGGGAAAAGAGTCTCGCGATCCAAGATATTCTAAAAGAGTAAATCATTTTATTTATATCTAAGACCCCTAAGCCGCCATTTTCAACTGAGCGTAGTGCTGAGGATTTTGAAATCATTTTTGTACCCCCTAAAAAAAAAATTGAAGATGTCTTTTTGGATTAATTTCACATGTTTGGCAGAGGATGCAACAGTTTGTGCAACATACCAGATCTGTGAGAGTAGAATATTGTTTATTATCATCTTTTTTCCTCTTAGGGTTAAATTATGTTTTGAAAAACTATAGACAAATTTTCTTAGTTTTTGGTGGATTTTTTCCCAGTTTTCCTCAACACACGCTCCTTTGTTGTTGAAAAGGATGCCCAGGAGTCTGACCGGGAGACTCTGTTCCCTAACTTTGAAGACAATGGTTTTCTCACGGTTTATTCCTCCACCGGAGGCCTCACAGAATTTTGTCATAAGGTTTTGGATGTGTGAGACAGAGTTTTGAAAAGTAATAAAGTTAGTATCATCCGCGAATTGGGAAAGTTTGATTTCTTTATCTCCGATGGAGTATCCTTTGATATTTTTATTTGTAATGGTAGCATAAGCCATTAGGATTGAATAAACCGTGAAAAGGGGCATTGATAGTGGACATCCTTGTCTCACTCCTCGTGTTACCTTAAAGTTTTCCGACAGGAAGCCGTTTACCTTGACTTTTGAATAGATGTCTGTGTATAGTATGGATATGCTGTGTATAATGTTTCGTGGTAATCCTATTTTTTCAAGCGTTCTAAAAAGAAGTTTCCAATCAACAGAGTCAAAAGCTTTGATCATATCATAGGATAATATAATCAAATCTTTTTGTTCTTTATTTGCAAGGAAAATCAAGTCTCTCAGAAGCGAAGTGTTCTCTGAGATCGATCTACCAGGCACACTGGCTGTCTGAGAGGAGGGAACCACCTCTCCTAAGATCCCTATGAGTCTGTTTGCTATTGTTTTTGCAAATATTTTATAATCGTTATTAAGTAGAGATATAGGGCGCCAATTATTAATGTTCTCTGTATCCCCTTTTTTGGGTATACAAGAGATAATGGCTTCTTTTTGTGTTGGAGAGAGTGTTCCCAGTCTCAGACAGTGTTTCAAAACATGCATTAAATCAGGGCCAAGTAAGTTCCAGAAGTGTTTATAGAAGTTTATGGATATGCCATCGGTGCCTGGTGATTTATTATTTTCCATTCCACGGAGGGCAGTATTGAGTTCATCCAGAGACCACTCCGCCTCTAGATTGTTGATTGATTCCTTGCAGATTTTTTTGGATATTTTTTGTAAAAATTCCTCTTGAAATTGTTCATTTGTCTCTGCCGACTGGAAAAGATTTTGATAGAAGGTTATAAAAACTTTCATTATATCATTGGTGTTTGTTTTTTTATCACCATTTTCGTCTTTTATTGAAGTCATGATAACCGGCTTCCTGGAGGGTTTAAGGTTATCAAAAAAATTATCTTGTAATTCTATATCTACAGTTTCCTTTTGCCGCGTCTCATTTGCTAATTTTAATTTTAGTTCGCAGAACCTTGCGGTGTCTACTTGTCCCTTTTTTGTAAGGTTATTCATTCGTCTTTGTATAGATTTAATATATTTGTTCTTTTTGCGATGTGAGACACGGCAAAAGGAAGAGGTAAAAGACTTGACTTTTTCTTTGCCCTTCTCCCACCAATTAATAGGGTCATTTTCTTTTTGAGGGTCTAGGCGCCACTGTTCCCAGATGTTTGTAAATCTTTCATTATAATTTTGGTTATTTAAAACGTGATTTGGAAAGACCCAGTGGTCTTTCCCACACTTCACATTGCTTTCGGAGACTTTAATTTTAATCATATTGTGGTGATCCGAAAAAGGGTTTTGGATGTGTTCAATTTGTGTTAAATTCCTCGCCCAGACTGACGTATAAACACGATCTATTCTATTTTGATTGCCTTTTGGAGAAATATGCGTATATTCATTTTTATCGGGATTTTGTTTTCTCCAAATGTCTTCTACTTCCTGTCTATTTATCAATCTGAGCAAGGAATCAGAGGAATTACATCTAAAATAGTTAGTTGAATCTTTGGATTCTAGGACCATGTTAAAGTCTCCAGCTATAATGTGAAGTGTGTTTCCGTTCGGTTTGGGAAGAGTGGCATCTATTTTCTTAAAGAATTCTTGTCTGTTTTGTTGCTTTTTATGTCCCGAAGGGGCATAAAGGTTTGTTATTCGTATTTTTTGTTTTTGGCTGGAGAAGAGCAAAGATAAAAAATTTTCGTAATAAATAATTTGAGGGTTGTCGACAGGCTCCCTGCAGAGAATTATAGTACCACCAGTGTTATAGTGCCCTGGGGTGTAATAAATACTACCATTCCAGAGTCTATTGATGATTGGTTGGTGGTTGTCGTCTATATGGGTTTCTTGTAAGATTGCAAAATCTGCCTTATTTGATTTAATTAGGTCTATAGTATCTCTGCAACGAGAGCCTGTCAACAGACCTCCAACATTCCCAGAGATGATCACATACATTATAAATAAATATATTATATACATAGCCATTTTTATACAAATAAAAGTTAGGAATTTATCTATGGGGGTTCCGTCCTTGCTCCGCCCTTATCTTCCTGACAGATTGGGCAATGGCCTGTTCTTTTGGTGTTTGTTTTCTGGAAAGTTTTTCGGAGTATTTCCCGGTGTTGTTGGGAGGACATGTAGGCCTTATGCCGGCCAGGGACTCCGAGGAAGAGGAGAAAGAGTGTGTTTTTGTTGTTTTCACCGGGGATCTAGACTTGGGTCTTTCCCTACACTCCAGACGGGGGTCTTTTAACTTAGTTCTTCCACAGCGGATTTTATTTTCAAATTCAGTTTTTGCCCTTTCAACAGCCCTTAATTCCTGCTCGATCTTTTGGAGTCTTATCTCCTCGGCAGTAAGCTGGGTAGAGGCGAGTAAACCCGTCTTAGCCTTCTCAATAGGCATTCGCTCTAGAGAGACAGCGGGTTCTCTTTCCTCCACACCGCCTACTGCCTCAACAATTTCTCCTTCTTCCATAGGTTCATTTTCGTTCTCATCAGCCGGGGTTTCTGTGGTAGTTTGTTGTGTGTCTGGGGTAGGGGCAGTCCCTTCATTACCCGGATCCTCCGGTGGTGGTTGTTGGTTCTCGCTCTCCTCAGAGCCCCCCGCCTCACGGCAGACACAGGATTTCCTGGGCTCGTCGCAGTTTTTGCATTTAATTACTTTCCCTTTAAAGAAGAGGGGATAGTGGATACCATCCACCCTAACTCTAAAGGGAACTTCAGTCACAGGTTTTTTTAGGAAACCCCGCAGCTGCCGCTTTCCATTTAGGACATAAGGCCTATCTCTGTATGTACAGTGTATAATGTTCTTAATGTCCATGAATTCCTCTAGAGCCTCTTTTATTTCGCTGTCTTCTACCAAATGGTCACATAAAATAGTAATCAGGAAATTGTTCTGGTACCTGCGCATAAATTGGCATGTCCTCCCTTTTACCGTGAAATCTGTTTGTGCCTCTGCTTCGATTTCTTTTAGGATTTCTGGTGTTTTGAAAAGAACAGACCATTTGTCCATCTTATCAATGTACGTTAAAGATTTTATGCAATTTTGTTCTAAGACAATGTCATCGCACTTAGCGATGATATCCATTGCAGTCCTGTTTTTTGCTTCTTCGAAATTTTCTGTTTTTTGTTTTATGATTGGGAAGTAAAGGAAGCAAGATGCCTGCTTAGCCTCTTCTTTGTTTGTCATTCTGCAGATATTTGAAAAAGTCCCCTTCCCATTTTGGGATGGGGTAGGGGAACCCTTGGTAGCCATGGTGACAAAGTATTGTCAAAAAATACCTCCCGGGGGAAAAAATCCAACCCCGGGGGATTTGGGAGAAACGAAAAACCTTACTTATGAGGCTGCGGAACAAGGTGCGTGTACTTATACTTAGCAAAAGGGGAAGGACCCGAAAAAAAGCCCGGGATTGAAAGATCGTCAATGCGTCGGCCGACGACGCAAGGGAAAAAGGGAGAGCAGAACCCCGAAAAATACTCACCGAGAGTGCTTGTAGCACTCCCAAACTTCTGAGACTTCTTCCACAGGAGACTGATTGCCTTTCTCTTTATACTTCACGACTTCCCAAAGGAAGTTCCAATGACGTGTATAAAATCTAGTTTGTACTGCTTGTGGTTTCAATAATGTGAAAATTGTGTATTATTTTTTGCAAATATGAAATGGGAAGGTTATGTTGTCATTCGTGCGCGAACAAATTTATTACAATCTTCGTACGTAACTGGAAATATTCTATCAGTCAACGTTCGTGGCGAACGCACGTGCGCCATTTTTCAAGCCCTCAATGTAAAAAAACAAACCAAGCACGTTGCGCAAAACGAAAAAGCAGCAATGAAATGGAAAAGTAGATTCAAAGTAGAATAAAATTGTGTTCGAATTCGAAAAAGTGATAAACGAGACAACACAAAATGTCTAGACACTGGAACTGCAGACATGACACAAAGATTTAAAAAGAGTACGCACAATAAATAAATAAATAAAAGTTTAAAGGAACGCACACATTGTTCAAATCAATTAAATATTTCTCGAGCGCTCGCAAAAAGAAAAGTAAAAATAAAACTGGAAACATCTGCTCAAACTTACGTAACTGTTTGAGTGCACGTGATCAAGAAATCATAGTAAACAATGATAACGAAAATCCCTTCTATCTTAATCGTCAGACTTTTACACATAAGTCTTTTTAAAAAAGTGGTTTGGGAAAATTCTGTCTCCCCAATTGGGAAACCGCGGTAAACGCGGAATTTTTGACTGCAGCTAATGCCCTGTGTTTTCAAAGCCAAGTCAACGTGGAATATAAAACTAACAATAATAATAAAAACAAAACGTTATTCCTATTAGTTCATCAGCCAAAAAAAGTCACGTTCGATTGGGGGTTGCAATGTATTTGTTTCGAACTCACGTCGCACACAAAAAAAGAAATAATTTCGCTCACAACTCAATCTACCATTTTGCGTGACTTACAAACAAACAAACAAACAAACAAACAAACAGACAGACAGACAGACAGAGAATCGGCTATTAATATATAGATTATATAAATATATTATTATTATAACAAATAAAAACTTGGTTAAAAAGGGAGAAGTAACTGACTGGAACATTGAATGCAACAAAAAGGGAGGCGGAACTTTGTCGGATTGGAAACCGCTTGGAGTGGGCAAAATAAATAAATTAACACCTAACAAAGGCTAAATTATACAAATAATTCAAATAAAAAGAAACATTAGAATAAAGAAAAGTTTTGAAAAATCGAAGTTTATGAGAAAGTATTGGTAAAATTTTGCGAAATGACGAAATTTTCCTCGACGAAAAATTTTCCCCGACGTAACTTTTCCCCGACGAAATCATCCCCCATAATCTCCACTTCCTTGAAAGTACCGCAAAAAATACATAATTCAAAAAAGGTACTGTTTTTTTGCTACTTTTTACCGATACAGGCTTTTTGAGCATGCATGTCTGCTTTGGATATAAATTTTCGCAGTTCATCTCCTCCCTCATTATAAAACAGGGCAAGTCGTTGGAGGATTTCAATAGCACTTTCAACTTTATGGGATGATGGATGTGTTGGTGACTACTCATCATAAAAATCAACATTCATCATCAACCTCTTCATCATCATCTGCACCAGCATCGCGTGATGGCTAAAATCTCAGCATCATTTTGCGTACTGTCCATTGTGGACAACTCATCATCAACATCCTATACACACACACTAGCATTTAAATCTTCTGGCGCTTCATCAGGCAATCTTTCTCGAAAATCATTGATCGCCTCTTCAAGATCTTTAAATGGATCGTTTTCTTCATTAATTGCTTTCTTCAGCAGATTTTTCTGAGATTCAAACTTTTTTTTAAAAAAATGTACATCAAAGGGCATCATGTTTTTAATAATATTTTATTTGGACTCCGATGTTTTGGAGAAATATTGCAAGTACGACGGGAGCCAGAAAATATTGTTGACAAATTTGCTGTTTGCATGGAAAAAGATGATCGAGCTGTCGGTCACTTGAAAAAAAGGAGACTCTGGTAAATTTGCCAAGACAATTTTTTACTTCATCAGAAGTGACGTGTATTCCCAATGCTATGTCGAGGTTACTGGAAAACGATGTAACTTAGGTTATGAAAAGGGGCTTCAAGTTCCTTGCAAAATTTGTAGCACAGGATAAAAACACTATTTACATGTATTTAAGCGTGAATTAATGAAAATTAATGAAATTTGATGATCAAAAACCGTCTTTAGTTTTGTCAAATTTTTGAAAAGTTCGAATTACAGAGAGTTTTTGCTCCAGGGGACCAATTAAAGCCGTTCGAATTAGTAAAAGTTCGAAGTACAGAGGTTCGTTCGAATTGCACAGATTTGCTATAAGGGTTTCATAGGGAATTCTGAAGGGGGACCGATCAAAACAGTTCGAATTAGTAAAAGTTCGAATTACACGAGTTCGAATTCGAGAGGGAGAGTTGACTACTGTAGATAGAATCTAGATACCGAAGCATAAAAGATAAGAAACTTTAACAAGTACTGAAATTTTTTGGCTTCAAAAAAATTAAGAAAGTTAATATTGCTAAGTTTACTTTTTTGGACGAATGGTCTTTTGTTAACGTCGATTCGATCGTGTTGCCTACTGTAACCATTAGAAACCAAAATAAGAAACTTGTCAGTACTGAAAACTGTGTAGAAAATATTGACCCCTTAGAATATTTTCACCCACCGTGGTTTACGCTTGTGACTTGTTAGGTTTTCTTTGTTATTGTTAGGGTTAGCAGGGATATGTTAAAGCGTATATACATATCCCTAGGGTTAGCAGGGGTTAGGTTTAGTCATAAGCGTAAACCACGGGGGTGAAAATATTCTAAGGGGTCAATATTTTCTACTACAAAACTCAAAAAAATAAAGAAACACTCAGTACTAGGGCTTTTCACTGGTTTGTTTCTTGTAAAAAAACCAAAAAAACAGGTATGTGTAACTTAATGACATAAATGGAAAATCTTTATATACAAATCCCACAGCAAGTAATTGTTATGGTGGTTGGGATAGTTTATTTAGTTCACTTGATAGTAAACAGAAAGTAGCCCCTTATCGCAAAGTTTGAAATTGATTGAAAAATATCTGGTATCACACCCTCATAGTGGTCTGTTTTAAAATTTCACTTTCGTCGAGTTCAAAGGGTGAATAATTGAACATATCCTTCAGATGGCAGTTACAGAGCAACAAAAAGAACATTCGCATTTTCCTACTGAAGAAGACTAGGATGATTTCTTTCAAGTCCAGCCTAAATATCTCATTTCTCTCTCACGTGTTAGTTACGAAGTAATCTGCATTGTTAACAAAGATATTTATATAGTATATTACTTGCAGCTTTCCAGAGGGCAAAAACATCAAGTCACTACGACGAAAAAACATTTTCCTTCAAACAGTGTGTATATTATCTATAGAGAAGTACTCAATCGGAGTACCTTTCAATAAATTTTGTCCACCGGGTCTCTAGCGCTAGGACAATCTTTTGATATATGTCGACATATTTTCATTCAAATCAACAACATTCCAAAGTAATGTAGATCACTCATCTTTTCGATAGCGTCTTTTGTCGGATACCATCAAGTGATCAAGGACACTGGGTTTACCGGCTCCTAATCCAAACACGTCATATCCGAGAGTACGTCGCTGCCATTTCTGACGTCTTTCTGTCGCTAGTCGTTCATTTAACTCCTCTTCCGTCTCTCGAGCTTCTTCCTATAACAAACAGACCATTTTGGGTGGAAATTGTTTCGGAGAGGGACCAACAGAAAAACCCAAACCACCACTACCACAAACAATGAATCACTTTCAGACCAAGAACAAGAACAAGAAGTTTTATATATGTAATTTATTTAAAAGTGGAATAAAATATAAAAGAAGTTTCGACTAAAGTCAGTTCGTCATCAGCAGTTCATTTGCATGAATAGATTGGGCTGGGCAATCACCCTAACAACATTTGTTTGGATGGTTGAGCAATCCTTGTCTCGTCTTTTAAATAATTTCATTAAAGTTTTCGCATAACAGTCAAGCATTTCTCTGGAATGTTACTTTCTCATTAACGACTCTTAATAACTCGATGAATGGTTACCCAAATGTTCATCGATTCCTTTGATCATAGATTTGCTACAATCAGTACTTCTCCAAAATGATTGGAAACCAACCAATACGGAGATTGAATCCCAGCAATAAATAAGGCCCTTAGCAACAACATGGTATTTTATAGACAAGCATAACATTCAAATAGCATCATTAATTTGTCAATATAAAGATGCACATCTAACATTGAATAAAAAAAAAACAATGTTGTTTTTTTTACAAGCAGGGAAGAGATACTCACCACTGTTAAGTACGAAAATTCTGTCATTTTTTCAACATGACTGATCATCTCAGCTTTTTCGCGTTGGTTTTTGCGCATATGCCTGGTGACTGGACGTATTCTTCGATGTTTCCTAGAAAAAATAATTCCGATACAAAATAACTACATAAGGAATTAAAAATGTATATAAATGGAAGTTACTATAAAAACATGTAAAACAAAACAGAATATTAGGGTGGAAAGAAAATTTTCCAGCCACACAAGCACCACACAAGAAAAAATTAATCTTCCCACAAAAATGATCCCTTCCAAAAACAAATATCACAAATCAATGTATCTGTAGCCTGTTTTCCATAGAATAATCAGTGCTTTTTCTTCTATACATTCCATTGTAAATACAACATAAAACTTTTATTTATGGACAAACTCAACGCATTACAATGTACTAAAGGTGTTGTCTATGTAATCTCTATGAAATTAAGTTAATAGCATTTCTTTAGCAGGTCCTGAATTCTCCCCTGTAGCTAACCTAATATATATACATTTTAATGACTGGCTATAGATACGTTTGAATAAAATTCAATGCAGGAATGGAATATGAAGCATACTTACCCAATCCACTGCTTTCCTGGAGTACCGAGACTCCTGGGCCTCCAACCCATCTTTGAAAAAAGTATCCGTGTCAGCAGCATGGTGATATCAAATGCCAGAAATATTCATTATTCATTTATCTAGTCAGACAGAAAAACTGTTAGGCACAAAACAAAACGAAATGTTACCTTTTTTTCAAAGGTCTAAAATATGAATCTTGAAATCTCAAAAAAAATATACAAACAAAATTATTCAATCTATATATTAATAGCCGATTCTCTGTCTGTCTGTCTGTCACACAAAATGGTAGATTGAGTTGTGAAGAGATTATCTTATTGTATTTTGTGTGACGTCAGTGTTAAACCATTGTATTGAGACCCTAATCGAATGCGATGTTTAGGGAAAATTATCTCGGGAACCAATAGAGATAACTGACGTTTTTTGGGGTCTGCGATACAGCGGATGGGGAGACGAAAAAATTTAGGCCAAATGTTTTTGGAGACAGCTCTGTGACATCATCAAAATCTTTGAACGATGATATCCTCTGTAACAGTTGGTAGTAGTGGAACGATGCCATACATTTTTTTGATCAGTTTTTCGAGCTCTACAACATAGGGACACTTACCATTGCAAATTTTTTACTTTCATTTTTCGTGAACTCAACTCAGGCTGAACATGGGCGGCGAACGACGCCTTGGCAGTTAGTTATACTATTTCTTGATTCTGTCTATTTGGTTGGCAATGTAAGTTTTGTCACGTAATTTTTTATAGTATATGCAAGTGCCACATTGGTACAAGACTGCATTTTTATTGAGGTACATTAGGAATGAAAATTTTCAGTGGAAAAGGTTTCGGCGGGGCCAAACTTTTTTGGATTTCAGGCGGACAAACTTTCGGACATCTTTGCATTTCATATCTTTTGCAAATCCATAGTATAATGATGAGCTAAATTACAGAAGAAATGTTCTTGAATACCCTGGATATAAAAATAACATAGGCTGAGGTTATGTGAAAAAGGTGAGTACTGAGAAATGTGATGAATTATTTTGGTCTATTTTGTATGTTTTGGGGACTTATACGAAGTAAGTTTTCTGAAATCAAACAAAATAGAAATAAGGTCATGTAAGTTGGGTAATTTAGCCTAAAATTCCTAGCTATCCCTGAAAGGCAATTGACAAGTTGAGTGATGACATTAGCAAGGACTACAAGTTTTCTATTGTAGCACTTTTTCTGATACAATGACCTTCGTTTCAAAGAAATCTTATGAAAGCATGAACGAATGAAGATTTTTTTTCAAAAATAAAAAATTTCACTGCATTTCACTGCAACTTTTTGCCTCTGTATTCTGAATCACACATATTGTAATATGCTTGGAGAGCTTAACTTGCTATTTACGCTGACGGCACTACTCTTTACTTGTCTCTTGAAAGGACTAAGGACTTGTTTGATAAGGTTGAAATGGCTGCTGAGTTGGAGGTCGATCTTAGGACAGTAGTTGAATGGGGTCAGAAATGGTTGGTTTCCTTCAATGCTTCGAAAACTAAGCTTCTCTCTATTAATCGGGACCGTGTAACTCCTTCTGTTCTTATGAACGGAAGTGAACTTGCAGAGTCATCTCAGTTCGTCTTCTAGGTTTAACCTTCACAAAGAATTTCACATGGAATTCTTACATTGAGTCCATTGCTAAATCTGCTGCTATGAAGTTTGGCTCACTTTTCCGGGTCCATCAGTTACTTTCCACTGAATCTATCATTTACATGTTTTAAGGCCACTATTCGCCCTTGTCTTGAGTATTGCTACCATCTTTGGGCTGGAGCCTCTGCTCATTGTCTTCATCTTCTCGATCATATTCAGAAGCGCTTAGTTAACTTAGTTGGCCCTGATCTTTGGTGCTAATCTTCACCCTCTCTCACATCGGAGAAACGTTGCTTCCCTGTCTCTTTTTCTATAAATACTTTCATGGACATTGCTCGGGTGACTTGCACCAACTGACCCCTTCTCCTAAGACTTTCTCTCGAAGCACTTGTCTCTCTTCGAATTCTCATCCTTTGACTGTTCAGGTGTTCCAACATGCCATAAGAACTTTTATTCATCTAGCTTTTTCCCTCGGACTGCTCGCCTCTGGAATTCTCTACCATTCTTTTAAATCCAAGGTTAACCGCCACCTTGCTCTGTCTCGATAACTGTTCTTCCTTTTGTCATCTTGTAGCTCTCTGCCTAGTAGTGGCTTCGATCTTGCAGGGAGCAACCAATTTAAAAAAACAAACAAAAAAACTTGTCTCTTAACTTTGATCATAATTTCAGACACTATAATACTTTTGAGCTTGTGCTGAGCAGCTTTGGGCTTTCTAAGACTGCCTTAGTCTGGATATTCAAAGTATGCCATATATCCATGCCCAACACACCAAACAAAAATATTTTTTTATGAAAAAGTCTTTAAAATTGCAAAGTTTGTCTGAAAGTTTTCCTGCTGAAAGTCTTTGTAGTTTATGTATATAACTGGGGATTATTATGTTTCAACCAATATATCTACCAAGTTTTTGTAAGACCAAACAAAGCAGGGACCGCGGAGCGACTTTTCGATTGGGGGGGCTGAAATTTTAGAACCCTCAACTCCCCCCCTTTTCCCCCTTTATGGGTTAAAGAACAATTGGGCCTTGAAAAACAGTTATAAAGGCAAGCATCTGAAATTATGTATATATTTTTTTTACATTTTTGAAAAATTACCTAAGATCGTTTTCTGTAAATTTTCCAAAATGACGTTTTCTATTATCGTTATAAACAAAACTGTTAGAGATATCTATAATATTGATCTTATCTGTTCGGTTTTTGTGATGGTTTAAAATTGCTACACTGTTGAAACGCTCTTGATTCATGTTAGCCCGTAACCATGTCTTAATACGTCGAGCAGTGGAGAATGTGCGCTCGCCTGATGCACTACTGCATGGATTAACGTGAAGCAAGTTGACGATGGTAATAACATTGCATATCGCAGATCTTTCGTGTTTTTCCAAAGTCTTAACAGCAGTCTGGATCTCGTTGAAGCAAGTAGGATTTCGATCTCCCATCATGGTACGAAATAACTCAAGCTGTGCTGGTAAACTCTGGATATCGATTTCGTCGTAAATGGTTCCAATATATTGAATCTCTTCACCCAGATATTCAACATCTTTGCACAAAGAATCGAGGAGAAGAGATTCTAATCGCCGAAATATTTGGAAACTTGGCTGCTCAAATCGATCTTTTATATGGCCGACCAATAAATCTATCGCTTCGAAGAAAATCTTTCGGTAATGGTCGCGTGGTGTCGGTGGATGTTCTGCAGCCGCTTGACTGATTTAATTACCAGCATACACAAAGTAAGATAGATATATAAGAAATATGTATAGAAGAAATGATTAATAGGGATATTATTTACATTTGAATTCTTCTAATAAGCTATCCTGGGGGTATCTATCGCAATTTTGCCGGGTTATGCATCTTTCAATTATTCTGTATTTTATGTAAGAAAAAAACGTCATTTACGGCAAAATTATTGGGGGGGCTATAGCCCCCTTAGCCCCCCTGCTCCGCGGTCCCTGAAAGTTAACAAGACAACAATGTGATCATTTAGGCCGATCATTCTGCACACGCTTATCGGAGACCATGTTGAATTGTATAACTAGGCTAGATTCACACTGTCGATTTTTAAATGCTAAAAGTATGACAGATGTCAAGATATTTTCAACATGTTACTTTTCTGTCTCATCAAAATTTTTAAATCTATTTATTTATTTTCTTTTTTTTTTACTTTTTTATATTTATTATTTACTGTTTTTTTTTTTAGATTTTTAACCGGTGTGGCATACTAATAAACAACTTCGTATGATCAGTGCCCAGTGAAGCCTGAGTCAGGTAAATGGTAGGTGGAGTTGCGGCAATAGCAATAGTTCAAGAATTATATACGGCCGAATTTACACATACAGAAGACCAGTTAAAAAATGGTTTGTGTAGATACTTTTTAGTATTATATTAATATTCTATGAAAATCTTATCAGTTATCACTCTCTCCTAATGGAAAACTTTCTCATTTTTTTTATTATTTCCACGAATGAATGAAGGCAAATTCGTAAAAAAGAAGAAGAACTGAAAAAGAAGTTAGCGCAGACCTTTTTATTTCTCTCTTGCTCTCCTGTTCATTATCATTACTTAGAAAAATTTGTTATGAACTGTGCTGCGATAATTACTTTTTAATTATAGCTCTCCCTGCATGAATAGTGCAATTCCCAACGTGTGTCAAGATTTTTTTGTGATCAAAGTTGACTTGTCAAGACGGCACTATTTGTTTTCTAAAAACACTTTGCTGATAAAAATGGCACTAATTCCTTTTCACACCCCCTTAATGTATCTGCCATATTTTTACTAGTTGGCTCTTCATCGGAGATAAAAAATAACCCTAATCCTAACCCTGACCCTATAAAACATCACCCTAAAAGGAAATAGCACCGATAAAAGTATAGACGGGTTTCGTGTGACGTATCATGTTGTCGTTCCCAGTCCCATGCGCGGTTTTGGAGGCAAAAAAACATAAACAAACACGGAAAATGTATGAGAAATATTAATAGACCTCCAAATATACACATAAAACTTAGCCATCTTTGTTTTTGAAATTGTAAGAGCAACAAAGCCTTGTAAAATATTGTTTTCTTGCGCTGGATGACTCTGCTTCGAAAAAAAAGTGGCATTCATTAAATTATAGTTGATCAAGAAAAAATATCGTTTGATTGAAAATTTTGATTCTCCCAATCAGATTTAAGTATTGCTTAACAAACACGTGAAGCTTTGCAATCTTTTTTAATCATAGTTTGAAAGCGTGGTTACAAGAAACAAAAATCTTCCATTTCCAAACACGTGCGTTCGTTTTCAACATAAAATGGTGTGGGAAACATACTCTGGATATTATAAAAACTTAGAAAATGGTGATAAAGCACAGTATGTTAAGAAATTGACTCTCAGCAATGCTGAACTACTTCAAGACCCATACAACATTTCAGATGGTTGGGTTTCTGTTGCTCCATTACCAAACGTCACTTGGCCAGACACATACAATTACCTTATCAATACACCCAGTGAGTTTAGGAAAGACAAATTGAAGGAAAATATCATCACAGGCTTATAGTTTCTTTATATCTACAAGATTTAAGATATTTACATATATATATGATATGAAAAGCCCAAGCAAATTCTGCTGTGTTAAGACATCAGATTTTACAACTAATGAAAAATCAATGCTTGTAGCTAAAAGATTGAACTGGAAATTTCGGTGCAGAAAGCAATTTTTTGATTCTTTGAAACATGTTTGTATCGAAACACATTTTCATTCCTGATATTGATTATAGCTTTCTTCAATCTGTGATTTTCTTTAATGCTGCGTCAAAGATCAATTCGATATTTTGTAAGCATGGCATTACTACTATTCAAATCATGTTTGGTTGATTGTAGTTCTTCATTTGTAGTTGCAATCTTCATTAAGGCTGTCCTTGTCTAAAAAAAAATACAATATTTAAAAAACTTTAGCAAGACCAAAAAATTAGAATCAATGTACAAAAGAAAGCTTCACAAGCTCTTCATTTAAAAATAAGATATCATTGCTGATCACTGTGTATAAATTTTCTTTTTCAAGTTAGCAAAAAAAATACTATGATGAAAACATTAGCAAAAATGGAACTTTTCCCCAAACACATTACATAATTAAATCCCTACTGACCTTCTACAATATAAATTTTCATCATTGTCATCAAAAGTCTCCTCATCGTCATGATTTATGGGTATATACTGGTTATGGCTAAAATCTTCTTTTGATTATGTGTTCATACCTTTCAGTCTTTTGGTGGTCTGTATCAGAACAGTTCTTGGAAAACACGAAGATGGATTACACTTGTCATTAGACTATAAAAAAGAAAATATGAACACTTCATGGTTTGTTTCACATGAAAATGGAAAATTGACATCTTTATTCATATGTCCATTGAACCTAAACCAAATATATTTGTTGTGTTATGCAGTGTTGACACTGTGTTGAGGTACAACAAACTAGTAGTTGAGAAATAATTAAATTACAAAGCTGAATTTCCTTAAAAAATAAGATTTAGATTACCTGATACGAAGTGAGTACTGCACAATCTAGCATTTTCAATGTCTGCATCTGTTTAAGGCTTCATTTTTCTTCAGTTTACTAACCCATTACCTTTCCTTTTAATCATCTCCGTTCTTTGAAGGAAAGCGATAGAAAATCAACTTTTAGAACAGCTTGTTTTTCTGTCTGCACATCCATATGCACAGCACGAACTTCGAATAATGATATATTTTCATACACATGAAAAAAAGTTGGAAATTACAAGTAATTGAGCATATATAACCTTCGCATGTACTGTTTCGCTGCAAAAATGGTGGAGGCAATCAATTTGTTTTGCCTCCACTTTTTTACGCATGCGCGTTGCGCTTCAAAAAATGTAAACACAGAAACCCGTCTATGGGCTGCCTTCGATTTGTAAACAGTAAATCTAGAGAACTTTGCCTTTTAAATTTGAGTTCTATATGAAAACTAAAGGATTCGAGCGTAAATATGAAATGCAAACACAGTTGAACAGTTGAACACAAACTTTTTACCACCAATTAAAAAAAAAATCAAAAAACATCTAGCCTGTGTTGGCGATCTAGTTCAGGGTGCAGGGGTTGACAAATCGTGTACGTGCGTACGTGACTTTTTCGATGTCAACGTATGATGGAAAAACATTACTTATTCGTGCACGAACGCCAACTAGCGATTATTTTGTACGTGAATTTTATAAAATATTAGGTCGCGTACATTATTTTTTACTTGTTTTGTACGGGAATAAAATGAATGGCATTTTCTTTCAGTACACTGGAAGTCATTACATTAAATAATAATAATAATAACTTCATAAAAAACTCAAACATGTTTGAGTTATCATTTTTAAATGATAGTTGAAAATGACGGGTAATTTTTGCCATTTTTTGAGCGATTACACGATCAGTTTTAAATGATCATTTAAAAAATGTCATTTTAAAATGATTGTGTATTTTAGCCTTTATATACATAATAAAATGCAACTATCTCATAAATCAGTAAATTTTTATTTTGAAGAATTTTGGCAAGTGGTTACAGCGCTTAAAATAACTGCCGGTCACCGGTCATTGGCCGCCATAATGATGTCTGTGACCATCTGAAAATGACCGGCCACTTATTTTGTGAGACATGATAATTTACTCCTGTTAAAACCTTTGTAGAAACTTCCTATAAAGAAAAATCACAATCAAATAACCATAACAGGTTGTGTATATGAGCAAAATAAAATTTACAGAATAGATGGCGTATGTGATGTCTACTATTCTTAAGCGAAAGTGAAAAAAATTAACACTCCTCCTCGTGATTATTAAACAAATTGTGAAAACAATGTCGAATTTTTTTGTTACAGAAAAACTCAAACACGTATTCTCTTATTTCTATTCCGTACAGGTGTTAGTGTTTATTATCTTAATTAAAAAGATTGAGGTACGACGAAAGTAAAATTGATCCAATTTGAAAAAGAAAAAAAAGATCACTCTGTTTTGAAACTTAACAAAAAAAATAATAAATAATTTTTTCTTGAAATCCCAAAAGGGAATTATGCTTCAAATGATTTTAATTTAGAGTTTTTTTGTGTTATGTCTATTTCCGGTGTTTTCAAAAAGTATCGCGAAGCATAAGAATTCTATACAAAATACATCAGCGAAAAGATTTATTTTGATAGATAAAAAAACCCTCAAAAGTGAAATGAATGCACCCGCGAGGAAGAGTGTATCGTTTAGATTAGTCAAACATGAATTTTAAAGAATTTATTTACTTATCGATTAGGCAAAAGAAACTAACTATTCTACCTGATAAATACAAAAAGCCGACCTTAAGCCGACGCAAAATCCCAAAAGCCGACCTGAAATTGCTATATTTTGCCGACCTTAAATTAAATTCCGAGGGCTGCATTATTACGGACATCCTTGAACCCCAGGCACTCTTAACATGCGGGGCGGATGCCCTCTACCCCTCTACAACTGCCCTAGCTTTGAGGGTGTAATACGTCGTGACCGTCGTGAATTAGACGATGGCCGCCTCGATTTGCGTCGTACCGGTCAAATGACCGGTAGTGAGTAAATTTTTATTTTAAGCGCTGGGTTATATCACCAATCATATATTTCTGCTATGTACAAAAAACATCTGTATCAATTGTTACCAATTATTGTCTCCACCTGGTAGTCTTTCCAATCCTATTTGTTCTTTGGAAATTCCGACAATTCTTTACTTAAAGGGAAACTTATACAGACGGGGTGCTTAATTGAGTCCTGGGCGGTTAATAAAAAATCACTAAAACCACCAATACAGTATATCTTTTCACTGAATACTGACAAAGAAACTGCTCGATAAATACTCTCACTTTGAGATGAAAATAATTCATTTCTGCGTTATTGGGTTTCCTTCTTTATGGTGAAATATATGTTCAACTAAAAACGATGTTTTTCTCAATATTTTATGTTTTTGCCGAATAAGCGCCCAGTTTCAGTTTTGGACCTGGACGCTTAATCGGAACCTGGGTGCTTATTACAAATTTTTCTTCTAAACCTGGGCGCTTAATCAGACGGGGCACTTAATTGAGTCCTGGGCACTTAATTGGTCATTTACGGTACACTCAAAAAATCAAAATTGATTTTTTTGTACCATTTGGAAGAATTTTAAAAATGATGAAAGTCAGTTTTTGAATTTTCAAAAAATCATTTTTCGTTCCCAAGATATTGCCATTTAAAGTTTTTGCTCAAAAACTTGATCTCCATGGCAACGTGACATAATGTTTGAAAAGAAATTGCTGACAAACCAATATGTAAATAACTGAAGAAATATTAGTGATGCACTGCCAGAATTGTGTATGTGTAGTGGAAAACATCTATAGATATCCAATCACTAGAAATAATTGTTGCCATAGTTACCCTGGCTTGTTTCCAGGTCTCTTCTGTTTTTTGTTGACAAACCTAAATGGGGATCTGCTCAGGTAAGGGAAACAAAATTTTAGAAAATGGAACAGTTTTCAACTGGACGTAAATTAAAGCGAAATTCGCCATAGTAACAGTGTTGGATGCTGATATATAGCTTTGTCAGCAAAGAGACTTGAAAACGAGTCAGACTAGCAATGGCAATAAATTTCTTTGCTATTTTCACAACTGCAGTTATTTACCACTCTACACGCAATGTTCTAACAATATAATCATTAAAAAATTCTGAGTTATTTACATATTTGTATATCAGCAATATCTTCTTGAAGGTTGTGATGTCACGTTGCCATGGAGATCATGTTTTGGAAAAAACATTTAAACGACAATATCTCAAGAACGAAGATTTTTTGAAAATTCAAAAACTGACTTTCAGCATTTTCAAAGCTGTTTCAAATAGTGCAAAAAAATAAACATGTAAATTTTTTAGTTTAGTTCCCCTTTAATTGAGGTTCTGAATATCTTTTTCATTCAACGTTCTGTGAACAATAAACTAACTCCTTATGTTCATAAAACTTTCAATTTTCTCGAACTTTCTCTTAACTTTAGTCTGGAATCCTTTAGCAAAACTTCTGGCAATACTAATTCCTTTGGTATTTGGTCTTCACATTTGTTCCATTGTGTTAGCTGCTGGGGTTATTATCGACTTTAATTGAATGCTCTTTTTTGATTGCAAAATACCCTATTCTGATGCTTAGCACTTTTTTTTGTTTGTAGGGATGGTGTGCTAATCCCAGAGGGCACTTTTGTTAAATAATTTCTGCAAAGGAGTACATTTCTGTAGAAATATACACACAATTTCAATGAAAATGCTCTTCACTGCAGTGACTTTGGCACAGTGCACATTTCTTTTATCCCGTCAATCTGACAAACTTTTGAAATGAAATCGAAAAGTTAAACTGTCTTTCATGTAATGTTCTTTCATAATCACAAACAAGCATTTCAACTTAGAAACCGTAGTTGGGGTCGTTTGCCTGCAATTGTAACTCAGCATCTGAGCTACGAAAGTCGTAGAATGTTATTAAAAGATTATGCACAAATATGAATTCATAAATCTGTAGGGAAAAAAATCAGGAGAATCAAAATCAAATTTAGAGTGATACTGTTGACATGTCCATTTGACAAGCCGTAATATTATCACATTCTCTTACTTGTACAGGGTCAAAACCAGTCTGGACCTGGTGGTGGTGACAAGAAGAAAGGTGATAAGGTAAATCTTATTTGTCGTGTTACATGTGCTGCGATAGTATCAAAAGCCAATCAACAAGACTTTTAAGTTTGGTGCACTGTGATCATTGGGTACCAGGTGCATCCATAAAGTATGTGCCATGTTTTAGATTTTTGACCTCTTCCTCCTGCCCCCTAAACCAACCTCTTTTCCAGGGCTTTAACAATTTTTTCGTCATATTCCATGTACTTGGATAGATGCTGCTCTTAGACGTCTAACTGCAAAAACTCAGAGCTATTTGTTTCTGTTTCAAAATGGAGAAAATTCTCAGTGGTTTAGTTCTTAAATGTGAATTATTCAATAAATATGGATACCCCCTACAAAGAAATAGTTATATAAATAACTTCATCGTGAATTGTTAGGCTATAACTTCATAAATTCCTACAAGTTGTCTTAAAGATAAAGAACTGTTGTAAATCATTAACCCATGGCATTATTTTCTTTGTAATACCAAGTACTAACAAATTGACTATGTATCAATTTTCAATATTTGGAAACTTATTTAGCCTTCACAGTCATGTCTTAGCATTGCCAATAATCTTGAAAAAAAAGCAACAACAGAAATGGATCTGTGTACTTCAGCTGTAGTATTTTACCCCTGGTCCTAGAACTTTTTCCTAACATCGTTTTGATTTGTTTTCCTTCACATGTTTTACAATTATGATTTCTTGCACATGGATTAGTCAATCAGATTTGATTGATACAGAACACATTGTTTAAATAACAGCAAGACTCTTGTGTTTGATATTTCCATTCCTGTGTAGTACACTTCAATTTTGCAATGACTGGCAGTATGATAGCAATATTTGTGTTGTGTTAAACATCAAATAGAGGTCTTGTTTATGGAGGAAAATCAAACGTTTTTGTAGGAATTTGAAGCACTTTAGAACCTGCCAAAAGTGAACCCCCATTTCTACTTTTCTGTATTCTTTTCGCTGTTGTACTTCTTGTAGGATAAAAAGAAAAGATATGAACCGCCAATTCCAACAAGAGTGGGAAAGAAAGCGAAAAAGAACCGAGGACCAGATGCTGCAAATAAATTACCACCTGGTAATTTTTCCTTTCCTCTTTAGTTTTGAATGATCATTTTACAAATTTCATTTTATAATTGCGCGAAACTTTGACGTTAGCAATTATGATATCCTGAATTCCTGCTATTGAATAAGTCAAAAACTGTGTGGGGTATTGTGGAGAATTTCTTTTTCAAATGCTTTTCTTACCTTTATCTTTTTTATACGCAGCACAACTTGATTTTTACTGAAAATTAAGTTTTCCACTCCTATCAACTAGTTAAAATCATTTTGATTTGATTACAAACTTCAGTGAATGAAGAAAAGTTCACAAGCAATCATGGGATTAGTTTTATGAATTTGTAAAAATAGAATATTTTTGGTCATGTCAGTGAATCACTGTGGATGAAATTCTTCAGACTTCAATCCAATAAGTACACGATTCAGTTTCGTCAATGTTTCTGTTACTTGTGTATTTTAAGTACTAGTATGCTTGTTATTTAATGAAAATCATTGTTCTTTGAAAAAGTGACCAATGTTAAAAAAAAGACTTTGACTATTTTTTTGCTTCGTTCTCAGTCACACCACATCGTAATTGCCGCTTAAAGTTACTAAAACTGGAAAGAATCAAAGATTATTTGTTGATGGAAGAAGAGTTTATTCAAAATCAAGAAAGACTGAAACCACAAGAGGAGAAGCAAGAGGTAGAGGAAGTTGTAAAAGTAGTTGCAACTTTACGTAAGACTACATAATAGTCTGCTCTGCAACATCCTTTACATGTTAAATTTATTTTCTCATGGTCATCATGTTTCTTTTGTGAAGCAGGGTGATACTTTGAATTCGCTATGATATGTTAAAGTTAATCTTAAAGAAAACATACCCAATTTTTTTCAGGAAGAAAGAAGCAAGGTTGACGACTTGAGAGGTACACCCATGTCTGTCGGCTCACTCGAAGAGATCATAGATGATAACCACGCCATAGTTTCAACTTCTGTTGGGTCTGAACATTACGTCAGTATTTTGTCGTTCGTCGATAAAGATTTGTTAGAACCAGGATGCTCTGTGCTACTAAACCACAAAGTAAGTGATCGTAGAAAGTTCCTTTTTTGTAGTGAGATGATGAGATTCACCACATTGCAAAGTGAATGTCCTGCCTTGATGGAAGGAACTAACCTTTTTTGTCGACTTAAAAGTTTTATACGTTGATATTGAGTTCAATAAAGAAATTTGCTTACTGTCCAGGGTATTTCGGATCTTGAATTGAAACAACAATTTCTAAAGTTTTGATTATTTGCAGCTACTACTGATCAAATAGATTACGAAAAGAAAAAATTTAAGGAATTTCATACAGAACACTTCTTTTCAAATATCTAATGAATTCAAAAAGCATTAGTTAAGTTAAGTGGTTATGGTCAGTCAAATGTATTGACTCTATCAACAAATGAAAGGCTGATTCAGATCTGTTAACATACTTTTATTGTAAGCAGTTAGGTATATGGACCTACCAATCTTGGTCAATCACATTGTATGGATAACACTGTCAGTAATCAGTACAGCAACCACCTGACAAGCTGCTATAGCCTGTCTCGATTCATTAAAGAACTTAAACAATAGAAATTCTACTGGTAGAAAAAATGTAGATCTAAAAATCTCAAGATCTTAAACATTAAAGACATCATATATAAATAGATCACTTCTCTTAAATGATCTCTTTGAACTCTCATGTCATTTTTTCAGTGCAAAACGTAAGGTATATGTGACAACAACTTGCATTCAATAGCGTAATAGTCTAATGTACTTAGAGAAGTTGTTACATAGAGATTGGTTGTAGTGAAGTGTCATATAATTTCAAAGGAAGTTGACATTGTTGTTTAGGTGCATGCTGTTGTTGGTGTACTGAGTGATGATACAGATCCAATGGTTAGCGTTATGAAACTCGATAAAGCTCCACAAGAATCGTATGCTGATATAGGTGGTCTGGATCAACAGATACAAGAAATCAAGGTGAAGAAATCAGTTTCTTATCGATAATCATTTGATTCACTTGAAAAATTACTCAGGGATATCTTAGCATCTTAGAATGATATTGGTCTTAAACTTCACAATTCTTAACATCTAGCTAAAAACTTACAAAATTTCTCAGTTTCTCTGAAGAGATTTACTGCAAGGCTGCTGGGTTTCAGTGACTGGAGGTCGTTATAAACCAACTAGTACTCCAACACGCTATGATAAGGCTGTATTCACAAATTAATGATTCAGTTCTCTTTGTCTCCGTAATCTAGTATTTCCTTTTTCTTTTCTTTTTGACATTGTAATGTTTTCATGGCAGGAGTCCGTCGAGTTGCCGCTAACACACCCTGAATTATACGAAGAAATGGGGATAAAACCGCCAAAGGGCGTGATCTTGTATGGACCTCCTGGAACAGGTACACCCTTTAAAGAAACTATAGTAAATAAGATCTTAATGGAACCCTGTCCAAATGAATCTTTACAAATTCTTTCAGGGAAAACGCTGCTAGCGAAAGCTGTAGCCAATCAAACCTCGGCCACGTTCTTACGAGTTGTTGGCTCTGAACTCATACAAAAATATCTGGTAACCAGTTGGTTTCTTTTTCTGTAATGTTGATGATGGTGATAACAAAAATAGACTATCTGAATATTTCGTTGGTTATTTTTAGGGTGATGGACCGAAACTTGTTCGTGAATTGTTCCGAGTAGCTGAAGAACAAGCACCATCTATTGTGTTCATTGACGAGATTGATGCAGTCGGTACCAAAAGGTAGTCGATGTTTTCTTCGGTATCCTTCATTTGTCTTTTAAAACGCGCTTCCTTTTCAGACTATCATGTATTTCCTCTTACTTGGCAACAATTTTTAGTGAAATGCTGTGTTTTTAATTGCAGTGTGTACTCGAGTCCTTTTTTTCGAACCAAATAATTTTTGACTAAAGAATACAAAATTCATTCCCTGAAAAAAAATTTTGTAATCTTTTTTGTATTTTTGTATTTTTGTTTTGTTTATTTTTGTTTACGTAAAAATATCCAATCACCAATTACCCAGATTCATACCAATTCTAAAAGATTCAATTTTGTCTTACGTTGAAAACGCATAAGTGTATTTACTCCGAAATTTGTTCATTTAGTCAGATTAAACATTATGCTGACTATCATTAGATTTCTGCGAAAGCAAGAAAGCTATTACAACCGGCTTTCGTTTTTTTTTTCTTCTTCTTTTTTTTCTTACTGTCCAAACCTAGCGGTTTTTTGAAATTTCGTGCGTGCATTTACATGAAACCAAAGCACCGTGCATTGCATGTCAGCGAAAGATTTACTAAAGTTTCTTTGCTCAATATTAAATGGATTTTAAAGAATATATACATATTTTAAGGTGAAAACAGAAAATATATAGAAGAAACTTATAATTATCTTGGACTGTGATCATTCTTTTCTAACTAAAAAGAAGTTCTCAACGTTTTGTAAACAGAAGAGTCAAAAGAGGTATATATATTTATATCAACACTGGCGTACAGGCTTCCGTGGCACAGTTGGTTGGTTCAGTCAACTATTAACCGAAGGGTCGGTGGTTCGACCCCATGTAGATCTTCTGGTTTTTTTTCGAATTTTTAAATATGTCATAAAATATTTCGATTTTGGATTTTTGCGAAAGCAAGAAATACATTACAACCGGCTTTGGTTTTTCTCTTCCGTTTTTTTCTTACTGTCTAAAGATAGCGGTTTTTACATTACAGTTACATATGTAGTTCTGTGGTGCAGTTGGCAAGTTACTCGGCTGGTAACCGAATTGTCGGTGGTTCGAGCCCACTTAGATCGTGTAGCATTTTTTGTCGAATTTCATAAATGTCATAACATTTGTCATTTTTCATGCTTCAACAGATTTTGCAGAAATCTTTTTGCCCGTAAGGGCATCTTGTTTTCTTTTTGTTGGACGTTTTTTTGTTCTCTCTTTTTTAAACATCAATAAAATCCTTGAATATTATTTCCTCGTGCTATCCTTTAGATATGATTCAAATTCTGGCGGTGAACGTGAAATCCAAAGAACTATGTTAGAATTATTAAATCAATTAGACGGCTTTGATTCCAGAGGAGATGTCAAGGTAAGTTGACTTGAGCTTTCACAGGACATTGAGTAAATTGATAAGAGACAGATTGATCACTGACTTCGTTTCATTACGTTCTTCTCGATCAATCCAACGGTCTGAGCTTACTAAAGCAGCAATCCTTCGATGCAAACGCCGAGCTGGACATCTATCAGTGTCTACGTGTTGTTTTCTTTAAACCTCCTCCCTTTCTTCCTTCCTCTAATGTTTCTGCTCGTTTTAAATATGACAAGTTAAAGATCAGTTCAAGACGATAAAAACGTTTGCAAATGAAACAAATGTTAGATATAGAATTTATTTTGACTGAAAAAAAAACCGATCAGGATAATCCATAAAAAAAGGGAAGATTTCTTTGCAGGAATTTAACCAATGAATTCTCTGCACTTTGTATGATATTTACATCGCTGACTCTATGTTTGAAAATCTCCATTTTCCGGTTGCAATAATTCACATTGTTAACCCAGATAGAAATATCGAATTAGTGATGATTTCAACTTGTGACTTGAACTTGTATGTTGTGTAGTATATATACCGTAAATGACCGATTAAGCGCCCAGGACTCAATTAAGCGCCCCGTCCGATTAAGCGCCCAGGTTTAAAGGAAAAATTTGTAATAAGCGCCCAGGTTCCGATTAAGCGCCCAGGTCCAAAACTGAAACTGGGCGCTTATGCGGCAAAAACATAAAATATCGAGAAAAACATATATTTCACCATAAAGAAGGAAACCCAATATGAATTATTTTCAACTCAAAGTGAGAGTATTTATCGAGCAGTTCTTTTGTCAGTATTCAGTGAAAAGATAAACTGTATTGGTGATTTTAGTGATTTTTTATTAAGCGCTCAGGACTCAATTAAGCGCCCTGTCCGTATAAGCGCCCCCCATAAAAGTTCAAAAATATTATAAGCGCCTTTTGCGCTTAATCGGTCATTTACGGTATGTGGTGTGAAAGGAATTACTGGCATCATGGATTGTTTGAAAAATAGGAAATACAGTACACATCCGTTAATTCGAACACCTAAGGGACCGAAAAATTTGTTGTTCGAATGTTCGAATTATCGGATAATTGGGAAAAATAAGAATTCAGATAGAATTTCTTACATCTTTCTTACACATCGACAGCAAACGAGCGAGAAGAAGTGACAAGAAAGAATGAAACAAACAAACATTCAAATTTTCAAAATCGAACGTTTCTAGAATCAAACAATTTCAAAATGGAATGTTTTACAACACTATGCAAAGCCATGAATTTTGAGATAGAGAAGTTCTAGAAAAGAGAGTCGAGTAAAACAAGAAAATGCATTTGACAAAATACGCTGCTGCAGTAATACAGAACAACTTTGTGGTTGTACATTTGGTAAAAGGAAAGACAGGCCGCTTTCCAAAAACAATCTCATTTTTTCTTCAAGCAAACGATGGCAATAGCTACAAAGTAGTTAATCATAGTCTTGATGATAAAGAAGGACTCCAAATACCTTGTAAACTTGATTTTACTGGGAATGTACAATTTATTGAAAAGTTGGAATGTTACCATCATCAGAAAAATGTCTTCATTTTCATATAGTTATAAGAAAGACTATGATTTTCACTACGGTTTTAGATTAATAGTGCGCAAAAGTTCGAATTAACGAGTGGTTTTTAGCCTAGGGACCGAAAGAACTGTTCGAATTAACGAAATGTTCGAATTAACGGAGTTCGAATTAAGCGGCACAAAGTATAAGACTTTATTAGACCAAACTCAAGGGACCGAAGAATTTGTTCGAAATAAAGAATGCTCAAATTAAGCGGCATTCGAATTAACGGTGTGTACTGTACATACAGTAAATAAAAATAAAAATAAAATACAGATACATATGAATAAATAAACGATTGTACATACAGTTTAACTACTAATTTGAGGCCATCAAAACTTCACAGTGTAAACCTTGTTAAATTTGTTTGGGTTAGTGAGGTAAGGCTCAGGCTACGCCTCAGTTTTTCAAACGCTTTTGTAAGAATTTTCACCAATGAGTTTGATGAGTTACTCCAACCTCGAACCCAGGGTTTCTTGCCTTTTCGATATACGGATGGCGGCGAAGAAGACCCTGGTCCCGGCTGCTCAAAATCAACAGTATAAGTGTTGATTTTAATTTATGCAATATTTGCCTCAGTAAGCCCCACATTTTCATAGTTGCTTTTTCAAGTAAGCAAGTTCTGCATAAATTATGTGAAAAATACTAAGTAGACGGCGAACCTTAGTTTCAAACAGAAAGATCAGAAGAGAAAGGTTCACGAATTAATAAACATGGAAAATGTTGTGAAGCTTTTTGAAAGGCTGCAACTTGCTTTGTTATCGTGCAACCTTGATAATATTTGCTTCAAACCTAAACAAATTGTTTGTTTTGAACATTTGTTATTTGAAAGAGATGTTATTGCTGTTTTACCAACTGGTTATGGGAAATCTTTGATTTATCAGTTGCTTCCTAGCTTTTTACCAAGTAGAAATATTTCCAACATAGTTATCGTTATTAGTCCCCTAAATTCGATCATTGAAAACCAGATGAATTTTTTAAACAAGATTGGTATTCCTTGTGATATGCTGAAGAGTAATGCAGGAAGAGAATTTGTTACAGATGATATTTTTTCAGAAGTTAGCTGTAGTGATAATGAGGAAGAAAATGATATAACATTTTCCCCGTTGATTCTGGAAGGAAGAGCTAAAATTGTTTTCTGTCATCCAGAGGGAGCTCTTAATGAAAATACTTTAAAACTATTTCGGAGCCAAGTATATCAAGATAATGTTGTGGCTGTAGTTATTGATGAAGCACATTGCATTGAGTCGTGGTAAGAAATTTAAATTATATTGTCATTAGAAATTTTTTACTGCATTGGTATATTATAAAAACATTGATCTTTGCTTTGTGGGTATCATCTAACATTAAACATAAATATTATATATATACATAATGCATATATAAATAAATAAAGATATATCTAAACTCTTTATAATAATATATAGTATAGTACTGTCAATATGTTCCTAATTCAAAACAACAAACATTATGGAACATAAATTCCAAAACATTTTTAAACACTGCACATCACTGTGGATCAAACTAAAACAAATAATTCTACTCTGTTATATTTTATAATCATGATCTTTGTTTATTTTCACCTTTGGAATTAAGAAGGTCATTCAGAATTAAGATCATTGACAATTATACATACAAAGCTATGAAAAAAATGTATATATACTATATTTTAAGTTCTAGATCTAATCTTGGTACCTTTAATATATCTCCATATTAATAGGGGTAAAGAATTTCGCAAAGATTATTCACGACTCGCTATACTGAAGGCATTATTTCCATCAAGTCTTACAGTGGCACTGACAGCAACAGCACCACCATCTGCTATTGATCATTTAAGAAAGGTTCTATTACTTAAACAGGCTCAGTTAGTTAGAGTTACACCAAATCGAACCAATATTTTTATCGAAAAAATAGTTAGACTTTCTTCTAGTCAAGGGAATAAGTCATATGATGAAATTGCAAGAAAATTAGATGCACTACGAGATCAATACCCTATGACAGTTATCTACATGAAACTACAAAAATGTGGTTATGCTTTTCGGTTGTTTGAAAAATTTATTAAAGATCCTTTTTGTGGCAATGAATATGTTCCAGAAGCCAGGTTATTTGCTCAATACCACGCACCTGCCACAAGAAAAGTTAAAAGCTGCATTATAAAAGAAATATGCAAAGTTAATTCTCGTATACGTGTTATCTTTGCCACAACAGCATTAGGAATGGGTGTGAATGCCCCATATTTGAATGATATCATACATATAGGTCCACCATCAAGTATGGAAAGTTACATACAAGAGATTGGGAGAGCAGGAAGATCAGGTTTACAAGCAAAAGCAAAACTATATTATAACAACAACGATATAGCAAAAAATGTTGTTCATATGGAAGATGCCATGAAGCAATTCTGCCATGAAAAAGGGTGTCTTAGGAAGCTCATATTAGAACATTTTGGATTTAGCTGTACCAAGCAAGATCGATGCTGTAGCAATTGCTCGAATTCACAGAATACATGTGTCGAGTTAGTACTTCCAAATAAACTTTGTTATAGAAAAATAGGTGACCAATCATGCTGTTCTGTTTTACATGACAAGTTATTGAAAATTATCGATGAATTCAATGAAAGCATGAAAGAATCCTTATTTCACTGTCCACCTATCGAATTAACTGTTGCTAGAAAAATTGTAGATGGAATCGAAATAATAGAAAGTGAAAGTGATTTAGTTGAATATGGGATTTGGGATCCTATTTATTCCAGTCAAATGTTTAGTTTGGTTAATCAATATGCTCCACCAGTGAATAAATAAATTTTTAATTGTATTTGATATGTATATTATATATGTTTTATTTTGGCGACAAAGCGTTTCGAAATTTCCAGCAGCAACACAGCACATTCAAAATGTTCAACAATATCATTGAGCTTTTAACACACAAAATTGAAATTTATTTTTAAGCAGATATGCACAGCTTCTTTATAATTTAAAACTAGAAAAGTACTATTTATTATACATCTCTAATTTGTTGTCCTATAAAGCAAATCACCTATAAAAGTACTAAGTAAGTTCTTGTTTATGTTTTTCGAGCCAACTATGGAATTCTTGAATATTCAAGTACTTTAGTGGTGTACGTTTGATGTCAGGGAAACTGCTATGGATTCTACCAGGTGTGTGATTAAAAGGATCAAGCTTTAACAGGTCTGCAATCATTTCCTTTTCTTCGGCTATCGAGTCTTTTTTTCCATGTTGTACAGATGTTTCATGGATATTTGAGGCTGCATCAAAATTTTCAATAATTTCTTTTATACCATTAGTGGCCTTACAGACTTTGCTTATTGAAGGGATTGTTTTGTTAGCACCCATACGTTGTACAATAGTCTTTCCCAGTTTATTACTTATTTCCTGTGCTAGGTCATCTTCCATATTGTTTCCAGGACCTCCTCGCCAGTTCACGAAAAAACCCCATTTAAATTCTTCTGCGAGTCTTGGTGTTAACAGACTCTCCATTTGAGCAATACTGGTAAACATTTCAATTGCATATTTACTGTATGCTCCCAAAGATTTAAAGATAGATAGCAACATCTTCTGGTTCACCAAATTTCTCTCGCCATCACCCTCTTTAGCAGTATCTTTCAACTGCAAAACTAGAACTGCAAGGAAAATACTGCACAATCCATAATTTCTTACAAAGTCATCTTCAGATGGAACATATAAAGCTTTCTGGATTAAAAATTCATCCAAGAATTTTCCAAGAACATTATCAAAATATTTCTGTTTTTCTTCATCACTTGCATGAACAAGGTTCTTAGGAAATTCATATTCATGCGGTTTATCATTCATCGATTCCATACCAAAGAATTTCAATGCAGCAGTAACTATATAAGCTCTGCCAACATTGAGAAACAGCTCTTCACTTCCATCAAAGGAATCTAATACTCTACTTGGAGTGGCATTCTTTCTGCTATATTTCTCTCTGAAATACTTCAGCGTCCCTATTTGATTAACAGATTCTGCATTGTACAAAAGATGGTAGGAGTATTGCAGCAGGGAGGCCTTTGTATGCCACATGACGGGCTTAAATGGAGAACAGTGCTCGAATCTATCTGATGGAGTGTGTGCGCCAGCCAGAAGATCTTTAGCACCAGCAAACCTTACCCTGGTAAGTTGATCTCCAGCAAACATAATTTTCATTTCTTTCATTGGGTCATTGTCAGTTTGCATGCTTACATACGCTTTACCCTGACCAGGTTGTGGCATGACAAGTGGTAGAGGAGGCTCATCTGTATCCGGGATTTCATCAAGTAAACCAGCTTTGTGATATATTGAGGCAATCCAGTTTTCGTAACACCGAAGAATCACAACACAATCAGCATAACTTGATTCATTTGCATTGATAATGGGCATTGAAAAAATCTTTGATTTCTCTGCCATTTCTTTGCTAAATTTGTGAGGGATATGAACTGGAAGAATTTTCTTGAAAATCTGAAATTTTGGTAAAAACTCAATCCATATTCTTCCAACTAACACTTTGGCTGATTCAAGGTAAATTTTCCATTCTGCAATATTCATTGAAAATTTGCTTCTGTCTAGTTTACTTATCTCCACTTTTGCAGTATCATTTGGTAGATGTTTAAACCACGTCCTGTTCTCAATCAAATTTGATGCAAATAGATGGAGATCTGTGTTTTGACTATCTTTTCTCATTTGACCTTTCAAGATCTTAAGGTCCCAATTATCACCAGTGCCTCTGAAAGTACTTCCTTGTTTTATCCTTTCTACAATCGTATCTGAAAAATGTCCTCCAATCAACTTTAACAGTATATCCCGTTTATTATATGATAGACATATCCCCAAACTATTAAATCGATGCTGAAGCTAAAAAAAGTTAGGAGGTCAATGTCAATGCATCTATTTTTTTGCTAGTTTAACTGGAAATAAAATGATATGTTTACTATATAATGTAGCTATTTATTTTACGTAATATTTGTTTTTTAATTGGGTTTTACATATCAGTAACAACAAACCTTACCTTTTTGCTGCAACCTCCTTCAATCAATAAAACTGTGTTGAGACGTTGTACCAGGCTGAGTTCATGCCATCTGATATTCATTAGAATACCATAGATGAAACAGTACTTTATAATCACTTGATCTGTTAATTCTTTACTATATTTACCAGTAATAGTCTGCAGCATATCCACAATGAAAGGATGTGTCTCTGATATTTCCTTCCAAAGTAATTTAAAATCGAATTGTGTTAACCCTTCATATCCAGTGTTTTTCAAGACTGATGGTGAACCTTTTCTGACACAAACTTTCTTAATTGATGTTTCCATATCTTTGAAAATATTTCGTTTTATTCCCAAAAGTATGTTTGGGCAATGATCATTAATTACCCCAGCAATGGCCAGTGGTTGTTTTGTATTTAAAGCTGACAGGATTTTATTTTCTTGCATCAGTGTTATTGACGTAGTTACGATTTCATCATAGTGTTCATGATATGCAGATGTATGTATGTTAACGTTTTGATTGGTGTTTAAATTTGTAAAGGAAGATTGTGTTGTGTCAAAATTAAGCTGCTTTTTTGATTCTATTGTAGTAACCATTGATTTTGCAGGTGGTTGTGTGCTGGTTTCAGGTGATCCAGTAGACATTCGTTTAATGGAAAATTTTTGTCTTAATTCAATTTGACTTTTCTGACAAGTTTGCTGAAAATTTAAGATTTTCTCCAAGAAGGCATTGCATTTTCGACAAATAGTTCCTGGAAGGCCGTCACCATCATGTATGTTTATACCACATATCGTTAAAATTTTCCTGCTTAAGTTTTTTCTTTCACCAGACACAGATTGTACTTTTAACAAAAAGCTGTTGTCAGTAAGTTTACTGCACAATCTGCATGTTCCTTCAGCTCTTGGTTTTCGAGAATAGACTTTTTTAGGTGTAGTTTTCAATAACTCTTCATTCATTATTTAACTAAAAATTCATATTCATCAGTCAACTGATATGCTACTTGAAAACTATGGGGAAGGAACGGCACCACAAATTAGTCTATTCACACTGACTGGCAGCCTATTTTAACTAAAAAATATTTTATTAAAATCATTATTATGCTATCAAGTTTGGCCAAAAGCACATACAGATAAAGGGTTGATAAGTTGGAATGTAAACAAATTAAAAAAACAACGAAAATATAATGGTTTTCCAAAAACAATGAATTTATAAATTTTTCTCTTCCAAACCACGTGCTCGGACTTCCATTCTCGCTTCTGCGTTTACCATTTTGATAAACAAACGCGCTGCTTAATTATTCGAGAACCCTGCTGAACCAATGAACCAATGAAATTAGAGAACGCAGCAGCCGGGACCAGGGTCTTCTTCGCCGCCATCCGTATATCGAAAAGGCAAGAAACCCTGGGTTCGAGGTTGGAGTTACTCAATACTTACGTAATATCTTTTACATCACAAGCAGTTATGTTGGCATGTTTAAAACATTTTCAAGGGATCAATTTCATGCTTTTCACTAGGTTGTCATGGCGACGAATAGGATAGACTCTCTCGATCCAGCATTAATACGTCCAGGTAATATTCGTTTAGAATGCTTTTAATTCAATTTTTTTTACAATTTTTCGGAGCTAGTATCCTAAAATTCTGCTTTGATCGTTCCTTTTTGTTTCTGATGCGATCAGTGTATGTATTATTCTAACAATGTAACAATGTAAAATACAGAGACAATGTCACATTCTGTTATATGTTATCGTCTATTAAAGGCGCGTAAACAACCAAATTTTCAAGGCTTATTTTGTTTTTCAGGTCGAATCGATCGCAAAATAGAATTCCCGCTTCCCGACCAAAAAACTAAACGACGTATATTCAACATCCATACCGGACGCATGACGTTAGCAGATGACGTTGACCTGGAAGAATATATTATCTCTAAAGACGATTTGTCCGGCGCTGACATAAAGGTAAGGATATTCTACCCAGTCGGCATGTCTGTTGATAATCTCTGCGAAAGAGTGTATTTCAAAAGAAATATACACACTATTTCAATAAAAATCTTTTCCGTCGCAGTGATTTTTGATTTCATCAGTATTAAACCCGGTTTACACTGGATACAGTTTTTTTTGTACTTTTCGACTAAAGCTAAGCCTGTTAGTTAATGTTTTATTTTTTATTAGGCAATTTGTACGGAAGCCGGATTATTAGCTCTACGTGAACGTCGCATGAAAGTGACAAGTGAAGATTTTAAGAAAGCAAAAGAAAACGTCTTGTATCGGAAACAGGAAGGAACACCGGAGGGTTTATACCTCTGAGAATGTAACTGTTGCTACTAGTTACTGTTGCTACTAGTAACTGTTGCTACTAGTTACTGTTGCTACTTTATCGTCTGAATTTTGTTTCCTGAAATATATTGATATCTCGTCAAAATTTAAAATACGTGCCTGCTCGTAGTTATTTGATAGCTTATCAGGAGAAACGTTTTAGTCACATTTCTGTCACGTGATGCTTATTTTTTTCCGAGGAAACTACTATTTGTTGAATATTTTTTCCCAATAACATTTTTACCTGGAGGATATGCTCAGTTTCCAAACAAAACCACGACACATGCCTTATCCTTTTTGTGAAATGTTTAATCTTCGCGAATATTCACTTTTTTAAAAAAAATTCGTGGAAGGGGTTTATTGTGGCGCAGGTCACGTGATTTATTTTCGAAAATCTGTTCGAGGTACAGGGAGAAATAAACAAGTGAACAGGAACTAATTTTTTAACTTATCGGGTAAAAATTGGAAGAAATCGGGGAATCTTTAAAAGATTGAGCAATATCGTCATGAAGGTTTCAAGGGTGTACTGCAACTCTTGAACATTTTTCAGTTTACTAAGTGTTTGCCCGTAAGCTTATGTACAGTTCCGTCTATAAATTGATAGTTGGTTTTTATAGAAATATAATAAAATGGATACTTGTGACTTAAGTTATGAAATGTTTCATCCAGCTTATGATGGTGATATCAAGCTTTACGAAAAGTGGGATCTAACTGACTTTGAAGCAGCTATGGTTGTGCAGCTTTTAATGCTTGCCTCGAGATCGTTAAGTTGTGTAAAGAATGGGGTGCTACCGACTGACTGGTATGTCCTGAGCATCTTTTAATGGTCACATCGAGATTGTCAATTTGTATAACGAATGGGGTACAACTGACTTTGACGACGATTACAGCCTCCAAACGTTCTAATAGATTTTAATCCTGCTAATGGTTACCTCAAGATCGTCAAGTTGTGTAAAAGACTTGAGAAAAATAATTTCAATAAACTCGAAAGGTTTACTGAATAATAACAAAACTTGGATGTTCAAGTGTCATGTAGAGACATGCATAGATACTCTCTCATATTTATTCTGTTTTAACTTTTTTATTATTTATGTAAATAAATATTGTGATATTTGTTTCTTCATCGATCAATTTTACATCAGTTCGTTCCTTTTTGTTGCCATGTTAATACTATTTTAGATCAGGGTGGCCACGCCTCCTCTAAAGTCCTCTAAAGTCCTATTTTTTGAAAAATGTCCTCTAAAGTCCTCTATAGTCCTCTAAAAAACTGTTTTTTTGCTAGAATCTCCACTTAAATCCCATATATTTTTTCAGGTAACATAATGTTTTTGATAGTAGCCTATATTTTTGAAGTTTGAGTCTTATCAGGCCACTCATAATTTGTCATTTAAGGCAGCTGCAAACTGTCGTTTTTTGCATCGATGTTGAATGGTTTGAAAATTCTGATACAAAAATAAAGTTTGAATAAATAAATAATGCAAAAATAAGAGTCCTCTAAAATCCTATTTTTTCTTCGAAAAATCGTTGTTTTTCAGAAAAATCCTCTAATTTTGAGAAAAAATGTCCTCTAAAGTCCTCCAAAGTCCTCTATTTTTTTCATAAAAGTTCTGTGGCCACCCTGTAGATGGTCTACGTTCATTCTTAATCCATTCTTAATCCATGAGCTAAACGGTATGGTAACAAAAGAAACGAGTTGGGGAAACGTCCTGTCCAGTATGTTAAATGTCCCTTGGGCTGCTAGTGTCCATCGGGGAGAAGTATCAGTCAGTATAGTTCTAACCTGGAGTTCTAACCTAATTTCAAAATTACCATGGCAACATATGAGCCACCGTACTTATAGAACCGATTCTAAAATTTTAGATTAATTTTCATGGTGTTTGAATCAGACACGACTTTGTATTTAACTAGATGTATAAAAAGAAGCCATAGTTATAAACTATAAACTACTCTTTATACGTTCATGAAGATATGGAGGAGAGAAGCTGGAAATGAAATTAATAAATGCCCCAAGAAAAAGCCAGTAGAATGTGTGATGTTTTTTTTTTATCCAGAGAGTACGAAGTAAACAATTTTGGTTGTTTTACAGCTCTCCTTTTTTGTTCTTGGCTGGTTCTGAGGCTTATGGCACCACCGAAGGAGCACCAAGAAGTGATGATAAACCACTCTCTTGTTTCGATGTTTTCCCGACGATTGTAGACTGGAAACTAATGACGGTGCTCCTACCAACGATGTGTTTGTTAAGTTACAAGATGGTGACGTGAACGTTGGTCGGCCATAACGCTTTAGGTGTTGATTAATGTCTTTCTTTTGTTTTGATGACGCGCCAAAGATTTCAGCTGCTGATGGTAGTTTTGCTTGCTTTTTGACACGTTTTGATGCAGGTTTTTGTACAGGTTTTTGTACAGGTTCATGTAAAGGTTTGATGGGATGTTTCGTCGGTACTTTTGCGATGGCAGGGATCTTATCTGGTTCCATACCATTCACTTCTTTCTGGTTGTCAGGGGTTTGACTGCACTTCACTTTATCTCTTGAATAATCTTTGGATATGTCCTGAGTCAGCAACTTTTCTTCGCTCTCCTCCGTTGGTTTCGTCACTTCCGCATTTTCAGATACAGGAATACGGGTGTTGGTCTTTTCTCCAAAGAATATTCCAGATTTTGAAGAGCAATTACTAACATCACTTGAAATCGATTCTTCACATATTTCTCCTTCATCTTCACTTTCGAAAGCGTCAAGATTATCGGTATTGTCAGCTAATGACGGACTGTTACTGCGTGACGCACTATCGTCTAGTGACACACTATCGGCTGATGATGTGTTGAAATGATCTTTACCAATTGATTCGCCAACACCACTTTCATCAACACTTTTACTAAGACTACTTGCTTTGCTGATGTCACTGCTTGCTTTGCTGACGTCACTGCTTGCCTTGCTGACGTCACTTTCATCATCACTTTCAAAATCCTGCTCAGTATAACTATCACTCGATGATTTCTCTTCAACATTCTCTTCAGGTTCTTCTTTTGATGTTTTTTCAGGTGATTGCTGATTCAGCAATTTCTTTTGAAGTTTGACATTTTCCTACTGCAGTTCATCAAGTTGTTCAATAATTTTGAAGTTTGACATTTTCCTTCTTCAGTTCATCAAGTTGTTCAATAATTTCTCGCATTTTCTTTTCTTCTTGTTGTTGCTTCGTCAAGTACTCTGCTTCTCGATCTATGAATTTCTTCCTCCATTTTTCATGATGCAATGTTTCGTTTTCCTTTTCAAGATAATTTCGATCATCCATTTTTAGCAGAAGGGATTTATTCTCCTCTTGCAACAACTTCAGATCTTCCTGTAACTTGACGAAGTTGGAACTTCCATCAACATGCTCATCATTTTGTTTCTTCAATTTTTTTCTTGAGAATGTTTTTTTGCTTTGCAACGTGCTGTAGGTTGGTCTGCAGTTTTTCTTTTCCGCCTTTCAGCTTCTTGCATTTCTCTTTCAACCTGTTTCTCTCTTTGATTATATTTTCAACATCTTTGACTTGCTGATACAGAACCTTTGTCATATTCCTTTTATCTTGCAGTTGGCTATTGAGCAAGTCAAGATCTTTATCCATTTGTTCAAGAACTCTTGTCAGATCGTCGACATTTTTTTCCTTCTCGACTACTTGTGATCTCAATGCTTCAATTTCGTCTTGAAGTAGACATTGAGATTTTGCTTTCTCATTTGGCATTTCTTTTTCTTCCTTCAACTTATCGATACTCTGTTTGAACTCCAGTTCTAGCAAACGACTATTCTCCACTTCACTGTTCATCAGGTTTTGAACTTTTACTTGTTCTTCTTGTGAGATCTTCAACTGACGTTTTAATTCTTCGTTCTCCATTTGCAGAGCGTCTAATGATGCTGATGAATCACTCTCATCTGACATCACCAACTTATCACTTGGTGTTTGTTCAACGTTGTCTGTTGCCACTTGAATTTCTTTAGATTGCATTTCTTTCGTTTGTAAAGTTAGTTGTACATTTTCCTTTTCTTCAATCTCTTTTTTCAGAGTGTCGATATCAGAAACCAATTTTTCAATTTGTGTTTTGTACATTCTCTCTTTGTCTTCCATTTCTTTGTTGGTAGTTACAAACGCATCTTGAAATTCTTTCACAGTTCCATCAAAATGCTGCAACAGACTTTTGTATTGATATTTGTGATATTGCTCCGACAAAAATAATTCTTTTCTATCTTTTCTAGTTTGGATTAGATCGTATTTTTGATTCAGTGATTCACAAATCTTCATATAGACTAGATCCTTTTCAACTAATGACGACATCTTCGCTTTCTTGTCGGTTTAACTATAGTTTTACAATAAAATGTTTTCGCAGTACAAACTAAGTGTTGCTGGAAAGAAGTCTTTAACAAAAGACAATCAGAAAATCAATTTGACGTCACATATAGAGTATCTACTTCATTCATTCATTAGGTTTATTCGTAAATGATAATCTACATTACCTAAACGTATAAAAAGATAATAAAATATTAGATGTTGTTTTTTACAAATTTCGTGATGATTTTATTCCAATCATTTGTATTTTCTTTGGCTAGACGTTCTGCATCTGTCCACGAAAAGTTCATTTTCTTCAGGTCTTCCTTGATCTTGGATATCCACGTCGTTTTGGGCTTTCCGGGTGGTTTCGAATACGGCGATAGCCCATACCGCAGTGCTTTTTTGGCTGGTGTATCTTCTGCCATATTCATTAGTTTCCCGAACCACTTGAGCCGCCGGAGAGTGATCTTATTTCTCCAGCTTTGAGTACCGGTTCTTCGGTAGAGTTCCTCATTGCTCAGAGTGTTCGGCCATTTGATGTTAAAAACATATTTTCTAATTAATTTACGATGGAACGCATCGATTGAAATTTCGTGGCTCTTATTCAATGTCCAGATTTCTGAATTGTATAAAAATATTGGCTCGACATAGGTCTCTAGCACTTTCATTTTTGTGGAGTATGTCAAGTTTTTGTTTTTGAAAAGATGTTCAAGATTATTTGCGGCATTTATAGCCAATGATTTTCTTCTTTTGACTTCTTCGTCAGTATCGAGGAGTGACCCAAGTAATTTGCATTTCTTCCACGAGTTGTTTTTTCGGTTAATTACATATCTTTCAGTCTTACTATCGTTTATCTGTAAGCCTTTATCTGACAGCTTCATGATTCTCTCTCGTTCGTATCTGCGGGAATTATTGAGATCACTGGTGATTTCGCTTATGTCATCAGCATACTCCATGTTGATGGTGACGTGTTGGACTTGACTGCGTTGTGAGTAATTGTGTTCGCAAATTTCGTCAGGGATTTCGTGCATGTTGATGTTACTTTGACTGTAGTGGTGGTCGTGGAGATTGTTGGCTGTTGGTTCACCAAGTGATTTTGATAGGTAGTATGTAAACTCATTTGCACTTGCGCAATCGCCTTGGGGGGCACCAGTATCTGTGATGAAAGTTTGACTGAAACTGTTTCTACATCTCACCGCTAGTGTAACTTCTAGCATTTTCTTGACTATATGAAGTTCATCCGCATTTATCGTAGTTTGCAGGAACTCAATCATTGTTTTTCGTTGTATGCTGTCAAAAGCTTTGCTCATATCTAAGAGCTTTAGGTACACTGTTTCATTTTTTGAGTTAACTGTTCTTTCAATAACTGTTTTCGCTGCAAACACATGTTCCGTTGTTGACCTTCCTTTTCGATATGCTGCTTGGGATGATAGTGTTTCCCTGTCCATCTTGTCACCTATTCTGCCCATCATGGCCACAGCTAGGATTTTTCGAAGCGTTGATAGCAGAACTATCGGACGTAGACTGGTAACTGGTCCTCTTGGTTTCCCCGGTTTCTGAAGTGGTACTAGGATACCATGGTTGATCTCGATTGGGCATTGACCATGGGAAGCAACTCTGTTGAAAATACGTGCGATGTGATGGAATATATCGTCGGGAGCATGTTTTATCAGTTCAACAGGTATATCGTCACAACCTGGTGATTTGTTGACTTTCAATTTTGATACCGCTTTCTTTATCTCGGCTGTCGTAAATGGTTTTGTCATCGGTGTT
Source organism: Turritopsis dohrnii (assembly GCA_027922465.2). NCBI lineage: Eukaryota > Metazoa > Cnidaria > Hydrozoa > Anthoathecata > Oceaniidae > Turritopsis > Turritopsis dohrnii. Next base: position 404,054 of record BQMF02000137.1, on the reverse strand, counting down.
GGTTGTATGTCGGGCATTGGTTCAGCGTTTTTGTAGAATACATCTTTAAAATATTTTGAAACGATTCTCGATTGTTCTTGCTCATCGGTCGTTTGTCCATCGTTTGATGATATAACTAGTGGTGTTTTCGGTTTCATTTTGTTTATCTGCTTGACTGCATCATACATTTTTTCATTTTCATTTTGATTTGTTTCTAAAGTGCTCATAATTGATCTTATTTTCATATTTTCTTCGATCTTTCTTTCACGATGGATTTCTGTTAAAATACGGTTACGATGTTTTTTCAGCCTAATCGTTTGACATATCCTACATTTGTTTCAGCTGATGTTTTGAGGATGTTTGCTATAGATGTCCAATGTTCTTGATTATCAATAAAGTTTGACTGTAGATTTTTCATTTCGTTTGCAACTGATTCTTTGTAATTACTCTTTACTTCTGGTATGGTAAGCTGGTTAACATCTATTCGTTTGATTGGTTTTGTTGATCTTATAACTGGGTATACAGTTTTGGTTTTCATTATCACTGGTTTGTGATCAGATGTGGTAATTCTATCAATAATCGATTTACAGTCAGTTATTTTGATGGATTTGATGTTGTTTCTGACAAGGATATAGTCAATTTGATTTCGATACGGATTCTTTCTTTGTTTAGGGACTGTTCACAAATGACGTCAACTGTTAGGGGGGGAGGGGGGGGTTATGCTAAAGTTGACGCTGGTTGACGAGGGAGGGGGGGGGGGGGGGGGTGATACTAGTTGACGTCAACCCATACAATTTTGCAGAACCTTGATATTTCTAATTAAGTAAAAGTTTCTTATGAAAATGTTAACACTGAATGTGATCTTGATGTGGTCCGTGATGCACAAACGTAAAACAATAAGCACAGATGGAGTTTGATCAGAGAAAAATTACACGAAGATCATTGCAAATATTTTCACGTATTATTAAAAATGCGTAAGAAACTAACGTACAAAAGGACAAGTGGGATGGAGGTTGTTTTGTTTTGGAGGTGGGGTTGGGGGGGGGGGGGGGGGGGGGGGGGGGGGTCTTCTCAAACGATGACGTCAACTGAGGGGGAGGGGGAAACGCAAAGTTGACGGAGGTTGACAGAGGGGGGAGGGGGGGTCAAAAATCTTGGAAAAATGGTTGACGTCATTTGTGAACAATCCCTTATTGGTCTTTGAGTCAATGATGTTCTTGTAGGCTGCTGGTGATTGCCATGTCGTTTGATGTATTGGTTTGTGTTTGAAGAATGTGTTTGTAATACGAAGATTGTGTATGTTACAGAGTTCTATTAATCTTTCGCCGTTCTCGTTGATTTTGCTTTTGGCATATTTTCCGACGATCTTGGACAGAGATATATGTCTATTTAGCATTTTCGTTTTTGCGTTGAAATCACCGCCGATGACAAGCACGTCATTTTTACCTATCTTATTGATAATATCTGATAGGTTTTGATAGAAAGTTCGTGTTTTGTTGGGATCTTTAATTGTCGATTCGTTTGTCGGTGCGTAAACGCTGATGAAAACGTACTTGGTTTTGCCGTATATTATTGTCAAAAGACTAATCCTTTCTGATATTGGGTTGAAAGTCACCTTACTGTTTTCAGTTACTACAAAGCCAGTTCCACCATACGAACTTGTTTTATGACCGGAGTTGAAGAAATGCAGCGTTGTTCCGTTTGAAGATTTGATTTTGTATACTCCATCGCCTTTGATCCGCGTTTCTTGAATCATCATTACAGTTAATTTATGGTGTAAAAAATCGTCTGCCAGGCTCGACTTTTTTGTTGTACTGTTTAAACCTTGGCAGTTGAATGTTGCGTATTTTTGATACTTCATCTTTATAATACGTTGACAAGCGTTGTTAGCGGAAAATTTAATCGATTTCAAAGGTTGCTAATCTTTGTCGTCCGCTTTTTCGGCTATTTAGTTTTTCCGACGACGGTTATACATCCGCCATCTTTAACCGTCATGCTTTATTTTATTTTTTTTTTTTAGTATCTACTTACGACGTCAAATAACAGGCCACTTGCTGTAAGTAGTCCGCATTCCTTGATTTGCTCAAAGTGGTTCTGTTTGAAAAACTGTTTGGAATAACTGATGAAATATGTAGTTGACCTCCGCCAGAGATACAGTTTATATAACATTTTTAAATTATATACCAAATTAAATCAGGTCATTTAACGGAACCACCCGCGTGTTTGTGTTTACATGGAAATCTTCCTTTCAGTATATTCGGCAAATTACACCACGGCTGAGCGAGCTGGCCCATATGTTAATGGGGACATTTTAGTGGGCGGATGTTCATCAACGTCAGATTTCCTGAGCAATCATGATAGTATGTAGTATGTCTCGCCTATTTACGTTTGATACGTTTGAGATTATAGAGTTTAGTCGGATTTGTGCCTTCGTTTTTCAAACTTTTTTATAAGGCATGTTAACGGAAAATTGGGTCTCAAATTTAAACGAACTCATATAATTATCGGTTTTTGCATTAAAAACGATGCTATTGGCAGTAGTCACGTGTTCGCTTTGAAATTTTCTTTCAAGATTTGATGGTGAACAAACAAACAAAAACAACAAACAAACAATCAGGTTTCCTTTTTAACGTTACAAAAGACACTGAAGTCGTGATAGCTCACGATCTGACTCAAGAAGGCCATTCCGCTGGTCTGTAGATTATCGGACACGCCCTGTCCGATATTCTTCATCTATATTATAATATTGTTGTCAGAGATTCTTAAGTAAGAAATAGACAACATGGATGTGGAGATCTTTTCTTGCAAGCACCTACCGTTTGTTCAACTTATTGATCGATTATCCTTTGAATTACAATTCGCACCTTATGGTAATATGATTACGGTTGTAGGCGGTGGCACAGGATCTTCGATGAAAGGTTCTTATCATATCCATGCGGCCACACTATGACCATACCATAAGCATAATTCGTTGGGAACTGCTGTTTGTTTTCGGCTTCATTTTTCTGAAAGATTCGATGGGTTTCTTACTAGAAATTCCTTTAGCAAACACCTACGGGATTTTAAATAGAATCATGAAACTTCCGAATGGAATGACATCAAGGTTGAGTGGAAAAAAATAACACTTTAAGTACGGAAAAATGATCAGGACTGCTTGTTTGGTTTCTTCAACAAATAACTCTAATCTATTGGCTGAAAGTAAAGATACGTGACACCTCAGCTAGAAAAATGGGAATCGCTTATTGCATGCAGTTGTAGATCAGTAAAATAAAATGCAAGAAGCCAAAAAGCATCAAATTTTTTTTCTAAGAAAAATCTCTTGGTCTGTTAAAAGCCCTAGTGTAACATTAATTTTCAACATCGCTTGTGTTGCGAGCCCCTGCATTTTTCCTTCCATACAAAAGCTAAAGTATTTTTCACTATAAGCATAGCAACTATAAGCGTACTTACGATGTGAGAAAATAAGCATAATCTTAAGCATAATGCTACGATTGATTTATAAATAACAAAAAAATTTTATAAACGCCAAATACTTTGATTTCCAAACCAAAGGGCTTTTACTGATGTGTGTCTTTAGGTCAGAAGATACGCGTATTTCTATGATTTCTGGGATTGTGTTTCTCAAACTTCTTCCAGTGATTAGACGATGATCATACGATGTAAGAAATTTAATACAATTCCAGTAAATTTAATACAATTCCAGTTGTACTTCTCCATGTATGGCTTCATGTCGGAGATTCTTTGACTGTTATTATCAATCTGTAAGTACAATATGACTCGAATCATATCCACCTTATGACGGTGATATGTCATTCTAACGAATGAATACGAAATTACTCTTTTACAAAGGTTAAGACACAATTTCGCAACCTTTTAAATTTTCCGGTGTATACCTAAAATTACCTCCTTCATATTAACCCCTTCCAGTTAACCCTTCCAGTCCAGTTGACCAAATAGGCTTCTTCTCATTTCGTTCAACTTCTAAATAATTCAACTGCACTTTCCAACTATCACCAGCTTTCACCAGATCTTCCAATTTTTTCAGTACATAACGATGTACTGAAAGTATTCTGAAATTATTCTCTCTACTAAAGGCCTTTGAATATTTCCATGTCTTATGATATTTTCTGCTATTCGCAGATTTTCATTTTCAATTAACAGTAAACCCTCTTTCCTTGCTATTATCCTAAAGTTCAGCAGTTTTATCCTACTAAAATCATCAATTTGAAGTTTTATAAAGTTCCGATAATGTATGATTTAAATGAACAACATAGTATATTTTACAACGGAGAGATGTGAGATCACATAGATGCACATAGAAAACTCGATGTAGAATCTGTTATCGTTATTGGATTGGGAGGTAATTTGCTCGTTAGAATATGAAAATCAAAAATGTAGAAGAATTAATTTATTTAAGTGTTTTGTTTTCGGTGATATCCTTAAAGGGGAACTAAACTTTAGTTTAGAGTTTGGCTTTTCTAGAGTTTATTTAGTTCCCCTTTAAGTTTTTTATATCAACCTTTCTATTTCCATTTATGACTATTGAGAATAACGAAACGTTTCTGTTTCATTAGTTTATTTCCATGACAACTGACAACCATAAGTCTGACCCAAACAACATTTATAAAATACAATTAGTTCTTCTGATATCGTGTCCTTCACAAAAGTACTTTCCAAACTTGATCGATTTGACATATGCATCTCGCTTTTTATGTAGCTTGCGGTCCACTCTTGCCATGAATTCGAGTCGAAAAATTTTATCTCTCTTTCTTTGCTTTCCATTGTACCGCCAGTTCGAAATTTCGAATTTTTCACTGTGCATTTTATCCTGGGAATTGATGTGACCGCTTGGTGTGTCGAGTACCATAAGTGGAACAGGGAATCCAATTTGAACTTTCCATTTGTTTATATTGTTCAATATCGGGAGCAATGCCATCGCCCGATATGCATCCGGTGCACTTTCGTCCAACATGCATATTTTACATTTCGGAATTTTCTTAACGGGTGGGTCTGGTGGTGTCGGACATTTAAAAAATCCGAATGTTATGGAGGTGATCCCGATTTTATCAGTCAGCTTTCTGTCATACTTGAAGAATATCTCTAACTGGTATTCATCTCCGCTGATTTTCTCTTCCAATCTTTTTCTGTAAACATCCTTTATGAATATTGTGTAACTCTTTTTGTCTTTACTGGTCAACCGCATGCCGTGATCTCCTTCTGCGATGTGGAGATTTTGCAAGGAATGACTGAACGTTATGTTGATATCACCAGATTCAAACATGTGGGGAAGTGGTGTCATGTCTTGCAAAATAGGCAATGTCAGATATCCTTTTCTACCGTCATCCTGGAGTTGTGTGACATCAAAATATTCATTGCAAGGATGTGTCTTGGAATTCCCAAATGACAAAGAACTCACAAAGCCAATTAGCACAAGGAATATCGTTTTCAAAAACATCTGTTTTGCGTTGAACGTCTTCAGTCGATTATTGAGCCAAGCTGCTGTTTCGTGGTTACGATGCTTTCCCCTAAACACGATAATGCTTCGAAACTGAAATATGCCTCTGAAGTACGGTTTTTCTGTCTGTCTGTGAAGCTAAAATCATCTGCTTTTCAGATTTTTGTCTGAAAAATATTTGTTTACTTGTATTTTAGCGGCGTACTGTAGATGTAAGGCGCTCGACTGACTGTTTTTTTTTCATGCCACTGCACTGAACAATGAAAAAATACAGAAATGTTTGCTCCACCTGAAAGCTGGAGCAAACATGTTTTTCAAACTAAGCTAAGACAGTAAAAATTAAAAAAAAAATTTTCTGTCTAGTTGCATCAATGTTTTCAGCATCTAGACGTTTTCCACATCTGCATCATTACGATCCGCTTGCAAGGGCGCCACATTCTGATAGCTTGTTATTTAGTTCATCAATTTTTTGGTTCTTCGTGTTTATTTTTTCCTTTAGGAACTTTTTTTCTTTTTTCCAAATCACTTCGAAGCATTGAAATTTCTTCTTCCTTAGATTTGACTTTTTCATACAATACCAATGTTTCCTTTCGAAACTTCTGATCACAACACGGATGTTCCTTCTGTAGATCTGACTACTGTTAGAACACCTTGTGGTAGATGGAATGGCAATACTTGTTTTTGAGATTTCTGTAATCAGTAGCCTGATCATGAGAAAATCGTTAGTCAAAGTGAGAAGGTGATATTTTTGATGAGATCTCGTGTAGTCCTTCTTATTAGGTGTTTTTATTAGTCAACGAGTCAATCTTAATTTAGTCACTTCTTATTTTAACTCTAAATGGAGGTAATGACCAATAAATGAAATTAAAAATTCGGCAAAAAAGAAGAACAAATAAAGATGTAAAAAAGAATGTCTGGAAACATTCGAATTCAACACTAAATGACTATTTACATTGCAAACTATAAAAAAAGAAACGGAAAAGAACTTCTTCATTTTGATTAATACAATAAATACTTTATACCGAAACTTTTTTATATCGTGATGTCAAGGACTTACACTAACTACCCACCCAACCCTCTTTTTTACAGTCACGCTGCGTCACGAAATTCAGGAATAACCACTCAACCTCCTAGCGTGACGTAATTATTGAAGGGCCCCTGCCTGAGGTGTGTTGACCAAATATCCTTTTTAGTTTCTTCATCATGATCATCATTTCTAAATAATCCTATCACATTTAACTTTTAACTATCACCAGCTTTCATCAGACCTTCGAAGTTTTTCTAAATATGACGAGTGTCTTCTTTAGTTAATACTGCTCTTCATAGAAAAAATTGTAGAGGAATCGTAGAGGAAGATGACGTTCAAACCCCTTCGAAAAATTCTTCGAAATCTTTACTCCTGAATCATATACACATTTCACTAAAATCCTCAACAAGTGTATCTCTCATATTCGAGCATTCGAAAGAACCGATGTTTTAAATGGTGTTGATTTAAATAATGACATAATATCATGACCATAGAACGGAAAGTAGTAAAATTAAAACATTTATGGAATCATATGCATGCTTATTGCAAGGGAAGCGAGAAGATTCGATGTAGAATGCTTTATCGTTATCAGACCGCGAGCTTACCGCTCGTTAAAATATGGAAATCAAAAATGCAGGGCAAATTATTTTGTCAAGTATTTCGTTATTTATGAGTGATCGAGAGAAACGCAAATGCTTCCATTTCAGACGTTTATTACCATGACAGCTGTCTAATTGACTGGAAGCTTGACCTAAATGAATTTATAAAATACATTTATTTCTTCTGATATCATGTCCTTCACAAAAGTACTTTCCAAACTTGATCGACTTGACATACGCATCTCGCTTTTTATGTAGCTTGCGATCCACTCTTGCCATGAATTCGAACTGGAAAATTTTATCTCTTTTTCTTTGCATTCCATTGTGTTGCCAGTTCGAAATTTCGAATTTCGGACTATGCATTTTGTCCTCGGAATCGATATGACCGCTTGGTGTGTCCAGTACCATAAGTGGAACAGGGAATCCAATTTGAATTTTCCATTCGTTCATGTTTTCCAGTATCGGGAGCAATGCCATCGCCCGATATGCATCCGGTGCACTTTCGTCCAACATGCATATTTTACATTTCGGAATTTTCTTAACGGGTGGGTCTGGTGGTGTCGGACATTTAAAAAATCCGAAAGTTATGGAGGGGATCCCGATTTTATCAGTCAGCTTCCTGTCATACTTGAAGAATATCTCTAACTGGTATTCATCTCCACTGATTTTCTCTTACAATCTTTTTCTGTAAACATCCTTTATGAATATTGTGTAACTCTTTTTGTCTTTACTGGTCAACCGCATGCCGTGATCTCCTTCTGCGATGTGGAGATTTTGCAAGGAATGACTGAACGTTATGTTGATATCACCAGATTCAAACATGTGGGGAAGTGGTGTCATATCTTGCAAAACAGGCAATGTCAGATATCCTTTTCTACCGTCATCCTGGAGTTGTCTGACATCAAAATACTCATTGCAAGGATACGTCTTTAAATTCCCAAATGACCAAGAATTCACAAAACCAAAAAATGCAAGTAATATCGTTTTCGAAAACATCTTGTTCTGCACGTAACTGTATTTCTTTAGTCAATTCGTTAGTTTTCTTGATTTAAACTGTTGTTTTGTGGTTACGGTGTTTCCCTAAAAACGAATACATACGATTAAACTTCGAAACTGCGATGTTTTTGAAGTACCGTTTTTTGTGTACATGGCAAGCAAAAATCACCTTATTAGTTTTTTTTCATTCGATTTTCATTAGTCTTTATATTTTTGTCTGGAAAATATTTTGTTTACCTGTATCGTGGATCAAAAGTTTTCCGTTTTGGTACCAAAATCAACATGCTTTTCAAAACATTCAAGTGTGTGAATATTAACACACACACACACAGTTTTTTTTAAAAAGAATTTACTTTACGAGAACATCGACTTCAAAGGAAAGAACATCCGAAGATTGACTCTGCACATTCCCTCCAAATCTTTAAAGATAATGAACTGTTATATGTAAAGCTGAGGGTTGCACTATGCTGATGTCAGTAGATATAAAACAATTGAGAAATGATATGGGGGAACGAGAAGCTGTTTGTTATTAACAAAGCGTTCAAACAAAGTAAATAAAATGATTGGCTCCTTCGTGGAGATCATCTCACAAGAAAACTGCTGACCCACTTTTTTTCGACCTTATGATAGTTCATTATCTTTCAACATATGAGCGTATCCTATTGCTGATTTTCAGCAGAATTATTGTGTTGTCGTTTTAGGCTTACTGCAATTTTTCTTCTTCTTTAAAGTATTATGATAGTGATACAGCTATAGAAGAAAATATTCTAGGAATCTTGACTTTTAAAATGTGACTTTTAAACAAAGGGAAGGGAAGAATGTAAAAGAATGTAAAGAAGTATAACAATGAAACAAATGCAAAAAAAACCCCGTTCTTCTTTAAAATACCTTTAACTTTTTCAAATTTCAAACTAGAAGCCTCAGGGCTTGAACAATTTCCGCATCAGGCCTAGATGAAATAGCTTTAGGCTAATTTTCAAGATATCTGAATGACTATCCATTCTGTTCTTGTTGCTTTCGTGAGAACAGGTCTATCACAATTCCCAAGATATGACTTATGGTTCGCATGAAGAATAAAATGATATTCGATAGAAGTGAACCCAAATCATTTGAAAATCAGGGGAAAATCAGGGAAAAATCTGCAAGTAACTGCCAACTTTAATATCAGGACCTTCCAATTGTTCTTTGTGCACACCTTCCAAATTTTGCCAGAAATGTGAATTTGGTAATATATTTAAGTAAACATTACATGAAATTGTTCATAACTTGCATTAATAGGAGCAAGAGAAACTTGGGCATTTCAAAGATTTTAATCCATGGCATTTAACAGCGTTACAAGAAGATAAAAATTATATACATAACTTAAATCAACATAACATACAATATGAAAATCTATTTCTACTAAACCTGCCAGTGGCGGATCCAGAGGTAAGCCGCTACTTGTGTAGGAGAGTGTTAGCAATTCAAATATAAAAGAAAAAGGTTCAAATAATCCCATTGATAATATGAACTGAATTCACAACTTATGTTAATGCGCTTCTCCACAAGTTGCGACTACACTCTAGATCCACCACTGTCTGCATATTACCACTTCTATGGAGTCTATAAATAACACCAATGTGCACGAAAAGACAAATGACACAATAAAACTTTGTTAGGATCTGTATGAAAATGTTCTTTTCGAACATGATATACCTATTTTTGTTGCGTGGACTAATTTTTGCGAGCGAAGGTTTGAGAGCGTTTTGCGTGGATTAATTTTTTCGAGTCAGAGCTTCTCAAGGAAAATGTTTGGATTTATATTTGCGAATGGGCACAAAGTGCAATGTGTGTACTTTATAATATAGCTTAGAAGTAGCAGCAAAAATCACCATTTCCATGCCTGCCACATTGCAAAACCAATGGGAGAGCCAAAAAATGAGCAAATAAAATCATGAAATTTTACGTGGATTTATTTTCGCGAATCGTTCATGTCTTGATGTTTTGGGTGGATTTATTTTTGCGAATTTGCCCAAAATTCGCAAAAGTTGCAAAACTTAATCCACGCAAAAAAAATCCCCTTAAGGTATTGTGTCCTAGAACTACACTCCAAATTTTCACAAGGCCTTAGTGATCTCATTGTATGTATATAATTGGTTGGATTCTAATCATCATCCAAAGTTTGTTTTCCTCTGACATATATCCAAACTAAATCATTGTGCCTCCATTGAGTGGTTTGCAGGATTATTTTGAACAATGTCATCTTAAAATCTTTTAAATGTGAACTTAAAACTAATCAGTTCCACACAAGTGATAACTTGACCGAGCATTGTATATACAGTGATGAATAATTTGATACAGTCTGGAATTCCCCAAATTACTCCCTTCTTTAATTCATTACCGCTTTTCAATTCACTATGACGTTTCGGAGCCAGAAAAACAGTTTTATAGGACATATCGTTCACCAATATCTTGCACATGTTTATACTTTCAGTATGTATGTATGTGTATGTTTGGGTCAATTCATTCACTAGTGATTTGTGCTGCTATGACAATTTCATTTGTTTGTTTTTGTCGGTGTAATATTTATTAAATGAAATGAACATGTTTCATGCATTTATTGATAAGACGTATTCACCAGTAATGTTTTGATACTATAATACATTTCTGCTGCGATATTGAAAGTTTCTTTCACAGCAAAGTTTCGTTTACTATCAAACCTTCACCTTCTTTTTCAAGAATTTTTCCCAGAGTCAGCTAAACAGCAATATTTCCTCCATAAGGAATGTTCTTATGATTATATTTCGATTGCAATAAGCTTCTTCTAATTCTACAATTTCCTCAAAACATAAACCAAACGGTTCGAGAACGATTCACGTGTTTGGTGTGCATATTTTACTGACTTTTTAAAGAAATTTTAAAGATAATTGAATTGGGAAGTTTTAAATATAAAACGGCTAAAATAACTTCTAAAAGTATTTCAAAAATATAAAAAGCTTATTATTTTTATGAATTAATATTGAAAGTGGCCTTTTTGTATTACATTTTGCATAAAGTTTTGGGTCTGTCATTAACTATTCTGAATAAACAAACAATCCGAAATCCGAACGGACTTTCCGAAAATGGCAAAAAACTGTTACGGAGATTGATAGATAGAATGTCTAAATCAAACAATTTCCTTCGCTAAGGCGCGGAAATTGAATTACTATAACTAAAGCATAATCGAAAGCACCTATATATTACATCCAAATTTAAATACTATAGGTAAGAAACTATCAAAGTGTGTATAATCATCACTACAAGTCGGTTTTCTATAAACAGATGTGGAAAAGAATTTGTTTTCTCGAAAAATTTCAATATCATATTAAACAGGACTCGTTTGGAAAGCAGTTGTTTTACATTGCAGATACATGTATATACTGAAACGACAATCCTGTTTTAGAAATACAAAAACAATTAACGTAAGTGACAATATAAGAAAAGTTCTCCAATGACACCATGGAGGTATAAAACAGAAGGAGAACGAACTCTTATTTTTCTATTCTTCAGATAATGACTATTCTATTCATTGCGGTATCACTTTGATGTCATCCGTGATGCGCTTTCGGCTGGTTGTCGGTGAAACGAATACTTTTTTAAAAATTAACGACAATTTAAAAACCAAATATTATCCATTATAACAACGGATCAACTTGCTGCATAGTGACAAGCAGATTATTAAACCTAAAGCTTCCTTGAGAAACAAATGAAAATCTATGTTTTTATACAGAGTTGAAGATATTGCGTAGTTCATGTATAAGTTCCAATCTACATATCTTCTGACTTAAATGCGCCTCGATAGTGCCGCGGTACGTGCAAAAACTTAGGATTATTCTCTCTTCAAAAACTGAAGCTCGGCGAAACTGCTTGAGGGGATCACGAGATATGTAGACCTAAAGTTGCAATGTTTTCGTTGCATATTTGTGACGTTTTTGCATAATTCTCCCAATTCCTACAGATTATGCATGCTAAGAACTTTACCCTAACGATCTTTAATCACATTGGAGAATTGATATGAACGAAATTTTCACGCAAGAACGCCAAAATTATAAAAATTATGCAAGATGATAGCAATTATATGTTATTACACACTGAGGACTTAAACAATGCAGCGCATCACGGATAGTACAATAGCAGATTTTGAGTTCGTTCTCCTTCTGTTTTATACCTCCATGATGACACCAAAGACTCCCTTCACGAGGAAATAAATAGAAGTTAACTGAAAAGGCATTCAAAATCTTCGAAAAATTAATTTGCATTTCCGTTAAAATAGAATTAGTTCATCCACAAAAATACATTCCTGCGAAATCCACACATATACGTTTCTCTTGAAAATGCTGCTACCGTTTTGTGACATATGACTCATCTTTTTTTCAAAAAAGGATTGTCTCATAAAGAAATTCGTCCCCCTACTTTATTTCACTGAAATGTGAAGGCTAAACGAAATAGCGTTGGTATAGCTGCTGTCTCCCTTTTAGGGGTTGATCATACAGAGCTTTTCATACCGGCAGGCCGAGACGAGACGTTTTAACGAGATCCTAGCTTTTATGCAATTTTCACCCTGTCCCGGTTAAGCGGGATCTCGTTTATTTTTGCCGGGATCCCGCTTAAGCGAGGTGTTTTTTTTCTATATTACCTCACTTATCCCGTCTTGCTGGGACGAGATAATATTTCACGCGTGCGCATTAACAAAATTTTTTATATAAACAATAACATAAATCCTATCCCGGGGTTTTCATCTCGGCAAGACGGGACAAAAATTTCATATGATCGCAATGCAAAGCTGCCCCGGGACGATTTCCGGAATAAAAAACTCCATATGATCAGCCCCTTCATAAGCTTATCAATAATGGAATGTTTTAGTGACGTCATCTCCGGCTGAAGACGTTTGAAGACGTTTAATGAATAATACAATCAATAAGTACCCTGTGGGAAAAATCGTCAAGTCACTGCGATGAAGAGCATTTCTATTAAAATAGTATGTACGTTTCCATAGAAATGCACTCCTTCGTAGTGTTTTCTAGGTTCACTGCGTAGTTACAAACATACTGCTGTGTAGTGGTGACAAAAAGAATACATTTTACTGCGAAGTAGGGTTGCTTCTACTATGGCAACGGTAAATATTTGACCTAGTTCAAAAGTGGATATGTATGACGTCATGAATTTTGACTCCATAGCAACGAAAACAAAACTTACAAGAAAATAAATAGAACAAATTTAATGATTATATGAAATAACGAAAACAAACCTTTGAATATCTGTTCTGAAGAGATACATTTCCATGCTTCATTAAACTCTATTTCATAATTTGTAACCAAACCATGCTCATTGTACATTTAAGTTGAATAAGATGTTGCAAGTCATAAACAACTATGCTGATAACGTCTAGTTCCCATTGGCCGACAAAAGCTTATCGCTTGACCTATTGCTGACGATGAGCGTAGTGGGAACATGAATTAACTAATCGCTATGACTCTATTGCAGCCGATGAGGGGTTCATTACCAGGCGACGATAATCAAATTTTTTTAATATTCTTCTTCCTCTCTCGTCACTTTCAGTTGTGACTTTATGGCCTTTTTAAAACTATCAAAGGATTACTGACGTTTTGAATAATGGAGATTTACATTTTGCAGATAATTGTTTGCTATAAGCTGTTTTTTCCAAGTGTATCTAATATGAAAATAAAATACAACTTGAGATAGAAAAAATGGGTTTTGATGAGCGACTGCCTGTGGAAATTCAAAAGTACCCTTGCCTTTATGGTATACAAAGAAAATGACAGTGCAATCAATGCTTTGAAATATGTAGAGGAAACTCTTTCTCTAACTGAAGTTTATCATGTAAGGTTATCTTTATCTTTTTCATCAAGTTTTTAAAGGTATACTCTTGCAAAAATCTCTACATCAATCACCTTATTGTCTTCTAGTTATTTTTCATTTTGTAGTAGAAGGAAAGAAACGCTTCTTAAACTTATAAAGAAGAGATTAAATAAAAAGAAAATGGCTTACAAAAAAGCTGCTATGTCAGGTTCTGGCAACCAGGAGGCGGAGGTAGATGAAAAAGAAGTTAAAAAATGTGACATTATGGAACGCCGTTACTGCCTTATGTGTCCAAATTTCTTTTCTTTACTTGGATTCTCTATTACGTTAGGTAAGTTTTAAATCGTGTTATGAGAGTTTATCATTATGATATGCGAGTTTATTATTGTGTGATGTGATTGTTTTATTTTTTCCTTCCTAAGGGGATCTTCAGTCTGTTGGTATGTTCGTAAACCTTGTGTGCAACTTTATTTTAACGTATTTTGTTTTATTTTACTTTGTATTTGAAGGATTTCTAACTTCGCTTCTTTCAAAAGTTGTGACAGCTGTGTATCCGCCATTTTAGCAAATTAATATCTAATTTCGTGCGTCCGCAAAATGAGCTTACGTTGTAGCACTCCCATTTGCAGAAGTCCTGCTCTTCTCCTCCACACCATAACGAAAAAGTGCATAAAGGAAAGTTGTATCATAACGAAAAAGTACTTAACGAAAAGTTGCATTATAATGAAAACTTACCTAACGAAATTCTGCCAAACACAATGAAGAAAGTTCCAAACCAAAGAAAAACGCAACAAACGTAATACAAAATTTTGATAACGTCATGAAAATGCACATCACACAATAATAAACTTGCATATCATAATGATAAACTCTCATAACACGATTTAAAAGTTACCTAACGTAATTAAGAATCCACGTAAAGAAAAGAAATTTTGACACATAAGGCAGTAACGGCGGCGTTCCATATGACATTCTTAGTTGATTCAATCCACATCTTCGATTGAATCCATCTCATTCAAATACAATGATGATACAACAACAACAATAATAATACATATTGACACTAGCATTCTAGTAAAGAGATTATAACTTATGTATGTATGAGCAACTATGAGAACTGCAACCATGCTAATAAAACGGTGTTGCCGAAAATTTGAACTCCCCTAAATAATGACTCCATAGTTAACATAAAAACTGGTTTAAATTGACGCCCCAGTTAAAATAAACCAGTAAATATTAACTCCCCAGTTATTTTAAACTAGAAAATTAAGACTTCCTAGAGTTAATATTTCCTAGGAAAAATTGACTCCTGTAGTTTATTATGACTCCCTTTTTAAGTCGACCAATTTTATCGGAGACTTATTGGTTTCGGTGTTTATATTATTTTTTTTCCCGGAGCATCAAGCCGCAAATGTCTTTTTCGCGGTAACATTTACCTGGATGAACCTATTCACATAAAATTTTGCACAAAGGATCATTGTTATAAAAGCTATCACATGAAAATATTTTGAAATTGTTTTGATGACATCACGATTCTACTGTCCTAATGCGTTTAGGGGGAAGGAGAGGATCTAAAAAATTATTCTTCTACGTACGTACGTAATGGATGGCCCCTTAAAACTTAAGTATGATTGTTCAAGATAATGTGTCTTCCACCATCAAAACATTGAATATGAATGCATTCGAATGCATTTGAAAATAGAACTTATACTGCAAGGTCTTTATTATCTAGTTAATTATGACTCCCCTATCATCAATGAACTTTTTAGGGAAGTTATTATAAAATAAGGGGAGTCATTAATTTCAAGTTTATAATGACTCTAGGGGAGTTACTTTTCTCCGGTTTATTATAACTGGGGGAGTCATTTTTTCCAGGGAGTCAAAATAATCTGCTACACCGGGAAGAAAACCCATCTATGCAGCCCATCTATGCATGCAAATTTCATTGATGGAAATTGGTCTTTGGTTGAGAATATTCAACATTTTGAATTGTGCCTTTTTTCTAGCATCCTCGTTTTCGAGAAATGATTATATCAGCATTTTTAGGTCAGTCGAAAACGAAAATTCTGAGAGTTGGGATTTTTTGGACTCAATCGATAGGTGTTTACAAAAGAAGCAAAATACAATAAGAAACATTGGTCTGAAAATCAACAGGTCAGAAGTTATGAGCCATGAAAGACCAGGGTGATGACGTCACCAATTTCGATATTTAATCTTTCAGTCAGTGTATCGCAATCATTTTTCGCCCATATTGCAAGTTTTTGTACTCTACACAGATCAGAATCAAATTTCAAAATCAAACAAAAATATCGTCATCATCCGTGACGTCATTCTTATTAAAAAAAGCATCGATTCATCTATCTACCAAAGGTCTTTGATAGTATGCGAATTTGAGACAAACGCTCTATGAAATAAGCCACCTTAACACGCAAAATTTACATAAGGATCCCCTCCTCAGTTTTCAAGATGGATTTACAATGGAATGGCTGAACATCGAAGCCTGAAGCCTAAAGAAATGTACCACGATTTTATTTAGTAGTATAAGAAAGTTACAACCAAGTCCAGCAACTGTGAAGTTTGTAATGACGTTTAACTAACTTTTTTCCCGGTCTATAATAAATTCGTCGGGGAAAAGTGACCAATTTTTTTGAGGGATGATTAAGATTTTCCCCGAGCACATTTTCCCTCGACTTTTCTGCACCCGACCAAACATTTTCTTCTTATATTGAAAATATTTAGTCAGGGAAAAGTGACTAAAATTTTGGTGACTAAAAGTTTCCCCAGCTAAAATTTTTTCCGACTAAATTTTTTACCGACTTTTTTTCCCCGATAAGGTATATCTGATATACAGTTGGACTTTTTTCCTTTATATTCCTATCAAACAAAAGAGTCATAAGTACTAGGTTTGTGTATTGCGCAAAACAACAAGAACGAAGGAACATTGTTGCTTCAAAATGAATTTTTGAACATTGTTTTCGTTATATCCAGGATGACCTCCTAAGTTCTTATAGAACTGTCATCAATGAAGACCTACCCAGTGGACAAATTTATTGAAAAAGCACTGCGCGAAGGAGTGCATTTCTATAGAATATACACACTATTTTAATAAAGAAGTTCTTCACCGCAGTGACTTTTCCACGATTTTGCCCACGGGGATAGAGCATTTAAAGTAACTGAGCGAGTGAGTCAGTAACTGAGAATTTTGAGCCGTTGGACATCCATTCGTAATGGTCAATTATTCCTCTCACCGACTTGCAACTATTAGTTGATTTACCACCAGAGATACGTATAGCATTGTTCTAACTTGCCTGAAAGCTAGTGTGCAGTCAGTTGATGGCTCCTAATGGACTGCTTTGAAAGCGGAATGGAGAATACAACAAGACTGGGATTCGAACACGCTGTAGTAGCGGTCGAACGCAACGGTACTAACTACATTTTGAATTTTGATATTCTTGTCAAAACTTTTCGTTATCCGCTTTGTAGAGGTAAATTTTAGGGGGAATTGTCGTGCCGGACCTGGAAAAAATGTCCGCTTTAAAGAGGTGTCCGCTTTAGACTGTCCGCTTTGGGGAGGTTTCTTTGTAAGAGTTATTAAGGATTCGTCCGGGACAAAATGTTTTGTCCGTCTAAAGGAGGTGTCCGCTTTAGAGGATGTCCGCTTTCAGGATGTGTTACTGTACTACACCGTCACTTTAAAAAAGAGTATTTATTGCATTCACCCACTTAAAGTCCATCTCGTTTTCAAACTGTTACAACCGCTGGTAGAACTCGTTTAGATGGTCCAACCCCGATCTCCCCAGGGCTGATGACCAATCCTGGAGCACCAGCTGTTGTCAATGATTCCTTTTTCCACTGTTGTTTCTGTTTCTGGTGGAGATTCCCACCTACCTCGGTGAGTGTTGGACATTCCCTCCTATTTTGTTCAAAGAAAATATTTACTTTGTTTCAGGAGTTTGAATTTGCCTTAAATGTTTCAAACATACATCCTCTCTTTTTTTATGGGAGCGACCAATAAGAATGAAATAAGAATAAGCTGGGCTTGAGGTTTCTTGTCACATAAAAACAACTAAGGATGTGAATTCAATTGCAAAGTACCAATAACTCTTTTGACACTGAAAAATTGTCGGACGTTAACATTGACGAAATTGTGAGTCACCTCATTAAGAACAAAATAACAACAAATGAAGTCGATAATTGCTGGAAGAACATCATATATGAAAAATGATAATGAAATTTTGCTTTTGTATAAATCTTAGAATTTTCGCTGACACAAACAAATCTCCAACTAGAGGGCATGTTCTTTCATTAATGAGTTTGTTGCATAACAAAATGTGTTCATGTTAATTTTATAGTTGAAAGTTTTTTATTTTCGTTTGAAAGAATACTCTATTCCTGTTGACCACATATCTAACAATCATCGCATCTTGTTAGCCGTATTTAAATTTTTTAATCAACACTAAAGTGGAGTGCTACTTCAAAACCACGTGACCAACGAAATAGTACAGGAAACCGACAATAATTAAAATACTTTCCTTGCACTTAATTTAATTAAAAAAGAATCCTGTATGGTTAATTAGAAGGTGTTCTTTGATACCGTGTGAAAATCTTTCCTCAAGGAATGTCACTCCATTGATCACATCAATGACGTCGGAAAAAATTAAATGAGTGTTAGTGTTGCCAGTTTTTAACAAATATTGACACCTACTTATGAGACCTAAAAGAATATTTTTAAAATAGTTAATTTCAATTTTCTTTTTTACAAACTCATCGTCATATCTTTCCATTCTTTTATTTTCGTTTATTCGTCAAAATAAAAACAAGGTCTAGTTTGTCTGAACCCAGTGATAACTATTTTAAATGCTGTTGTTTACAGTAACACAATCAATCAATTAAAACTAATATTTTTATTTTTTTATTTATTCTCAATATTTAAATAGGATGGTTAAAACTGGTACGTGTTTTTTTTTACAAATAAGTGAAATGGAAATAAAACACCATACATGTAAATAAGACATAAGATATTAAAAAAAAAAAAAAAGATATTATAATACTTTTGCATATACATTTAGGTTACGAGCCCAGTGAATAGCCTTTGATTCGTCAATAAAACGGACAACTGAATAGCGGAGCAGGAAAACTGTTTACCAAATACTGGTAAAATCTCCTTTTTTGAAATTGAGAAAAATTAATATACAATTCATAAATATTGCTCGGTAACATCAAACAAACAAAAAATTCCTCTGAGTTATTTTGTGTATAACCGCACCCTTAAATAAGGACCAGAATATTCGAATCGTAAATTTATATAAGACCAGTTACATAAGGTTTCAAAGATTTTAATAAGGATATATAGGAAGAAATAACGTTTCAAGGTGGCGTTCATTAAAAGTTGGTTTTTAGATTTATATTAATAAGAGTAGCAGTCTTTATAAAGACCATGTTTTAAACCTTCTCAAGCTTCAAGGTTGAATGAAAGAAGCATTCATCAGAGATCCTATAAACAAAACGTGTGACTTTTCAGTTATCTGATACAGGACTAATGGGAGTAATTTTAGAGATTAAAATCAAAATCTGATTTTAATAAGTTGTGTGCTTTGTGGACCACATTTCGAGAAGAATTTTTTTATAGCAGCATCAACGATAGAAAATTTTACAAAATATCGCTAAAGGCTTAACTCTATCATGTCACAAGTCAGGTAATGTTTGTTTGTGACGGTTTCCTTTTTTGAATTACTAATTTTGTCTTAACGTATAAAACCACCTTTGAAGAAAATTGGTACTAGCGCTTTGTTGATGTTCTAAAAGCTTTTGGGACATTTGGAACTAAATTATAACGCCAATCAAAAACTCCGTTTCTCCTCTAAAAAGCTTAACTGGGATTTTCGAAATAAGAAAATGTTAAAACTAAATTAAGTACGAAGACCATTGGATTTATTTCATTAAATACCGTGTACACGCTTCTTTTATAAGGACCAGTAAAATATTACCTGAAGGTGGCTGTTCTTATGAGCCTTCATCAGCTTGCTTGTTTTGTTCTTAGTCTTGAGGACACAGTTTCAGATTTCAGCCTCGTTCTTATTTATGGAACTTCCAGTAAACTGAAGAATATCTTTCAAAAACACTTTTGATCATTGTTCTTGTTTCCATCTTAACGGTTCGATTAAATTTGTAACGCAGCGTGATATGACATAAATTTGAAAACATTTGAACACGTTCAACTTTTTCAAACGCTTTCCATTGAAACTGAAACAGGTGAAAATCTAACTGATACATTGAAAGTGATCCATTTAAATGATAATGTATTCCCAGCTTGAAGAGATTATTTTTAAAAATCTTTCATTGAAAATTGTAGTTGATGGTCTGGGTCGGTTGAGTTTTTGACCAGCGATTGAACGTAATGTAATTTCATAATTTTAGTTAGTTTGTTATTGAGAATAATTCTACATAACATCTACGCATCAAAAACATATCTAAAAAAATTTGCTTCGTATTCTATAGAGTTAGTTAATGGGTGAAAATTAATAGACAATGTAAGGAATTCATAAGAAAATAAAATTATGACTTAATAGAAAATGATATTTAAAATGTTGTAAATATATCATACATGAAGCAAAAAGTTTAATTGGTATAAAAGGACAAAGAAGTAATATCAGATATCTGGCGAATTAAGTAAGTAAAGGTTCATCTGCCTGTAGAATCTCTCCTGATTGTAAAATCTTCACAAAATTTTTATGAAAATGGAATGAAGTTTTTCCTTGATCTTTAGCAATACAAGAAACTTTAAGCAAACAAATATATGTTAAATAAATTTTACACTTTTCACAATTGTGTATAGTTGTACAATTGAAATATACTAAAATTCAATATGAGTATTGTATTTGTCATTATTTCAAATTTTGTCAACGCAGTAAAAATACCGTCTTAAAAGTTTGTGTTCAAAACTGTTTTTTTTTGTTATTTTAAGGAATTCATGAATTTAAGAAGTTATTAAGTTTATGAAAGCCTTCATCGAATTCAAAAAAATTCAAAATAATTTTTCTGTTAAAAAGAGAAAGTTTAAACTTTAAATCTTCCTAAAACTTACGAATATCAGTTTTATGCATTCAAATCTTATATATGCTGTGAAGTCAACCAGGTTACCCAAAATAATATTTTCTTATAAATATAAGTAGGTATTTTTTTGCCAGTGATAACTATTTTAAATGCTGTTTGCTGTTTACAGTAACACAATTAATCAATTAAAACTAATATTTTTATTTTTTATTTATTCTCAATATTTAAATAGGATGGTTGTAACTGGTACGCGTTTCTTTCAGTACGTGTTCCATTTTACAATAAGTGAAGTGGAAATAAAACGACATTAAAAAAAGAAAGATATTATGTAATACTTTTGCATATACATTTAGGTTACGAGCCCAGTGAATAGCCTTTGATTTGTCAATAAAACAAAAACATTATGGATAACTGAATCTCGGAGCAGGAAAACTGTTTACCAAATACTGGTAAAATCTCCTTTTTTGGAATTGAGAAAAAATAATATACAATAATATATTGCTCAGTAACATGAAAAAATATTTCCTCAAATTGTAAGGAGGTTTATTTACATAAGACGATGTTACATAAAGTTTCAAAGATTTAATAAAGATATAGAAAAATAATATCTTAAAAGATTGCATTTAAACTGGTTTTTTTTTGTCATTTTAAGGAATTCATGAATTTAAGAAGTTATTAAGTTTATGAAAACCTTCATCGAATTCAAAAAAAATTCAAAATAATTTTTCTGTTAAAAAGAGAAAGTTTAAACTTTAAATCTTCCTAAAACTTACGAATACTAATTTTATGCATTCAAATCTTGTATATACTGTGAAGTCAACCAGGCTACCCAAAATAATATTTTCTTAGAAATATAAGTAGCTATTTTTTTTTTGCAAATTCCCTTCAAAACTCTTTTCAGTTCAAAATCATACTGATCAAAGTTGACAATTTTGGTAAAACACGGACCAGTAGAGCAAGGACTACTAAAATAAGGATACCGCTAAACGTATTTACTGGCTGACGACTTTTATGAAACGAAGAGGTGGAACGCCTGGGTTTAAGATTTAACATGATTTTTCTGGTCATACTTTCTAAGGATATTTTTTTCTGATTGTACCTTGACATAAGTTTCGAGAATATGATATTATTTAAAAAGTATTTCATGCGTTGCTACTGACATCAAAAGGGGTTCAGATAAATATGGAATAAAAAAATTAATCAGCTCTTCATTTTTACATACATACTACGAATACATTTCGTTAGCTGAGAATTATTTTGTTCTATCTCCATTTTGGGGAAATATGAGCCCTGATTGTTTTCTAGCTTTTCAGGATTATTTTGTTCTTTCTCCATAAGCTTTTTCCAAAAACAACCGCAAAATCTTCTTCAAACGGCAGTCTTATCTTGTTGGTTTCTTAAAGGTTCAGTGGGGTTATGGAATTTAAAACTTAATTTTCTCATTTTAAACAAATTGGAGATAGAACAAAATAATTCTCACCTAACGATATGACGAATTTATAAGTCATTACTAATTTTTTATAATCAACCAATTTCTATTTACCAGAATATCTTTGTCCAAACTTCAAGCAATGTTTGACTGTTTTGAGTGTTTAACTTATACTTAACTGTACTTTACTAAGAAAGATTTACAGCCAAGGAGTGATTTTGTCAAATCGAACTTGCATGAAGCTTATACATGAAACTTTTGCTGAATAACTGATGAGTTGAATATTTAAGCCTAAACTAATTCGAAATACAAGCCTGGACTCACGTTCCTTGTATAAAAAGATATGAAAACAAAAGTACACACAATATTATTATTCACTCGACGTTACTTAATTGCTAGACTTTTTATTTGCTCACCCAACGTAGAGACACGTATGGAAAGAAAGGTCGTCATTTCTTCGTTTATTATCGAAAGAATTAAGATAGTTCATAGAGTGTAGATCTTATTGAATACTATCGACTAGAAAATTATTTAGATGATGTGATAAACAAGAGGGTTCAAAACCAGACATCAACAGTAACGTCGCAATCTCTCAAAGTTGTTCAATGTACCTTCTTAGTTTACGACAAATTCGTTCTAATTAAAAACGCATTAAAAATCTTTTAACTGCCTCTGTTGTGATCCTGTTAAAGGATTTTCATTGTTTTTTGAAGACTAAGGATTTTCTCTTGTTGAGAAATTCAAAAAATTTCTGTTTATAAAACAATGGCGAAAATGCTCTCGGGGGGCAATTTACCCAATTAAGATGCTCTATTGAGGTTCAAACCCTAAAAAAGTTGTTTATGAATGTAAATCCTAAATTTTACAAGAAAATTCAGGTTAACTTTTTCTTCATTCTCAGCTTCAACATAATCAACTTAATCATGTCCAAATTCAATGTGGTTGTATATTCGTTCTGCTTCTATTTCGGTTGGTGACCGTCAAAATAGATACATATTTCGAATGCTTTGTGTGTTTGAATTTGTTAAATAAAAAAATAGTCCCAGATTTGACCCAAAAATAAAAATTAACTAAGCTCGATCTAACAGAACATGTTGACACCTCTCAAAATGGAAAATCGGAATAAACGAGTCAATGAGGACTACCCTTGCAACGGTTTTAGATCGAATTACCCAATTCTCCCGCATATAAGCCCATGGGCTTTTATCTGAATTTTTGCTGATTTTTGAACTTTTAATTTGAAAAACGCTCCCGTATAAAAGCCTACGGGCCTATATTTTTTTATACTCAAAAGAGCCATAAGGTTAGGTAAATGAACGAGACAAATCATTTTTTTAAAATAAGAGCTATTGTCTGTGGGAAAAGACAAAACAAGAGAGGTAATGGTTTAGAGGTAACATGTAGATATGTCATTAAAAGACAAGAAACTTATCTAAAAAAAGTGGAACGTGTAATTAAAGATACCTGTAAAAGAGGGAAAGTTGTTTGAATAAATGCATCTCTCTTTACTTCTTACCCCTAAAATCTTAATTGAAAAAGTCTCCCGGATATACCCGAGTATAAGCCCATGGGTTTCTAAACAGGGTGGGATAGGGTAGTAGATTTTTCGTTTTGTTTGTGTGTAATAAAATCATGAAAATGTTGTTGTTTTCAAGTTCTTTAGCTATTCGAACAAGACTTTTAGGATAAAAATATTTCTAACACTCCCTCCATGTTTCGTTTGATTCCCAAAATAAATTTTAATAAATAAAAAAAAAGAGAGCAACTTGCAAAAACTTTCGCACGGTGCAACCATGGAAGAAAACGCGTATAACATTTTTGTAAAAAGGTTTTCGCAGTTTGCAATTCCAATGAACATTCCAACCGAGCAGGCTTGTTGAAAAAACTCTACGGAAGAGTACATTTTTATAGAATTTGCACCATTTCATAGAAATGCACTTCCCCTCAGAGACTTTTGATGATTTTGTTTTTGATTTTGATTTTGTCCAATAGGTTGAGATTTAAGATGTTTTTATACTAGCCAAGTGGAGAAAATCATCAAAACAGGACTGCGATTGAGAGCATTTTTATTGAAATTGTGTGTATATTTCTATAAACACGCACTCCTTCGCAGAGATATTTTGACAAATGTGCCGGCTGGGAGGTTACATCTCAGTTAAAATGTATGGACTGATGCACTCTCGTCTAATGTAAAGCAAGATGGTAGTATGAAGATACTAAGGAACCCCAGTGGGCAAAATCTTCATAAAGTCACTTGCGAGGAAGAGCATTTTTATTAAAACAGTGTGAATATTTCTTTAAAAATGCACTCCTCCACAGTGATTTTTCAACAGATTTTCCCACTGAAATAATACTGTAGGCAGAGTTACTTTTACTCAACATATGCCATCCCAAATCTGATATTATACAAGAACAATTTTTTTTAGCACACTGTTGCCTCAAATACAATCCATCTTTGTTGGTTATTCATAATAGATGAAATTATTGAGGGAATATTAGAACAACCACACACCACGAACAATCAGTTGTCGTCTCAAGGAACTATTAAAGGCATCCGCTCCTACAAAATATGTCTGATATGACGAGATATCCTATACTGGTTGATGATAAAAAAAATGTCGAAACAAAAAGGGTCAATTAAATCATACATAATGTTCTGCAATATTGGAATTAGTTTTCTCGTTCAATTTTAACATTCCAGTTTTGTTAAGAAGTCCTTCCTTACTCCAATACCTCAAGAAAGGAGGTAATGGAAATCATTAAACGAATAAAAATGATTGAAAAAGTCAATTGTATGCGTCAATAGACATTTTCATTAAAAAATTAGGCAATGTAAGAAGGGCATATAGCACTGACTTTTACTGACTTTTAAAGTTTTTATACTTTTTTTGTACAAATTGTTATGTCTTAAGAATGGTATGGATATTCATTGAGAATGGATGTTGCCTTTACACATCCACACTTGTGCAGTTTTTGTATGACGGAGATGGAAATTTTCGGTTATTTCTTGCGTTTCGTTATTGTCAATGTTCTTCCATTTCGAGATCAATTATGATCATTTAGGGGGGGGGGGGGGGGGGGAATCAACTAAAACAGGCTATCTTATCTGAAATGGCCAGAACAATTCAGAATAATAACCATTTCGATATGACCAAAGATCAATCAAACCGTCCATTTTGCTGACGAGCAATTGATTAATGGAGTCTGGAAGCCACGTTTACTGGAGCTGATGTGTTGTGATCACAAAATACTTGTGGTTTTTCTAAACAAACAAAACATACAAAAACCCGGAAATTAATCTCAAAGTACTCGCTAATTAGTTCTATAAATAACGTCAATATTGAAACTAATTATCCTCACCCTGTAAATGGATTTTTGTTTGTTTTTAGTTTTCCTGTTATTTGATGATTATCATTATTCTTACGCATGCGCATGTCAAACTTTGGGTATTTATGGCAAACTATATGCCGTCTAGTTTTTTGGTTTTAACATAGCCAACATAAATTCCAATCACAATTTCCTGAGAACATAAAAACTTTGACGAAACATGATGTCTACAGAACAAGTCCCTACCCAGTGGTCAAAATCGTCAAAAAGTCACTGCGACGGAGAGCACTTTTATTGAAATTGTGTGTATATTTCTATAGAAATGCACTCCTTCGAAGAGATTTTTTAACAATTTGTGTACTGGTAAACAAACATGTTGCAAAGTTTCACGAGTTCTTCTTCGGATTAGATTTATCAACAATCGCTCTCTTGCAGCTACTTGTCCTGTGGTCACATCGGAAGGTAAAGCTTTACTTTAGCTTTCGTTTCCATGACGATAAAGTAATTTACAATGCGACCGGGTGAAAAAAGTTATCTTTTTGAGTAGTCGATATTTGCGTACATGATTTAGATTACGTGAATTGCTTATCGCCACTCCTTCGAGGGTGATCAGTTAAACATGACTTGAGCAAATTACACAAACAAGATAATAGCAGATGTAAAAATCTTTAGGAACGGTCCTTTTTGTATTGGCACCTTTATTTACATTACCGGCACATTACTTCAGCTTAATTAAATACGGTATTAAGTTTTCAAAGTAACCACAGCATCTACGAAGGAGAGAGGGTGTGATCCAAGGAATATCAGTCTGCGTTTGTTACCATGCATTGGTGATAGACAATATCAGAAAGAAGTGCAACACAACTCGCTTATGTAATCTCTAATTATTTGTCCTGTCGATTTCTTTGCGCTAATCCAGTCTAATCGACCAATTAAAATAACTTCGCAAGGATAATAGTTAGCAGGCATATTAATGTTATTTTTGGCGATTGAAACTGCAGGATTTGAAGACGTTAAGTAATCCTTTTCCCCATAACAATTTCCTTTCTGTTGTATTGCAAAGCTGCACATTTTTTTAGTGTTTCGACATACATTCATTCCCAGACATTATTACATAATGGAAGTTGTCTGAAAGTTTTATGATGGTCTCTTTTTGTTGTTTTTTTTAGACATTCTATTTTTGGTCAATACCACGAGGATAATTCACAAATCCTGATAATATGTCATTACCCATTCCGACTGACGCATTGATCAAAAGAACACACGTCATCAATGACCATGAAAGAAAACAGCTTACTCATGAATCCTTGCGGAGTATAGAACGATTTCTGCCTAATTACTAAACGGAACAATAGCAAAGATGATGTTTTCATTTCATTTCTTTACGAAATAATTTCCGATAAGCATGAACGAACACATCTATATCAAATGCGTGGAATCCAGGCTATGGTGCAAAGGAAATATCTTAGAAATATTTTTATTCTTCTTCTAGTATTTCAGAAACCACATAAAGTTGAATAGACGTAATAGGATTTATTCGTAGTTTCTTGCTCATTTTTGCATTTCCTAAATATCCTAAAAAATCAACTGTTGCCTTGACACAGACCTGTCAATAGTCATTTGCAATGCATTTGTATACCAGTATGCGTTCGTTTTTATGTACAGGTTGAACTGCTAACATTATTCTACCAACATTCAGTAGTAACGGTTCTATTAAAAGCGATATTTTCTTATCTCATCGATTCGATCATTTTCTGTATACTTTTTTTCTTCACGTGACATATAAGGAGATTTTCTGCGCTGTCTCTAGATAGTGAACTGACCATTATCACTGAAATGATTTTCTTCACGGGAGCACTTACTGCCTCAAACTCATTTGACAGGCCAAACCCAACCCTAACTGATTTTCTAAAATAGAAAGTGTCTTATCAATTCCATGTTATATACTGTTTCCCAACCAAAACCAAACTTACGGATGCCGTGGTCATTTTTACCCAGACAACAACTAACGCATAAATATACATAGTTAGAAATTAAGAAGTAAAGAAGATGAAGTCAAGGAAGACAGAGCAACGTGCCAAACATTTTTTAGCGATGAAATGGAAACTACAATTTTACTTGAGGGGAAAAAAAAACATTTAAAATATTAAAAATGGTAGAACAGATATGACTACTCTCTTTTTTTATTTCTTAAATTCGATTTGGGCGTGTGCCATTTGCAAGAAAGTAAGTATTTTCGTAAGTTGCGGAAATCATTAAAGATAATGATCTGTTTTAAAGTTCGTGAATAACCTCAGCAGGGAATAACCTCAGCAGTTTCTGGAAGGGAATCCCCACAAGAGAGAGCCAATCACATCATTACCCTGTTTGTTTGCTATTTCGACTTTTATCAGCTACTCGATTTCACATCCATTTCTTATTGTTCTATTGCTGACGTCAGCATACTGCAACCCTCTGTTCTATTTATAACATTTCATTATCTTTAATTGTGGAGTTCCAACACCACCTGCACAAACACAGGGTCACTGCCTTTTGTCAAAAGTACAAAATCATGTAAGTTAGTGTGGTGAAAGCTAGTTTATAGTTTTAATATAGTTGCAGGAAGAAAGAAGGGTTTTTGCAAAGTAAGGGACTTTTAGCTTTCCTCATTCAACATCTTCATAGCATAAATAGGAGAGAGAATTCTTTTCTTAATCACGTTAATTAGGTGATGTCAGTATCCCAGCAACAATTTCTGAAAATTAATAATATCATTGTTTAGTGTGTACAGGGTTTTAATTAAAAGCTTATTACGTGTAAATTAACGATAAGAAGTTGTATTCAACTCTTAAATGGTGTATAATTTGTTTAGGTTTGAGGGATTTTGTGGAGTCATTATTGCATACTGTACATAGATCATCTAAAATCAGAGAAACATTTCGGACTTCAAGTTTGATCGTGTGTTTGTATGTTATATAACTTGTTTTATCGCTCAGTCGTTTGCATTGCTCACAAAGGACTTGCCAAGCACATTGCCGAAAATTGTATTACTTTGTATAAACGTACGTGATGATTTTTTTGTAGAAGACTGGAGACTAAGTTGTTTTGAAAGAGGTCTTAGTGTATAAATAAAATTAGTTCAGGACAAAAGCAATTTTATGATTTATGGCAGTTAGTTTGATGCAATCATGAAGTGAGAATGACAGTTTGACAGTTGAAGTTTAATAAATGACAAAACGAAACAATGCTGCAGACGCAACAACCCACAAGTAATATATTGCAGGTGCGTACATCTACTTATATGTATTTACATTGACGTACTGATAAAAAAACTTTGTTTGATTTCACAATTTCAATTTTAATATTTCTGGACTTATTACTCGTTTCCGAAACTAGGACTACTAGTGACATTTTGAAATGAATTCCGTATTTTGTTGTTTCGGTATGAAAGGCATATCCATTTGAGTGGAAAATGCGTTTTAGTTTTACATTGAGCATATCTGGGTATTATTCCTTACCAATCAATGGAAAGTTGCTTTTAACCATCATTTGCAGGAAAAGCATTACGAAAGTAGGTAAGGGGTGAATTTCGATTCACAGTTCACGTTCAAACATAACCCATCATCAGATCCTTATCACCGCTTTTGGTCCTATGTACGTAATGACGTCATATAGTCTGTTTTAATTTCGCGGTTTTCAGTTAAAAAAAAAAAATTGCCAGTAATTATGAGAAGAAAAAAATATTAATAAACACACGAAAGAAATTAAAGACATCTTAGTAACATATGTTATTTGTCAAAAATGAATTGTAGCTTATTTGCTTAATTAGCGCTCTGTATACCACAAATTGATTAAAACATACTATCATTGAGTTTTTCTCACTTCTCCATGATAAGATGGATTATCTTATCAGGACTAATTTTTGACGCGACACTTGCAGCGTGGCATACGCGTGACGCGAGTTAGATTGTGGCTTTTTAATTTACATTCATCAGTGAAACGCATTAAACTGTATTTTGAATGTTACACCTTGAACATTTTATTTTAGTGACATTGCAAGAGAAAATAACGTTTCATCATGACATCAAATTATTTGTTTGCATTATTTGTTCATAGCCAAACACTCATATACATTTATATCAATTGTACTGCTAAAACAGTAACACCGCTGCAATAGGAAACTTGTGGACAAATTTAATTTATTTGGCAAACATTCAATGCGCAACAATATAGCGACGTCACAAATTAAACCCTGTCCCTCCGCACTCGCCTTGAATAAACTTCATCAAGATTTTAACGTGTAGTTAATCATGTTTTGCAATTTTAAAAAAAGATTTCGGTTATTAAGGGCTGTTGTTGCGCATTAAAAAATCGACTTGGTACGTGATGTTGATTCTGTGTTTTTTTTTACAACTTTTTAAGCAAATTAGGTAATAGCAACTATATCTGTTCTTGTGTTTATATTTTCGTCAATTAAAATATCCAAAATTACTGTTATTTAAAATAATACTTTTAACTATTAGGAATAATTTCCTCTGCAAAAATACACATGTTGATGAAGCATTACTTAAGCATTTTGTTTTGCTCACGTTCAATCTGTAAATAAAAATAATGTTGTCGGTGCATTTTTAATGTTCAATTTGTTGTTGTTTATTTTGTTCTGTTGTTATTATTGTTGTTTGTTGTCGTAAGTTCAAGCCTTCACGTACATAAACGGGCGTTTTTTTTCATTAGTGTAATAATAATCAATCATACAATGAAGCTGTATGCAGTCCCAGAAACCTTTACGCGATAAGGTTGGTAAAACAGATTAACAAATGAAATAAAATGATCAAGAAACAGTAATACGTTAGCCAGCTTAGAATATCAAATCAGACATCAGACATCTCTTAAAACTAAATTCAAAAAGAAATAATCAAGAAATAATAAACTGAGTGATAGAGAAACAAACATGCACATTTTCATAGAGAAAAAGGTAAAAAAAAAAGTAAAAGTTCCGTAAATCTCCCTTCTAAATCTAACAGTGTAGCCAAAAACCTCTGAAAGTTTAATACTAATAAAGAGTTACTGGAGTAATTAAAAAGAAATGATTGTAAATATGAATGCGCAATGCCAAACGCGAACAACAACACCGAAGAATCGGACGATGAATGAGGCAAAAACCACATGATCCAAATGACATCAAGGTGAAATACAAAATCGAACGACAACAAAGTTACAACAACTTGTCACAATATATTATTATTTTGTTTTGGTTTGTGGTAGGAGAAGATATCGACCTTGGTGGTATCGATTTCAATACACAGCACTACCAAAAAAACACAGAAAACATGGACAGATGCTACGTAAGGAAATATTTCCAATTCAAAAAGTGATCCCCATTTTTTCTTTCGTTTTTTTTTTTAATTCCATGGAAACCTTTAGATAAGCAATAGCTCTGTAAATATCAATCTCAGGTATTGTTTTTCTTCAGCGAGATGAATAAAAACACATTTTAATATTTTCATCAAGTGAAATTTTTAAGGACTTCATATTGGTCTATCTTATGAACTGTTTATTTATCATTTCTTTATTCTGTTCTTTGATAAATGATGCCACTAGTTATGTGTCGGAAAGTCAAGATTTTCGCCAATTTTCACAAAAAATCTCCTGCCTTCGATAAACAAAACATATACACACTAATTATAAGGAATGGTCGAACGGCATCCCAGAACTCCTTTTGAATTCCAAAAGTCTTTTTTCTAAATGCGTTTGACCATGAAATAAACCGTAGTTTATAACTGTAAACAAACTAGTGTTCAACGAACGAAACGAAACACAAAGTATACCCTGTCGGCTAGAACCTCTTTCTCTTTTTATCAAGGAAGGAACAGTTAACAGCTATGTTTTCTAATAATGATTAAATGTCGATGTAACATCATCACAAACCAATGAGTAGCAAGGCTCTTACTAACACGTAATAAGCGTAGGATATTATGAAATTACATGATAAAATATCGATTACTAAGGAGAAAATATCACCGTAATAGTTTTAAATTTCTTTTCCATTCTGAAGACTGTTCTTTCAGTTAAGTTTCTTGCATGTAAGGTTTTATGTAGTGTTTTATACTAGCTCGTACACATTTAGGGTTGGGATTATAAGGACACTTTTTGCTATTAACATTAATGATGTTTTTGTTTTGACCAGGATAATCCCATAAATACCATCGGTTTTATTTTCAAATCCGAGCCACGTTTTTTGTGGTTTTAATTGAAAAAATTTAACACATTACTAACAATTTTTCATGTCCTGCTTAATATGCATTTGTCTTAAGCATTTATGTTTGCCGTAACTTAAAATCAATAACAATGTTCTGTGATCGTTTCCCTTTCGTATCAGTGACAGTTAAATTGATACTAAGGACCTGTTATCTTCCTAATGAAGCCCTAGGCGCAGTGTTGATTGGCAGTTACATCCTCAAGAAACAAGGGTCGATTGTTCGATGAATTTAACAAGTTGAAAACACTTTCATTCACTAGAAATGCAATGATCCTACCCTCAGGATTATCAAGGACAATTTCTTTATAGGAAACCAGAACCTGAGTTACCCAGCAAAATAAAATTATAAGTTTCATAAGGTTTTTAATTGCTGCTTTAGAAACATCGAATTCACCTGTTTTTACTGATTAGAAGTTTTCTTGGCAATTTTAGTTCTACTGGAACTTCCCTATATTTCCACCAATGGGGACAGGCTTCTCATATCTCCGCCAATGAGAATTGTGTTTCTTTATGTTTTACATGGAAATGGTATTAAAGCCTGGTTCAGACCTGACAAGACGACTAAAATTCAGTGTAATCGTCATAATCGTCATAATCGTCTAATGTGAACACTTTTGTAATCGTCAAAACGCCTGGCGATTGCAACAATGAAATATCAACAAAAATTTCTGATTGATTACTAATTGCTAATCAAATGCTTGAACTCTCTGTTCGAGCCTGGCGATTGGCGATTGCGACTATTAATTTATATTCAATCGTCACAATCGCCAGGTCTGAACCAGGCTTTAAAAGGTTATCAACAGATGGTTATTTTTTGTACCTGTACCCCAAAGGTCATTTTGTTACGAATCTGCAATCACCTTACCATCCATTTCATATTTCCCATTATAGTGGAATTCGATTACATCTTTTATTTATTTATATATTTGGTTCCTGTCACAGATATTTACAATAAATTAGTAGTAGTTGTAGCTAAATCTCATGGAAAGTAAGATCTCCTAAGTAATTCTTATATTCTGTAATTCTATATTATCTAAAGCAGGTTTGCTTTGTTAGTAAAAATTATGTGGTTTACAATTTGTTCACCTTGCTTCAGGAATTTCACAACTGATACTTCAAGTCATCAGAAAATATACAGACCACACTGTGAGCCTCGTATTTGCAGTTCATAATGGGCTGACTTTAAAGGATATGCTTATTAATCGGATGAAAATTAATTTCAGCGTATCATTTCCTTTCTCTTTAT
Organism: Turritopsis dohrnii; assembly: GCA_027922465.2. NCBI lineage: Eukaryota > Metazoa > Cnidaria > Hydrozoa > Anthoathecata > Oceaniidae > Turritopsis > Turritopsis dohrnii. Next base: position 370,867 of record BQMF02000137.1, on the reverse strand, counting down.
AAATAAAACCGATCGGTAATTCTTACTTTCGTTGGTATATGTTTGTTGATCACAGTTTACTATAATGAAGCATTGATCTTCCATAACTAGCAGTAGGGTGAATTATAAGAGTTTCTATTATAGTTTTTAACTTAAGATAACATTACAAAATTATATTACATTTTATGCTTACAAATGCGAACTTAAAGATCACTGATTGTATGTTGAAATACATGTTGCCAGCAGAAAAACTTGTCACATCCTACTTCCTTTGTTTGTGTGAATATTTGCATGGGGAATATCCAAACAACATTCTTAAACGATAGCCTTTTATTATCTTTCAAATGTTAGCATTTCTCTCTTCCTCCTTCAACAATAAAAACATCCTCCCAACAAAAACATCCTCGAACGGCACTTCAGGTCTCTTTGCATCGGAGAGAAAAGGCACTTATGAACACTTATCCTTGATAACAACTAGGTATTCCAAATATTCCTTCCCTTATTGCGTGGAGAATGAAAATTATAAATCTAAACAACATTTTTGGTATTTGTGTTCATGGCCTTTAGTTCTGAGCTCATCAGTTATTTCTTTTTGCCAATAATACCAGTATGCTTATAACTAGCAAGCTTTATTTGCTGCAGGAACAAAATTAGTAAACAAAATGTGAAAGAAGTAAAAATAAAAATAAGTAAAAATAAAATCGCAAATTATTTTTTAGAAGAGTTTCAAAAATGATGAAAGTCAGTTTTTGAATTTTCAAAAAGAACTTGTTTTCGTTCCCAAGATATTGCCATTTTAATTTTTTTCAAGTCTCCATGGCAACAAGACATCACAACGTTTAAGAAAAAGATGCTGACGTGAAACTTTAGTAACGTTAGAATTTTGCATGTATGGTAAATATCTAGAATTGCCAAATGTGTAAAGAAATATGCTGCCATTGTTCCTTAGGCTTGATTCCAGGTATCCCAATTCCCAGTGGGCAAATTTGTTGAAAAATCTCTGCAACTGAGCACTTTTCTACAGAAATATAGACACTATCTCAATGAAAATGTTCTTCATCGCAGTAACTTTACACGTTTTTGCTCACTGGACTCTTTTGCTGACCAATTATAAATGAAGAAGTGTATAGGGAAATTTATGGAAAAGTACACAGACGCTGGTTAAAACTTTAACTGTTCAAAATCATTCGTTCCCTGGGCGTCTCTTGGGCATCTTTTGTCTTAAAAATTCTTTTCAGGCGTAGGATTGAAGTTGTGTATTGAACAAATAGGAAGTCATTAGTTTGTTTATTGTTATGTTTACCAGGTGTTTTCTTCATTTGTTTGCAGGTAACCATAACGAAAATAAAAAAACAGAAAAATCCAGTCTTCTCTTTTTTCAGGAATTCAAAATAAATATTTTGTCATTTACCAGATATGCATTTGGGACGGACAAAGCACTTATTCGTCACGAAGAAAACTTTGTTTCTAAGTATTAGCAGAGGTTTTTTCATAAAAGATTAGTGCCTCCGTTTGTTGGTTAAAAAAAAAAAAAGAAATACACTTTTATTGGCATTGAAGAGGAAATACAATTGTAGCTATCCAGTTTTGCAGTAGTCCATTGTTGATGTTTTAGGAAACATTAGTTGGACACTGATTCACCTGCATGACAACGCATCCGTTTCCATTCCAAAAGTGATAAAAGAAAATCAGGGTTCATTAGTTGGAATGCCATTGCAATTTCTTGACGTGACTAATTTGAATTAAAAATATTAAATGATGAGGCTTTTTTTGGTATTTGTTCTAGAATGAATGAATTTAATTACTATTGATGTGTAGAATGAATGAATTTAATTACTATTGATGTGCATAAGTGTATATATTTGACACTTATCAGAGCCAATTTTGAATGTTGATGGTCAGGCCCGCTTATCTCACTAGCATAAGCATTTAAAATCGAGGACCATAAGACAATTTTAGAAAAAATAAAATAAAGCTAAGTCCGAACAACATTGTGTACGAAATCTAGTACTAGAAACAGATACACAAGAGTGCAAAGTTTGTTACTACTCTGATGATGATTTTGTTATAAATCGAAATATAAGAAGAAAGATTAAAAAAAAACTCTTGTGTATCTGTTTCTAGTACTAGATTTCGTAAACAATGTTGTTCGGACTTAGCTTTATTTTATTTTTTTATAAGCATTTAACTTGTATACTCTGGATTCGAATGCATTGATGAAATTAGACCTAATAAATCTTCTGAGCTTGTCAAATTTTCAGACAGTAACCTTTCATTTTGATGGACAGATTTTAAGAAATTAGCCGCTTTTACAAACGTATTAGGGAATAGTTAGGCCAAGTTATTTGATAATGGAAGTTGAATGCCAACAATACATTGACAATAGATTCAAGGTTGTACACTGAATAGTCATAACTAACAATTACCTTAGAATCACACTTTCTCTTTTAGGAAAGTATTGAAAATATTAGAAATTAATATCACAATATCAATTCATGATTTATTCAGTGTTTTTATAAGTACTGATTATGATAAAGTGAAAAGTATTTAAGTCTCCATGTAACTTTAGAACCCTTATGAGGTTGACGGGTTTGAGATAAAAAAAATAACAATGTATTTCCTATTTATTTGTACAAAGTATTTATTTGTAGCTCATTATTACAGTTGTTAAAAAATATCTGAAGTTCACCTTTCCATCTTCTCAATTAAAGTTTTATTTTTGAAAGTACGGAAGCAATGTACATGTGCTTTGTATCTATTTAGTTTTTATAATTTCCATTTCAACAGTTTAACTGAGAGAGTGACATGAATTAATTTAGGAAAATTGCCTGAATGAGTAAAATTGTCCGAATTTATTCACTTGAATCACGAAGGTTTTGTTATGCTTCTGACATTTTACCATTGCAGTAAATGCTGTAAACTGACATTGACTGAATAAAAAGAATAGCTTTTGGCCAGCAACTTCTAATATGCACTGTACTTTCTGAAGGGTTCGGCGCCTTCTCATCTGCGCTTCATCTTAATATACTTAAATGATCTTACGTCCGTAGTCTCTTATTAAGAACTCATTACGAGGTTTCGGCGTAATTGGAGAAACAATGCACGACCATTACTCATACAGGGACAAAATAACAACTTGTAAACTACATTACATTCAGTTTTGTTCTGGAGAATTGTGATATTTCCGGTAATCGCCTAAAAATATAAAAAAATTCGGAAATTGCCGAATCTTACAATATCGCATTATTACTTTATCAATTTTTATTTCCAAAAGTATTAATTTTATTGGTTTCGGTCCATGTATACCGCCACGTGTTAATTGCTTAAAGTTTTTTCTGTATCATGATTTGATAAAAAAAAACCACATGGTTTTACAAAACGGTGTTTAGATGTTTAATTTGATTTAAATGTTTCTAAATCCTTAGCCTTTAATTTTGCTCAGGATTCCGTTAAGAGTGGGTTAAGTTCGTTTTGGTAGGTGGGATGACACCCAAGTATGTGTGGTTACAGGAAACAGGCTAAGCCACCATTTTCTGTTTGTTTTCCTTTCTTTTATTTGTTTGTTTGTGTTAAGTGCCAAGAGATTTGTGGTAGATTTACTTGCATTTTATTTGAATGTACATAAGACATTTGATTTAGTGCATAAACACAAAATATTAATCCTGTCTAGTATGTCATATAGTAGTCTGGCAAAGGGATAACATGTCGATGCCTCTAAAGGTTTGTTTTTCTTACTTACAAGAACATTAACAACATTTTAAATTCACTGATTCATTTTATGCATTGCAACACTTTATCTTTCAAGTTTATTAATTCAAACAAAGGGTGGTCTAAGACCTATATCTTCACTTTGAGATTTTTCCAATTTTTAAGGAATACTGAAGAATCATTTTATGAGTCAGGTTTTGAATAGGTTTTTTTATTCGACATCTGTTTGTTCTGTAACGATGTTGAGAATTGAAATTGAATTCCTCACTTTTTATAGTCCTCGTGATAATCCAACAAAGAAATATTATAAGACTACCTATGTCCATACCCAAAAAAATCATGCTGATTGGCACATTGATGGAGACAAATCCCTTTTTTATGAATTCAAGTAGATATAATCGATTAAATATGTCTGAAAGGGTCGTTGGAAAAACGAAGCAACGTCTCCGCCTTCTATGAAAGGTGAAAACAAGACGCTTCATGACAGGGTTGGACTTTTAAATGAAAAACTAAAATTAACAAACAAAGAAGAAGATATGGTACTAAAAAAGCATTCGAGTTAATCTTTAACACATGTACACATGTTTTGGTGGTTTTGTAAATAGGCTGAAAAAAGCCACGAAATATCCCGCCACAGCCACAAAAATTTATAAACAGTTATATTGGAATGGTAAATAACATTGTTTTGTTCAATTATTATCATGCTGAATGATTTGGCAAATTTCTTACACGCAGTTCTTCTAAAAAAAGCTTCTCAAGTCTCTTGAATATTTCGAGCAGTTTAAAAACAACCAAAGGATTATTTTTGTTCAAAAATACATATAATATATATAATGAAATGGTTGGTGGTTACACTAGCAAACGAAAATGTTAAAACCTTTTTTTTTAAAAAAACAACATTGCAATGAAACTTGTAATGCTTCTAATATTCTTCCCATGTTCTTAAATATTGAAGTAGGATTTTAATATTGAAGGAAAAACAATTTTACAATGAAACTAAGGACACACAATATTTAATAAAAATACACGTCTACTGTTTTTCTCATACCGGTTTTTATATGACATAGCCTACATGAAATCATCGATAATAATGTAAACACATTTGTACGCAAGTCTACGTAAATATTGTTTGTCAAAGTTGAAATGTAAAAATATCACATTTCTTTTCAATCTCCTTCGTTATTTTAGTTTTAATTCCGCGCTTGCGCATCTGATGTTTACATTTAAATGTTGTGATCAACGATAACCAGTAACTCCAGGGCATTTGCAGGTGATTGCATCTGATCGGTAATAAAGAAATGGTAACTGATATCCCATAATACAACCTTATTGAATGATATTTAAAAATTAAAATCCCTTCTGATTTCAAATACTTCAGTGCTTTACTGTGTTAGATACTTATTTTTATGCGCCATTTTCATGTTCTATTTCTGTAATGCGTCTTTAAGTTGTTTAATTTGGAAATAACTCACTATTAAGTAAACCAATCAGGAAGAAGATTCATCTAATTATCGAAAATCACGTGACGAAAATAATATAGTTCGATGGTCACGTGGTTATATGAATTGTTTAGGGAAGAACCATTGTCTGAGATAAATTTCGAATTATCTGTATTTTAAATTGGAGAACTACATTCGCATCAATTAGTGAACTTAACTCGTATATCAATAGACGAATTTTTTAATTATGTCATTCGCGATTTGATTGATTGTTGACAGAGTGGCTACATTGAAAATCCATTTTGCAAAATGGTAAGGACAGTACTGTGAATACTTTCAGCTTGAGTTCTTGAATGTGCGTCTTTGATCTGCGTTTCATTTTGATTTTGTTGTTGATGGCAATTTCAACTCAAGAATATAACTTGTTTGTTATTATTATTATTATTTGTTACTCTTTCTAACTTTTTATTGTTTGTGATCAAGAAAGTCTGTTATGTATGTTGGAATTCACAAATGCTATATATAGAGAAATAGAAAGAAAATTGACTTTTGGTCATCTCTTCGAAGGAATAAGAGAAATGGCAAAGCCTGCAAATGAAAATAAAACATTGCACTTCCCTTCCATCAACATCATCCTAGGTTATTCAAAGATAAGTTTTTGGCGCCTCGTCCTGCTTTTGGCATCATTCCGGGAAGTAGATAATTAATCTCAATCTGTTATTTGTATACGTACACTGATCGCCAGAAGGTTTTGATGATTTTGCCGTTTGTTTTTGGTTCAAAGACTATCCTCATGTAGCACCCACGTTTTTTCTGTACATCACAGGAAATAGACTAATTTAAAACACACTAAACAGAATCTGATAAAAACACAACAAAATAAAACAGCAAACAACAGAATGAATGGGTAGATAATTCTTTCCATTTTATCTATGAATATGCATTTGATAATAAGGAGTTCTTGTCGGGATTTTGAAGTGTTTTTACCTACTCACATATACCATAGAAAGGGGTCGTTTACTAATACCAAATAACTACATTAAGACGATCAAGTAAATCAATGTTTTTATTTTTCATTTGACCAAGCCTGAAGATGAATCACAGTTTCAAGGCGCCCTATTTTTTTTTTTTTTTGTTATCATTTCGTCGTCAGCATTCTGTTATCAATGTTGTTATCGTGTCAGTATATTATCAGCCTCAGACCCGTGTAACAAAAACAACCTTAGTTACTGTGATATCAGAAAAAGATATTTAAATTTGTCTGGTTATGATAATGCTTAAAAACGTACGTGTTTCAGCATCTTTTCATCTATAAATGATATCTACAGTAATCAGTTGTTTACGAGAACATAAAAAAATGTGCCTTCATCACTTAAACGACCCGGAAGAGCTCAACTAACTGTAGAGATACCGAAATCACGAATAGTTATTTCCAATGTACTAACTAAAATCTTTTTTGATGTTTTTTTCTTCCTGAATAGGGTCGTTTAGATATTGGACGCATATCTTAATCCATAACTTCGAATCCTTTATCTATCACAATTATTAAAGAAATTGTTTGTTTATGGTTTAAGTCAATTAATACCACTGGCTATTTCAAACAATTAATTATTACGTGTTCCAAGTTCTATTTAATCAAAATAAGCAACAAATGAAAATGGGAAAAAGAAACAAAAAAGATGTCTCCACTATTGTCGCTACCATCTTTAAACGCTGCACGGTTCGTAATGAAATCGAACACACAAAATGTGATTGGCGTGTGTTGAAAATAATTGACACGTAAATATAGAAAATAATCCGTCACTAACTATAGAATATTCGCCAGACAACTTCATTTTCTTCGGGTGTTGAGTCGTTAAGAAGTTGTTAAAATGACTTTATATTTCATCACTGAACGTTTGATGAAAAACATTTTTTTGGGTAGGCAAAGATGTGTGTAAGTCACAATCATAGTAATTAATTACAAAATTAATGGGAAATCCAAGAAATGTCTGAGTAATTACTAATATGTCATGAACCGTTGAACTTACTACGCACTTTACGTAAGGAATAACTTGACGCATCATTTCCTGTCTCGAGAACTTTGACTTATTTAATTTGTTTCCTTTCTCCTTTAATCATGTACATCTTATCTCTTCCCTTCGATCATTATCGATTTTTATCGATTGCTATCGCTGACATTTTTTCTTTTTTTCATTGTGTCTTTTGGTTAAGAGACTCTCGTTATATCAGCAATTAACAGGGGCATCCTGAAATAATTGCATTGAGATCCACGCTCTTGTAGATCGAATGTGCTTAAAAGGAGCTACGACACGATGTAAACGTAAGCAAAAGTCATGTGGTCGTCATTTCGCAGCTCCTTTAATTCTACAGTTTTAAAAATCAATTTTCCTCTAATGTTTTCTAAATCACATGCGAATCAAATCCCAAATTTCTAAAGGAAATGTCAGAACGTTTCTGTACCTTTGAGCGATGACTCTTATCGCAAGGAAAAGGTATTTTGATGACTCAGCAATATCACGAGCAATGAATCATAAAATTGTCAATGAGTTTTCCTCACTCCTATCTGATCGTCTCTCTGTTCCGTTTCTCTATTGATGTTTGATTGAAACACGGATAGTAATGGAGGTTTGACAATTTTATTTCAAGTCACTTTCAATGTAGTGTTTAATGGTTTTCTTGTAGACTGGGGTGTAACTTATGCTCTCAACTAGTCTTTACCATCAATTGTCATTTTCCAATGAAATCGTTTAGTCCATAGTTACATGTAGAAATATCCCAATTTTAACCAAGAAAAAAGTGCGGTTTTTATCAGAGAGAAAAAAACTTGCTTGCAAGAAATTGACACTGTCTATCCTGTGAAATCCATAATTGAATAATGCAACAACAACAACAACAACATTTATTCAAAATATTTTGTCGACTATCGATAAGGAAAAACAGGATGTGCACAGGGTTGGAGTGATCACGTGATGTCGTTCTCCATGACATCTGTTTGCATGTTGAAGTCTGAAATTTATAACCCTTTTGACTTTGTACAGTATCAGATGATAAGTATATGCGTAAATAAAAGGAATCGTGAAAGATTCTTTCTGATGAATCCTCGATAGGAAAGCAAGTATATCTTCTAAACCAACCAAATAACACCGTGTAAAACATACAGTGTGGCGAAATCTGCTCTTAAGTTTACAGTGAAATCGTGTCTATCTACCCATCGGGCAAATTTGCTGAAAAACCGATGCGGAGGAGTACATTTCTATAGATGTATACACACTATTTCAATGAAAATTCTCTTTGTTGCGGTGACTTTGTGATATTCCACTAGGTAATAGGATGTCTGTATGTTCATAGTTAAAAATCTCTTGTATTCGTTTGGATGAGCGAAGCCTATGACTCGTTTAACCAAGAAAGAAATAACGAAGTGTTGATTTGTTATCTTCTAGTGCTGATCACAAGTTAAGTATGCCTTAAATTCTCTTTAATATGGTAGTTCTCTTTTCTGTCGCATTGCTGTAGACATTTCGTGTCATCGTTAATGGGGGGAGTCAAAGGTATGGCGCATGTTCTGTTTTTCATCTCTAAATTTATCTTTCTTACAATTGGATATCTCTTTGAAACTGCAGACGAACAGAAAATGTAAGTCCTATTATGACTGTATCTTATCTGTATAAGCGACAAAGTTTAAATGAAATTACATATGAACACTAACGACACTCTCATCAGCTCACAGCTGGCATAAGAGGATCTGCTAAAACTTGTAATTACATAGAACAAAGACAAGAAAAAGAAACTGTCTTGGATTAAGTTGCATCTAAGTAGATTACTTTGGTCTAATGTTAACTTTTTCCCTTCGAAATTTTGCGAAAACAAGATGAAAAAAATTGATTTGTCTGACTTTTTAGTGTTCTATAATACATGAAGAAAAAATAAATGATTTTCTGACAAATAGAAATGCTTATGTTCACCTCCTACTTTAAGACACCTATTAACTCCACCCCTAAGTGAAATAGGTTTGGGCGTATAATTGGGCGTTGGATAACTAGTGTAATGCTTTTTTTGTTTGTGAGAAATTGTGTTTTGATCTCCTGATCTTCACACAGTTGAGTAACCTTGCACAAGCCATTCATCTGTCGGTTTGAACATACCAATCTATCAGTTCAGCATTACTTTTTCGTAAATCACTCGCTGCATGATTTCAAATCTAACACCAGGACTATTTTATTCTACTTCTTCTTTTTTCCACGTAACTAGCTTTGAAAATGATGAAAAATTATATAAAAAAAAATCAATTAAAAACGAAAAATGAATTTGTCCACAAAATATGATAAAAAAGGAATTCTTAATAGCTTTTTATAAGTTTTACATGATTTTGAATCTATTTTTAATTAATACCTGAACTATCAAAAACGTCATGAACCTGTTGCACGAAATGCCATGCTTCGCTACATAATCATAAACAATGAAATTAATTCTGGCGTATATCACTGTGATAGAACAGAAATTTGAAAAGTTTGTCTAAAGCAAATGCAATTAATTTGGACACAAATTTGCCTGTGCCTTTTCGTGATTATAGGTTTGATTAAGTTCTATTTTTTTGGAAAATTATATTGGATTTGTTTTTTGTTGACCAAATTTATGCGTGAGTATTACTTTATATTTTTAAAAATTATGCGTAATATCAATGGAATGGTTTCTGTGTTTAATTTCATCCTATCGCGATGTTGGAGTTATCTAGAAAGTATATCTGCTAAGTAGATTAAGGACGAAATTTTGATACATCATGTTTATGATATGCCAGAGTATTTTTTCTTGTTGTCGACGTCATGAGGTATGTTATTCTTGATAGTGTGAACATGTCTAGATTTTAAGGTGTATTCACGAATCGTGTCATTGCCATTGGTATCTTTAGAAAATTCTTTGGCGAATAGGCTGGCGTAGGCGAGACACCCTATGTAGCGCCCTCTCGAATGAATTGAACAATGAGAATTTGACGATATTTTAAACAGGCTAGTCGTCATATGTTTCCTTGTTGGTGTTTTGATAAAAAATCCATGTACAAACTTTTTCACAACCATGATAGAAACTTTGTATTTCTGTTTCAACGAGCATCCGCGTTCATCTGATCGTACCGCGATCAATATATGGATCTTTTACCCCACAAGATCAATATATGGATCCTTTTTTTCCTGGTTCTACACAACTTTCTGTTCAAATTCCCATTTACTGATTGTACAGTAAACTCTCAGCCAACAGAAAAGAAAGTTCGAATTATGGAAAGTTCGAATTATGGAAAGTTCGTTTACAAAGAAATGATAAAGGGGAAAGGACCATGAAATTCTTTCGAACTAGTTCGAACTATGGATGTTCGAATTATAGAGGTTCGACTGTATGAGCATCAGTACTGAATGAACTGGCCTCAGTAATCTTTCTACTTGACCAATTAGTATAATGCTTATTCTTACTGATAAACGACATACTAACACTAACAACGTAAAAAAATTTCCAGAAATTTCCAGGAAATCAGGTATTTCGAGTCTCAACCTTGCTTGCTAAAATAAAGTGTCAGAATGATGCTTGAAATATGCTAATTTTTGTGCTCAAAATGATAATGCTGCATGAACAAACAAACTTTTGTATACAACAAGAAGAAACTTCACTGAAAGTCACCGGATGAATCATACCCAGACTACTTAACGATGTTGTTTTGATGTCTTGTCTCTCTCCAGTTATCGTGCTATCAAATCATTTAATCCGAAAATAGGGGTTGGGGGAAAAATGGCAGGTCGGAAGATAAAACAGACTACATTTATTAGGGTTTTTTTTACCCATGTTTAAAAACAGGAATTAGGGAAGGACGTTAGTAAGAGGTCACGTGACTTCCATTGATACTTTGAAAACTTCCGCTGGTTGCTGTATTGTTTCGCATTTTTAAGATAGTTTACATTTTTAAGATGTGACATGCGTTTTTTCTCCCTGCACTCAAGACTCGAGAGAAATTCAAGAATTACAAAAAAATCAATTTTTTTTTAAGAATTTCAAAACTATTTTGATGATAAACATATAGCCACTCGTATGCAAATCAAAAACAAGTAAAGAATTCCTGTGGATAAAAAGTACATTTTTGTGGGCGAATCTTGAATGACGCTTCCTATTACGCTGGGAAAATGTTGGCTATAATGATTAGCTTGACTTGAATGTTTTGCGGCAACTGAAGTCATAAAGAGGTTTTGTCATCAGCGTAAGAAAACCGCATGCTTGAATCGTTTTTCGATCGCGTAGGCTGCAATATAAAACATACCTTCCGGGCACATAAACATTTTTTCTTCAATGTTACTGCGATTATGCTTAGAAATTGCAGATTAAGTTATCAAAGTCACGTCTTATAGATATATTCTCTTGAAATTTGAGTAAATGATCGGAAATTCAAACTGTGTTATTTGTAAAGCACGAAAAACAGTGAAGGTTGCTAAAGAGTATCGCTAATAATGTGTTCGTAGCATTTCTAAGATATTTCCGAAAGAAACTCTCCCATTTTTTGTTTGGTATTTTGCGTAAGGGTTTCGCAAGTACTATGACGTCATCAATCTGGAATTCAAAATTGACTACTAGACTGTCATTCCTTTCTGCATCACGTGATAATTGCCACGTGACCGATATCTTGAAAAAAATCAACACAGAAAGTATACACTCTTCGTATTAAATGGTAAGGAACAAATACCACTTAACGCACGTGTTATATTACAAAAATTTAATCCTCCTTACTTAAGGATTAAGAACCTCGTCGAAAATGATCATGGATAGTAAATCAAAAGCTATCGCAAAAAAGAAAATTATCGAGAAATGTTGGCCTAAAATATGATCTTTTTGATTTTGACGAGAAATGGCATTTACAAACAATACTCCGAAACAGCTCTTTCACAATTTTTCTGAAAAATTATAGAAAACATCAGAACGTGTGACGTAGAAGGAACTGAGTAAAACTGAGAAAAAGTAAAAATCTTATTATTTATTTACTTAGTCCGTATTTCGTTTCTTTTCTTTTTGCGTGTTTCACGAAGTTAGCACCTTGTAAAATAAAACAATATTGGTTTCGATTGCTTTTAACAGTCGACGTTCATATGCACCTAATTTATATAAGAGGATTTGAACTGATTGACTGTCTGGAAAGTTAAATTCTACTTAATGCGATTTTATACTTATTGGCTACAAAATATTTTTGCTATTTTCGCGGGGAAAAAATAAAAAGTTGAAGGTGGAAAAGTTTGCTGGTACTTAACTGTAAATTGAAATACTTATACCAATGAACATAAAAAAAAAGATATTTTTGTAAATGTTTTTTATAGGTATGCCTTCATAACACGTATGCATAGTTTTTTTTTGAAAAAAACAACCTAGTCTTTCCTAAAAAGAACTGACATTGATTATGCACACAAAAACGGAATTTAAACTTGAGAAAACATCGTCTAAGATTACAACACAACATAACAGATTTTCATTGTCTGCAGTGATGAAAAAAAAAGAGAATATTTAATTCTGTGATTTATGGACAATAGACTTTTTGAGTGGTGCCAACATGCATGGAATTTATTTTTGATGTCACAAGAAAAAATAATAAAAATAATAATAGCAAAAAAAAAGTAACATTTATTATAATTATTAGCGTGAAATGAGTTTACAGTAATCAGTTGCTAAACTCGAATGTTTGGAGTGATGATGGATGCAAGGGTAATATTTCCTTTCCTTACTTTTGTTTCTTTTCAATTTTTATTTTGTTAAAAGTTCTTTTATTTATTTTTAATGTTTGTATTCCATGGTTTTTTTTTTTCTTTAGCTTTTTTTTTTTTTGGGTTTCATTTGAAATTCGACAATATGATTGGGTTTTGATATATTTTTATCTAATTTCTATATAAATGTCGTTTTTTGACATAAATAACTGTATGAGACGTTTTGTTGATGTACTTGTCGACAGAAATTATGTCTTAAGACAGAATAATTGACATTTTGAAATTGTAAATGTTCCTGACGACAAACTTGATAAATTCATCTGACAGATATCAAACACACATATATACACACAAAAACACTCAGCTTTAATCTTGCCAGTTTTCTCTAACTCACTTTACTCAGCATGGAGTGATGTTGGAGTTCTTTATTATTTATTTTAACAACAGCTTGTTTATTTACTAGTTGCTAATCTAAACAAATTCATACTGTAAGTTATTTCAATTAGTGTATTTGTTTATCCGATTGGCAAAACATTGTAGTTTCATCTTTAATTTGAGATTTAACAAGAACTTTCTCTGGTTTTGGAATTTGTTATGATTTTTTCCAAAAAATGTTGACAATGTATCAAAAGGAAACTGATGTGTTTTTATTTCCAATATCAACAAATGAAGTTTATCATTAAAGGTATCTCACGAAAAAATGTTTCGCTATCATTACACTACCCCTGTTGCTGATTTTATTTTTAACTTTACAGTTAATATTTTTTTTAGAAGAGTCTTTATGTTTCTTCAACGTATGCTGGTCAATTTCAGTGTTCGTTCGGATATAAAAAAAGCGAAATCTGTTTCTTAAAATACAAAAAATCTTTCAAAACTAGCTAATGTATTAAAGCGTTTGAAAAATATTGTGTTTTATCCCTTATTTCCTTTTTGTTTTCATTTCTCAGTTTTCTTTACAGCATGTCTTCTCGAATTTTTTGGTTTGTTTATTTTTGAGGAATCAAATGACTACACGAGGAATTGTGTTTCTCATTGTATGATTAACCCCTGTTAGTTCTAAGGTCGCAACAAAAACCGAGTTGACTGCACAAAAATAGGGTCTTGCCAACATAACGTATCGTATTTCAAATTTCTGAAAGGTGAATCGCAAAACGTTTTCTCATTGACCAAATATACTGACAAAACTAAAATTTGTTCCAATCAAGTAAACATGTGAATGATTTTAGATTTAAATGAATTGATCAAAGTTGTATCTCTCATCGCTATAGCCCATTGGTTGACGTTCATCACTTGTCGATCTATTTACGATATTTTTGTTACCTGTCGCGTAAGAAAACCCATCGCTTGATACTTAAAATTATCGAGTCCATTTCACAATAGGAACCAAGGAAAAACTATATTTCCCGAGTTTCTGTTTCATTTTCGTTAAATTTTAGTTCAAATTACAATGTTTCACGCATTTTTGAACGTAACAATGTTTGATATGTTTTTTTTTAGGTAGCAAGTGATTTTGCATCGACATACTCTCTGTCGTCATTAAACGACGGACCAAACCTTAACATTCCACCGTCGGAAATCGATCCCCGTTCGTCGACACTGTCAGCATATTCTAGTCTAACGGATTTGACTCAATCTGGAGAGGATATTGACTCACAACTGAGAAGAGACAAAGAGATCATATACAAGTAGGTGTAACTAATTACTGTATTCATTAGTTATAGGATTGATACTAAATCTCTAAAACTTTTATTAAATTAACTTATTAAGGGACTTCAAGCTCATACAAGCCCTTTCACGAGAACATACTTTTTCAATAAGAAAAACAAACAAGCGCAAAAAGTTGAAAAAAAATAAGACCAAATTTGGTCAATTTTGGGGTTAGGAGTAAATAAATTATGAAAAAAACATTTAAAAAGAATGATAACGAGTAATTTTAATGAAAAATAAAAACAAATTATGAACATCAACGAAGTTTTACTGAGACTTTTATATTAAAGGAAGTGTACTCTTTATAAGAATATCGCGGCTTAAAATGACTTTAAAATTAAGGATATCCAAAAAACTAGTCCGACATTTCATTCCAATGCCATTATCAGGATACATTTTTGTAATAATCCAGGCTTTAATCCTCATCATCCGACTGGGTATCGGGATATAGTCTAGAATTACGTCTTGAAAACAATAGTTAATGGTGTCTGAATTTGTTTAAACTGGAACTAATGACAATGTTCATCCGCAATATTTTTGACTGATTTCATTTCTCGAAGTTCAACAGAGAAATGAAACACTATCCTTATGTAATAAATAAAGGGACGAATGAAATGAACACGGTACTTGTTGGTCATCTCCCCCAACCTGCTAGGGTTAAGGTTTAGGTTAGGTGCCAGGGGGGTTGGGTATATCGCGGGAGGTTTTTTCTCGTCGACGATTACGGCTTGGAATCACGATTTCAAGTTTGCACTATTTTTTCAGCAACTTATATTTTCGCTATAAAACCACATACAAGTTCCTAATCCTTTGTGTACATTCGTGTCAAAAGAAGCACCGCACTAGATTGACATGCGTCAAACAGAAATGACAAAAAAAAATTATTTAAAATGACATAATATTTAGTACTTTGCTGAATCAAAGTCTCTAATTTTAACGGAAGGTTAAAACACATTTTTGAATGCTAAAACCATGTATAATAATAATGTTTAAGTTTGTCCGAGCAATAAATTTGTTCGTTGTTCTCGACAAAATGTTTTTCCATATCAAATAAATGTTATATCCATTAATTTTGAGCTAAAAAGAGACCATTGGAAATAAGAAGACTTACTGAAACAAAACAAAAAAAAAACAAAGAAAGACAAACACTCTCCAAGCAACCTGAAATATAATTCGAAACATAAGTTATTCAAATTAATTCGGAGCTTGCAATTTTTCGTCCCAAATCCTTTGTTGCAACTGCGGGTGCACTAACACGCCCATGGGCGCAGTAAACCCGTTTAATATTATTTTAATTAATCTTTTCGTCTTAGCCATCCGTTATTTCCATTGTTGGTACGAGTATTTGAAAAGTGCGAGCGAGCTACATTCATCAATCGGAACTCGGATAAAGACGCATCCAGTGAAGAGAGCGTGACCTCACACTCGTTTGCTGACGACATCAAATCGTTTTCGAAACAAGTAAACCCATAATTGTTTTTCCTTATCCCCTATGCTTGTTGAAATACTACAGAAGCAGACGGGGAGTTATGACGTCATTTAGGTCAAACTGCGTGGATGTTGTTTTACTGAAAAATATATGTAGTATTCATCTACGTTACATAAAATAGATGTTGTTTTTCTGAATTTTTCAAAAAAACAAAAACTCTGAAATAAATAGAAAAACTTTAAAGCCAGATGGCGGAAGATGGTAGCAACAGCAGACTACGCAAACGAGTTCTGTAACACCACAAACGTTTTACTGTTTAAACCAAGAAATATACAAGCGTATGTGTAACCACAGAATATTTCAATTTTAACAAACAAATCACGAAAACGAAAGAATTATCAAATAATAATTGAAACGAAAAATTGAAAATTAAACGCAAAATAATACCACATTTTATGCTTAAACAAATTTTTCTTCAAAAACGAGTAAATGGCAGAAAGTACTTAGAAGTTTCAAAAGTTTTTCAGAAAATGAAAAAATGAAAAAAAACTTCGGTGGGTAGGTGTCGTGAAACTAAGAAAATACTACTCAAAGTCAACAACATTTTTCAGTTAAAATCCTCTTTTTTGTGCTCCATATGAATCCAATTTTTAAATATAAAAATGAACGAAAAAACTTTTTTTAAGTGTCTTCATTTTGAAAGGAACCTTCGAACCGTTATAGCCTGCGTTCATTCAATGTAATTATATAGTGTTGCGAGACTTAAATTTCGACCAGGTGAGCAATGTTGATGAAACATTTTAATTCAATTTTTAGTACCGTGGTAACAAATCAATTTTTACATCCAACGCTGAAATGGATAATCTGGTGAGTATTTGGTGGGATATTCTGACGTGAGATTCCAGCTGGTATTTATTACTTTGGTTTTGATATTTTCTGCTCAAACATCGTGAATCGTAAAATTTTTTTCAACTTCAATCTGATAATTCATCTATCTTATGTTAGCTGGCATTTCCTAACTACTTATTTCTTTTTCCAGCTAATCCAAGCCATCCAGGTGCTTCGCTTCCATTTACTTGAAATTGAGAAGGTAATTTTCTTTTACTTTATTCTGAATATCCTGCCAGTTATTGGTTTCAATAAGTTCCTCTTACCAGCAACAATATGCTACAACATTGCAACTTGATGATTATGATTTATATATTCATACATCCCAGCGGGCACAAAGACGTCGTAAAGACGTCGTAAAGACGTCTTTTCAAGACGTCCCTAAGACGTCGCAAAATGGTCGCGAAGTGGGAATCTCAAAAGACGTCCCAATTACATCTTCATTGAGACGTCTTGATGACATCCCAACGACATCGTAACGACGTCGCAGGATTATGAAATTTACTCTTTCAAAAACTGTAATAGGCCACAGGCAGACTCGAACCTGGAACCTCTGGTGTGCCAGCCGAACTCGTAACCGTTATGCCACCGCTGCTTGCTGTCAAGACGTTTAAAAACATTTACAATAAATCATTCTATACAGACTGATTGCTTTTGAAAGTTTATAATTGTTTCGAAGATCGTTATTGAATCTGCACAGAGACGTCCCAAAAACGTCGTAAAAGGATCCCAATTGCGACGTCCCGTTTCAGACGTCCCTACGACGTCCCAAAATGATCTTAGGTTTATAATTGTTTTGAAGGTCGTTATTCAATCCGTATAAGGACGTCCTAAAAACGTCGTAAAAGGATCCCAATTGTGACGTCCCGTTTCAGACGTCCCTACGACGTCCCAAAATGATCTTAGGTTTATAATTGTTTGGAAGGTCGTTATTCAATCCGTATAAGGACGTCCTAAAAACGTCGTAAAAGGATCCCAATTGTGACGTCCCGTTTCAGACGTCCCAACGACGTCCCAAAATGATCTTAGGTTTATAATTGTTTGGAAGGTCGTTATTCAATCCGTATAAGGACGTCCTAAAAACGTCGTAAAAGGATCCCAATTGTGACGTCCCGTTTCAGACGTCCCAACGACGTCGCAAAATGATCTTAAATTTACAATTGTTTCGAAGGTCGTTATTCAATCCGTATAAAGACGTCCCAAAAACGTCGTAAAAGGATCCCAATTGCGACGTCCCGTTTCAGACGTCCCTACGACGTCCCAAAATGATCTGGAAAGCAAACGACCATTTTACGATTAAAATAAGACGTCTCAAAGACGTCTTGTGCCCGCTGGGATATTTATTTATAAGCAGGATTTTTTTTCAGTTCAAGTTAAGTATCATTTCACTTTTGAATCCGGCTTCAGATATTGCTTAAGTGTTGCTTACAATATCTTGAACGTCCTTGATAAGGACCTCGTAGTTGAAGTCGTCTTTATGGAATCATTAAACAATGTGATATGAATGAGAAATTTTTTGGAAAGGATTTTTGGTGTCATGCTTCTTCGTAAGGAAGTTCCTTTTGTTTTCCATTTTGAATACTTATTATCCAGTCCAATGGTGCTGCTTGACCGTTTGTAATTTGTTTTGGTAAATTTCAGCCTTTGTCGTTTATAAAAAAGGCATCAACTCTAATGCGGGCTTTAAAACCTCATTCGCAGGTCTTCTTCACTGACAACAGTAAAAAAACCTTTAAACACCAATCAACGCTGAGTTGATTGATTTACACTTTGAAAGATTTCTACCAAAAAACATCTTGTTTATTATCACTTGATGACATTGAAGTATCGTATCAGATGGTTTTAAGCACTTTGCAGTTACCATTGAAAGTCGATGTAACGATGGAAATATACTAGGCTTTGTCATGATAAAAAGCTGCTCTATGAACAAAGTGAATAACGAGGCATGACATGTATCAAGTGTGAAAATCCTTGCAAAGTTTGCCAGTTTTAAAAGGCATCAGTTCTGTGCTGAAGATGATTGAAAAAAAAAATTCGAGTTCCTAAATTCGGTTACATATTTCATATATACATAATTCGGTTGATATCAAATACAAACTATATGAAAGAGCATTGTTGTGCATGAAAAACCCCGGAATTTAGGGAATTTTGCATTTTCTATCTTTAACGCAAAATTAATATTGAATCAACATAATAACATTACAGATGTCGCTCGATTGCACCCGATTCAACCCGATTATTCGTTTGTTCGGAATCTAGAGGGAATAATGCTGTGCACAAAAATAAACGAAAAATTGTTTCTATCGAGTTTTCTTCTTGTTGGTTTTTGGTTCATACAAAGATATTTCAACACAAATGCAGTAATTGTGCAAATAATTTTTTAAATCACACACTTCTTAACAGCGGTCGCAGTGAGAGGAGACTTGTACTCAATATGACTACAGACATGTTCTCATTAAAACAAAACATAATTCAGATTTAGTGCAAGCCAATAATTATTGCCTTATCCTGGGAAAAATATTTTTGATTTTGACCATTTTTTCCAGCAAAGATTCCTGGGTATTTCTTTTTACTCCTCGTAAAACGAAAAGAGTTCATTGTACGCATCAATAGACTTGTCATTGACTTTTCAAAGAGATGAATTTTTACGATCAAGAAAACACCCGGGATGTTTATGACAGATGAAACCAATTCAAAAAAACAACTGACAATTATTCAACCTAAGATCAAACTTTGCATGATAGATACTAAATATTAAAAAGTACACATTGTATATAGATGAAATTCAATGCGGTTTTTACTTCTTCAACAAAATGTAACATTTTTTTTGCGCTGCATTCAGCATTTGTCAATAAAACACAAATAAAAACGCTTTTTTAATTTACTCAAGTAATTTACTGAAGACATTTCAAATAATACGAGCGCAAATACACTCTGGTCATATTTGATGTTTCCGTTGTAATGAGTGACGGCAGTATCCAGTATTTTGAGGTAAGTGTCAACGCTGTTATTATAGAATGAGCCACCACCAATTGATGCGTGTTCGATGTTAAGCATTCCCTTTAATAGATAATTTGAACTTTTACATTCTTTGGTGTCAAAACATGTCTTTTATAGTTGAAAAAACCGAGTTTAATTCATTTGATTGAGCGAAATGCACCAGTGAAAATAGTTCCATGATTAAATGATTTTATTTATTTGGAGTTTCTCTTGCATGTTGTTATATCTACGATAACTTCTGTGTTTTTGAATTTATTTTCACATTAAGCAATTTACATTCAAAGAGTTAAGTAAGAAAAAACAGACTACCGTTATGCGTAGCCTAAGTTACAAATATGGACAACATAACTTCCCAATAAATTTCTAGACCAGGGGAATTTTGTAATGCCTACGATGTGACGGCTTATGTCAACTAAATTAAGCGTTACACCTTAATCAACTCAGGCTCATATGTAAGACTCTATATAGTGATACGAGACTGCTGGAATGTTTAAAGGTACTTTCAGACATGCAATATGTAAGAGTCTTGTGTTGAAATTTAGTGAGAAGGTTCCTTTAGAAACTCTAAGCTCTATTTGTTAGTGACCCCTTACCTCGTGAAAGTCTGTTTTCTCTCTGGTAGTCCAGTCCTGCAAAAGAGGAGCTGCGTAGCATTATCAACTTAGAGTTTGGTTTTATTGTGTGATGGGCTTATGATATATGTAAAAAACAAATATCCAATATTCTAATACAAAACTTTTGGAAAAGAAAAATTACTCACATATAGGGTGTTTGATAAAAAGGACGAACAGTGTGACTCGCTAGTAACAAAATAGAAGCAAACCTTTCTTGTACTTTTAAAATGAAGTTGCCAGATTACGGTTGGTTAATGGAAAAGGTAAAGAAAGTGCATCAAGGACATTGAACTTGTCATAAAAAAATCTTAGGGTTGCAGTGTGATGATGTCAGCAATGGGAAGTCCTCATTAGAATAATCACAAAAGGGTCTGGAAACGAGCAGCTGACAAATATCAAAACAGCAAACAAACGAATTAAATAAATAGTTCGCTATATCGTGGAAATTACCTTCCAGAAACTGCTGGCTTATATTGTCTTACAACCTTCATAACAAATCGTTATCTTTTGTTATGACAACGTAATCATGATCAAATAGATCCGAAGTAAGTTCTGGCTTTGCTTCTTAAAACGAAAATGTCTCCGACCACCTTTAGGAAAAGTGGCTTTCTTGCTTATTGAAAACTGTCAAAAAAAGAAACTTTGACGGTATATTTAACGGGTTCTAGAAGTTCATTCCAGAATCTGAACGCATCTGAGATGACGTATTTATATTATTTTTATCAATTACGATCACCTCGAAGTATTCAAGTACGTTTTTTGTGTGACTTGTATAGAGTGTAATAAACCATTTCAAAAGAAACACCGGATGTGGTGTGGAACAATTTAAACTACTCAGGTGCAGGCGAGTACCGTAACCACATCAAGATGCTCTTTATGATAAAAAAAAAACTGAGGAGAATGAAAGAGGATAGAACAAAAAGGAGGTCCATTCATTAACGGATAACTTCTGCAATTTTTCATCTTTTTTATATATGAATCAATCCAAATTATACATAAAAATTGCATGAATTCAAAACTTGCACATTCTTCCTTATTCACCATTAGTCAGTAAAGGGAAAAATTAAAGACACAATCCTGTCTCTAAAAAAAAAACAAATTAAAACAGTCAAGAAAAAAATACACTGCAATCTAACACGCTTTCCACTTTTTCTGTAGGTCCATGAACTATGCGATAATTTCTGCAAAAGGTATATAGACTGCCTGAAAGGAAAAATGCCATTGGATTTGGTCTTGGAAGAAAGTGAAAAGAAAGATATCAAATCAGAAAAACTTGACGAAGCTGATGATATGATGGATGCACCACCGTCAAATTCCCCAAAGGTAGGACTTCCACTTCTATACTTTTCTGGAGAGAATTAATAAAACTAATACTTGGTCGATTTTGTTCCACTTTTTCTCTCAAAAGATAGTTTGTCTGTTCTGTAGCAACACACCTTTCCACCTTTAATGAATTACCTACTAATTACTGATCATCCTCTTCCTATAACCATCTATACGAGCTACATCTTTGGTAACCAGCAGATCCACCTTTTTTTATGAAGTCCATGATGATTTTTGCTTCGCTGGTGACTTCAGGAACCTTCTGACGTCACCAATATTATTCAACGTCAGTGCAGTGTATGATCACAAGCCGAGCGTGGCTTTTTCCACAAAACGACGAAAACATCTAACCTTCTAAACGAGAAATGGAACAATTAATCTTTCATTACAAACGACAAAAAAAATGTGACAGTTTTTTTTGCTAATTATTTCCAACAGTATGACAATTTCGTTGACAGACTTAAAAAATCTCCATTTATAATACATATTTAAAATGAATGCTTTCACACATCAAGGTTCGATTGCGTATATATTTATAGCAAGCTTCACTATCATCCTTAAGTTTCACTGTTGTCAGGTATGGCTTTCTGTGATGTTCTCTTTAATAAGTCAGCTTTATCTTGCTTACATTGAGTTTTTGTGATGTTTGTTTGTTTTTTCAAAGCACAACTGATACTGAAACGAGCTGAAAGTGAAAATGCAATCACTTTTAACTGACGTTCTATGCAGGAAGTAGCCAAAATTTATGGAAGAGAGTTACTTAGAAGAGAAAAGTAAAACAGATTGATGACCTAATAAACACCTAATGTAAAAAGTGGGCAAAATCGTCAAAAAGCCACTGCGATGAAGAGCATTTTTATTGAAACTGTGTGTATATTTCTATATAAACGCACTCCTTGGCAGAGGTTTTCAACAAATGTGCCGGCTGAGTTATTACATTATACTGTTCTATTTGTTGACACCTATCAACCTATGCTGTTGTTGCGAAATTAAAAACGTTCCAAAATAAACCTTAGCTTCAGGATGATGTTCAGCATAGCTATTCTTAATTTTTTTTATATCTATTTTCACTCCTAGTGATACTGTGTACACATACTGAAGTTGAAAAAGGAATGTAGCCATTACCTGTTATTCTCTCCAGAAACACACCCGTGATTCTCCTTTTCAAAGAATTGGTTTATCATAGCTTTCTATCAGGAATCATTGTGAAAAACCTTACCTTGAACTTTCCCATTTTTATAAAAACATCGAAATTTACAATAGAGGCTTGATCTAAAGCTTTTAACAAAGTTTAAACGTCGCAACTTTTCTTTACTTGTTTGCGAGCTTCAGATTTGACCCAAAAGCATATGAAAAGTCAAGAATACCTTCTGAACGTCCTTGCAAAAGCAAAATAAAAATTTGGGTGTGTCATGTACTGAAGACAAGCGAGGCTGAAAAAATAAGAGAAACTAAAAATAGCCAATCAGGTTGGAGTTCATAACACTAAACTAGTTCTTGGCATGATGTGACAATTTTTTATATTTCACAACTCTTAAGAGTTCTGTGGTACTGTGATTCTAATACACATTCTAAAGACTGTTTTTCGGATTTCACACAACCTATGTTTGATAGGAGGCTGGACAGATTATGGTGTGTGTGTGTTATGCATTAACAATATTTCCATTAAAATAGATGAGTAGTGATTGCAACTGTCAGAAACAGAGATTAATGTTTTATCTGGAATTACCATAAAACATGATATCTGCCATGATATATGATATCTTTTATTGGTTCATTCCTGTTACTTAAAAGTCATTTCTGTTCTAAATTTGGCTACAACTAACCCCGACGTTATGAGGAAAAAACTTATAAGGCTGAATTCATAACATATAATAGTAGTGACCAAAAAAAACCTAGCGTGTTGTCTCGTTTCTTCGTGACCTATTTTTTTTTTTTTACCTATTCCTGAATAATGATTTTCATTCAGCATACGTTAGGATACACGCCATATTCGAAGTTCTGTTTTTTCGTGATAATTTTTCGTTTCATTTTAAATGGATGCTGAAATTTTGAATTCATGTATTTATAATCTTCATCTATTCATATTTATTTAAAATGCAATTTGGTCGGGAAAAAGTTTTTTTCTTCTCTCATCAAAATCGAAATAAAATTACATCTTTTGATTTTCTGTTATCATGTTTTTCCTTCTTTTCATTTTTGTTGTTTTTCTTTTCTTCTGTTATTTTTGCTATTCTTTCATCTTGTTTTCTATTTTTTTTCATTTTCCCCTAATCAATCTTTTTAAAAACTCACATTTAGTTGATATAGCTTTATAATGTTTTGCTATCCATATTAGTCATCGATGAGCTAAGAAGTAAAAAGAAGGAAGGGACAAGCTTTGGGCTGTCACTCATCTGGTCTGTTAAGCTGCAGATTTTGGACACAGCTCAGTATTTCTCGAACGGCCCCCTTTTTATGTAAACTGACAGTTATTCGGATATGTAATCTATTTCACGTCTGCCAAACAACAAAAGGTTCATTTGAGATTATTCTCTTAAGATGAGCTTTATCTCATAACATTACATCGCTGATGGCGTTTCGTATAAATCTCCGTTCATTTAAAATTCATATAACGAGTATTTCAGGGTCCAGTTCACAATACGTCGAACAATTGTACAAACAATAAACTTTCACATCATTCCCTCAATATCGTGTCAATCAAAAAAAGATTTAAAATGAAATGAAGCCAGCTCGATAGGTTTAAGGCTGATTTCCTATTTTCTTTTATTATACGTTCATGACACTTAGATGTTAGTGCTAACGATGGATAATTTCATCGAAGGACAGCAACTACGCTCAACAGAATGTCAAAAGCGACAGAAATACTTTAATGTGACAAGGAAGCCATTCTGTGTAAGTGGTGCAAATCTAATTTTTCGTTGCTTATTTTTATATATATATATTTTTTTGTTTTCACACATACCAACCTCCTAATCTGTAATGCTTCGCATCGTGACACGAAATTGATAAATTAAAAAAATATCTTGTAGGAAAATCTGCAGTTTTTCACAATTTTTTTTTTCAATATCAGAAATAGTGTGATTAGAAATACCGTTGCACAGTGAGTGAGTGATAGAGTGAGTGAATGAATATATAAGTATATTGGAAGAAACTATTCAGAGTATCGCCATTAGCTGACATACGCGTCCAAAAAAATACCTTGGGTTCCAATCGAGTTTCTTAACCTATCAAACAGTTTCTGCTAATAACGTTTGATAAGGTTATTCAAAATTCTAGTGTTTTCTTTGAAGGAGCTTCTTAAAAAGTCGCTTTACTGGAAAATGTTTACCACTTGATTTGTTTTTATAGGTTTTTGTATGAAAATGATGCATATTAAAAAATAAATTGTTACTATTCAAGATCTAAACGGTCCAACAAGTTCGAAGAAGGGTATTCGTTACTTGTCATAGAAGCTATTTTTTTCTTCTTATAGAACTCATTAAGAGTGAATTTAGGCCCGGTCTTACAGTACCAAATTAATCAAAATACAGAAAAATTGATTGTAAACAGGCTTGATTTTTATGAACAATATTTCCAAAAAGGTGTTTTAAAATTCATTAGATTAGAAAAATCCTCTAAAATGTAAAATATTTCTGTTGTTTTGAAAATGCTTTTGAATGCCACAAACTCAAAAATGATTTGATTGTTTTTTTTGGTGACGTTTCTAAATTTTGGACTGTTGACAAAACGGTTTTTTTTTGAAAGACTTTAGTGCGGCCTTGGGATGACGCAAGTTGTCCTAACAAAATAATCTGAATTTTTAGATATATATAAGACATAACTAAGATATAACTATATAACTAAGATATAACTATATATACACTATACAGTTAATTCAATTATCCTTAAAACAAATGTATTAAAATACACATTCAAATCTTTCATGTACGAAAAATTTAACAAACATACCTTTTGCCACGCCATATAGTGTCAAATCAATCCTTACTCTCTAGGAATACAGATCAAAAATCTTCTAGTATATCTGAGATGACATATAATATGACACTGGTGTTTGCCACACTTCCTTCGCTCTTTATAAGATCGGCCTTTATCATAAACTCCCACTCATTTTGGAGTGGGGCACATGCTTTGCATGAAGTGGTAAATTTACACCAGGACAAATTAACAGAATGCAAAGTTTCTTAACCCATCAATTTTTACTTCGAGCTCGCAACCAAAACAACACGAGTTGCAGACATAAACCTGTACCTAGTCATCTAAAAATAGTAAGAACAATAATTTTTTTCTTTGATCAACCTCTTCAACAACGAAAAGCTTTCCAAAGTTCTGATAACTTCTCGTGAATAATCATATTACAAACGCATTCGTTGTTACTATAGCAACACAACAAACATCATGAACAACCTTGAGAGGACTCTATATATAGCAAAAAATATTGAAGTGTCTTACGTGAACTGGTCTATTTATAAATGTTTTTCTTTTTTCTGTGGTCAGCAGAGCCAAGTATCAGAAATCTCCACGCATACAATTTACGCGTTTTTTTGTAAGTGATGTCCGGGGGCCAATGTCAAAAAAAACAACCTTAGTGACTATCTGAAAGTATCAAACAATTTCTCCAAGGCCTCTAAAGTAACAAAAGATCGCTCGAATTTGAAAATGTTAAATGATGAATAAAGTTGGAAACCATTAAGGATTCTCCCTGGAAAATCGGGTTAAATGCTCAAGCAAAACCATAAAGAACAGTTAAGTGACAGAAAGGGTGTTTTTTCTTCGGTTTTTTTTTTTTTTTTGCAAACAGACAAAAGAAGGTTCTGAAGTTTTGTTTTTTAATCGCTGAGGTTTTTATTTTGTTGACGTTCTTTCAAATACTGTCATGTGTTTTATCATCCACAAAGATTGAGAAATAATCAAAATTTGCCAGGTGTGACCCAACTTTGTGATCTCACGATGCGTCTGAAATATCCAATCCAATAACATAATTTACCTGAGCGTCCAATAAACACCCTGTACATAAGACCAGTATTTAAGGATTTCTTCTCCAGAGGAAGTTGTAAAAACAGGAACGAGACACCGGGACATAGACCTAGGACGAGACCTAGTCGTAATTGCAACATTAGACGAAAAACCACGGGAAAGTTTACACTACTTCAAAGGTATTGGTTTTATGTGAAAATGAAATTGATAAATTTTTCACTTGTGAATGATCTTCAAATATTAGTCCGTCAAACTAACTCGTAACATACACGCTTTTTTTATAAGAGCCAGTAAAATCTGACAAGAGGCTGGCTGTTCTTATTTTTGGTGACTTTTTCACCCTGGATTGTTCTTATTTTGTTCTTTGCTTTAAGAACACACTTTCAAATTTCAGCCTCATTTTGTTCTTCTTATTTATGGAACTTCCAGTAAAATAGAAATATTTTTTAAAAACAACTGCTAAAAGTATGGTTGCTGTTCGGTAATGACCCATTCGCACATTTATGGAGGTGAAAAAAAACCCAATAAACTTCTAAACCATTTGCCAGTGAGAGAATTCACATCATGAACTGTTCTTATTTTCCAAGAAAGTTCAGGCTCAGGCTGCCTCGGGTTGTTCTTATTTTGTTCTTATTTTTTAGCCAAATCTGAGGCTCGTAATAAAATTGTTCTATAAAAAAAAGCGTGTAATCCGATAAGTTCTATCGGATTCCTGGGTTGTATTATACTTCTTACAAAAGAGAGAGGAAATTAAATGGAGACGCCATTTTGTTTTTACTTTTTCCAAATAATCACATACCTCACGTGTTTAAAAGTTCTGACGGCTTTCAGCACTTGTTATGCGGCCAAAGTGTTACATATGTTTTTGAACATTACATAAGAGCAGTAGCTACATTCTTTCAAACTACTCACGTTTTTTCTCTGGAGCAAAATATGCTGTATAATACATTTGAATTACTTTCCACGGCATTAGGAAGGTTTTTTGGGTTGTCGTAGCTAACTATATGAATGACTTATCGAGATTTTGGTGGTAGAGTTTGTCAAAGCAAACATTGAAGTAGGTATTCCAGTGTGTTTTTTCTTGTAACGTTTGGATCCTGTCACATGAACATACTCTTTGGATATTTCAAATCAACTAGGATGAGTTTCTGATGTTATCAGTTGACAGTCTAGTGCTTCTAATAGACAAGTTACTAAGTCTTTAAATACCCACTAAATACTAACACTACAGGTAAAGAAATTCAAAGTTGTAGATAACTTTTAATAAAGTCCTTAACTCCATTTGTTTCTGAGTTTAGGACGTACAAAATCGTCACTGAGACGAAGACCATTTTCATTGAATGAATGTGTATATTTCTATAGAAATGTGCTCCTTCACAGTGGTTCAACAAATCGCCCACTGATTCAGTGAATTACTTTTTTTGGCGACAAAATTGGCTTATGAGAGAAGTGAATGAGCTACACTGAAGACTTCGAACCTAAAGGTTATTAATATACTGAGGCTCTTTTCTTTATATAGAGATTTCAATAAATTTTAAGGATTTATATTAAAGGTGTCTTCAACAATGGCTTTTAACTGGGTTTACAGAAGATAATTTTCGAAGTTAACTCGAGAACTAAACCAATACAAACCTAACATGCTCAAGCTTTCAAAACGAAAATGTGAAGAACTATGGCTTCATCACAGTTTGTTGTTGTTATTTTGAAAACCGACTAAAAGGAATCGATTTTGGCTAGGGTGCAATATTTATCTATTTTTCATACGAAACAACTCATTTAAATTAAATATAAAAAAAACACTTAGGTATCTAAAAAATTTTTGTAGTCACTGTCCACTGGCGATGTACAATATCAGCTCTGTCAGATCTGAATTTCCTAAAAATTTTGTTAAAGAAAATCTTAAATTTATAAAAAGAACGTGAATTGTATGTGATTATAAAAACTTGTCTTGCAAAATCTTGTTAAATTGTTGTTAAGTTTTCTGAGAATTATCATTCATTGAACTAAGCGAACGGCCTTCAAGAAAGCTGAGAGGTCTGCAGTTATGGTTTTAACTAGAGTGTAGTCAGCAAAAAAAGACTTGCTTTATCTTACTTTATATTTACTATTGAGTAAATATTTAATATCAAGCAAAAATTAATTTTTTTCAGGTCTGAAAACTGTTTCTTGTTATCTGAACCCAATAATTTTCAAACATGTCTTTCTTAAAGCACTCATAAGTAACAATATAGGCTGGGTCATTACACAGAAGACGTGACTTCACAAGAAGTGTGCATACGTCGTTTTTATGCATTACAATACTCCGTTTAAAGAATTCAAGTGAAAATCGCTGTGGAGCAACATTAAGTGATAACACAGAAACGAGGTCCGTAACTTAACGCGAAGGTTTAATTTGAACGCGACGTATAAACATAAATCTGAGAAAAGCGTGCAATTTTCTTGTTATGAGCGCATAGGCTGCACCGTTTTTTAATTAGAAGTACTTTTATTTCTTTTTTATTTGTTCTATGTGTTTCAACACGACGCGAACGAAACAATTCTTAAATGTAAACAAAAGGGAAACATATCCCACCCACATAAATGAAGGGGAGTTAAAAACGAAAAGCGTGCACTAAATAAACATTGATCCTCCAACTCAACACTTAAACAATACCTTGAAAAGCTCGACCCCCTCTTTTGAATGGTTATTCAAAAAAAGAACGTGGTATAATGATGAAATGAACAAGTGTCGACACAAAATTTTGACATGATGTTTCACAATAATTTAATCGATTTCATCCGTGAATGCCAACAGATTCCAGTGAGTTAAAAAACTATTGTTTATTTTACATTTTGTTTAAATGGTTTTATTTACATTAATGTAAACACGACATGGAAGATCAACTTTTTTTATGACGTAATCAGTTTTGAAGATAGCATGAGGAAGTGTTGATGTGGTATATGGAGATAACCATATTATATTATATAATATATATAAAGGTTTTAAACATATTGAGGTCTCCTAATTATATGCATTAGCAACATTAATGGATAAAGATAACGATTAAGTGAGGGCAATAAGGCGTTATAGTTTTCCTTTTTGGACAGATTCTTGAAAATCTCTACAGTATGACCAACAAAAGGAATAATTTGTTTGGTAATAAAATATATCAGTGGACAATTTTACCTCCAACAAATATACCCCAATTTTTTATTAATTTTAATGATTTTTTTCCAGGGTTGGCTCTATAGACCACCCACGCCACAATACCTCAATTTCCTTTGGTATCCAAAGACATTATTTATTTTTTGAGATTATGTATATAGTTGTGTTATTTTTTGAACGTTTAAACATTGAATTTACGAATTGTAAAGACACACTCAACTTTAATGTTTTCTGGCATAAATCTTGATGACTAATTGAGGCCAAAACATACAAGATAATAGGACTTCATAGGAAAAACACGAATTTAAAAACATTCTTGAAATGCTGTTGGGATGATTTAAGTGAAATCAATAGATAAATAGTTTTTGCTTTTGTGTTATTGGAGTTTATGTAACAATGATTGAGTAAAATTTTCGAAGAAAAAATGACGATCAACAAGAAGATAGCATATGTTCTAGTAAAAGTATTTATTTTCTCATCTACTCTATCTTGCACGTCTATCGCATATGACTAAACAAATGCGACTATTTCTTTGACGATAAAGGGATTTCATAATGGGTACCACATGACATTATGGATTGAGATGACAATTTTTTGGCTATGTCTACAATCAAATATTCTGACTAAAGTATTTGTCCCATTGTTTTTTCATTGTACACAACAAAAAGGAAAGCAAAAA
The DNA here is from genome assembly GCA_027922465.2 of Turritopsis dohrnii. NCBI lineage: Eukaryota > Metazoa > Cnidaria > Hydrozoa > Anthoathecata > Oceaniidae > Turritopsis > Turritopsis dohrnii. Next base: position 340,255 of record BQMF02000137.1, on the reverse strand, counting down.
TTTCATTGTTTTTCTTCGAATGGCGATGATTTTAGAACGTCGCTGTACAAGAGATGAATATTTTATCGGTGATAGCAATTATTCCAATAACTTAATTTTGATAGTGAGAAAATGTTGGCTTCCTTTTTCCTTTTCCTTTTTCCTTAACATCTTTAATTGCATTTCGCGACTGGGTGAGTTTGACCAGTTTGATAAATTACCTAATCCGAAATTCCGAAATTCCGCAAACGCGACTAAACGTCTTTGTAACTAAATTCAAACCCAACTGTTTCTCTCCGTTACATTTTATTTTTTAGGTTTTTGTAATGTCATTTAAACCTTTTCCAGAAAAACTCTCTGATTATATGGTTATTCCTTTTTTAGCCTCAAGTATCGGCCTTGTCGAGCAATGAATACCCATCGTGTTCACTAGCAAACAACACGAACAAAACTTCATCAGTGTGCCAACCATCAGCATTGTTGAACCATTCTGAAAGTATTGGTGCAACGCAGCTTGATTCTGTGTCTGAAGGTAAATCATTAGATCGTTGATTTTGTTTCTCTAATAATTTCAGTGTTTTTTTTTGTTGTTGTTTTTTTAAATAGAGCCTGGAACATCAAATTATTTACTTCAGCTATTGTGTGGCTCAAAATATGTATATTTTCCTTGAAAAACGCATTCGCTGTTTTTATATTATGTAATATTTTCCAAAAAAGAGAAAAAAACATAAAAAACAAACAAACTTCCACTGTTACTATTTAACCGAACAATAATTGAGCAGAGGTTATTATCTATATTTGAGCATTGTTGATGTTCTGATCATCTGAGTCGTGTCGTGTTCAGTTTACTTTGAAACCTTATAACACGCGACACAAATTAAATAAATCTACCAGTATCAATAGACATAACCTATCGAGATTGTATCAATGTATCTAATTACGTACCACGTGTGCTACCTGTAAAAAGTACCCAACCGCGAAAATTTGTCGCCACTGTAAGATTTCATGAGAATTCTGACACATATACTACGTTCTTTAATGCCGATGGTTCTAACGGCTGTCGACATTTTTGTCAATGATTCGCCATTGATTTGACATTCGATTGACGATTGGTCAATTAGATAAGATTAATAAAAGAAACAAACGTCACATCGATTAAAAGAAATACGAGGCGAGTTCAAATCCTGCTTTTTTTTTCGCTTTGAGCACTTGTTAGCAATGTATAAGAAAATTGCTTTGTAGTCATTGATCATCCAATATTTTATTTCTCTTGGATGAGCACGGATTTATCTTTAATTTGATTGGCCAATATGTGGGGTACACATATAGTAGTTTGTAATGGAAGGTAAAATAACATAACATCAATATATTAGAAGTTTTTTCAATTATGTCATTCTTAATAAATTTTTTGTAATCGTTATATTGTTATTGTTGATGTGTTAAATTGTTTTTTTTTATTATTATTATTATTTTATTATCACTCCAGAGGTAAACAGCGGCGCTTCATCGGAAAACATGCCTGACTCGGAAGATTCAATTTTTAAAGATGAAGACGATGACAAGGACAAACGAAAACAAAAGAAACGAGGAATCTTTCCCAAAATGGCGACAAATATTATGAAAGCCTGGTTATTTCAACATTTAACGGTATTCATTCAATCTTCATTTATTCATTCAATCTTCATTTATTCAGTGATTATATTCATTCTTTCATTTTAAGCCTTTTTTTTATCCGTCGGGTATTATTTTGTTAACGTTAAATCAAGTTAAAATTTAATCTCTTTCAATGTTGGTCACGGAATTCTGTTTGAAATGTGATAAGCGAATAAGTCATCCACACACGTTTCAATCAATCTTGGCAAAGTTTCGATGTTGTTCCAAAACATTCGAGAGTACGCTCAAAAATTAAAGAGCCGTTTATAGCATTTTTCTAAATCAATCACGAGATTAATGAAAATAAGTTGTGTTTAATTAACACTTAAACTATTTTGTAACACCTTGTAACTTTTGACTGAAACTGAATGCATCTATATTCTTAAGGATATTGAGAAAAATCATCCAAAAGTCACTGCGATGAAGAATGTTTTCATTGAAATAAAGAAATGCACTCTTTTGCAGTGATTTCAACAAATTTGCGCACTAGTTGATATCGTTCATATTAATACGTATGTAAATATGAAATACATCAACGTTTAAAAAGAACGAACATAAACTTGGGTTTACTTCAGGAAATGTATTATAATTGCACGACACTTCCAAACGCTTCTACAAAATTCCAAAATATTGTGCCGTTTTTCCTTCATTCGTTCGTTTTATAAATAAGTTGTTTTTTTTGTAGCATCCATACCCTTCCGAAGAGCAAAAACGACAGCTTGCAACAGAGACAGGATTGACAATACTCCAAGTTAATAACTGGTACGGTTATCACACCTTCTTTTTATGAATGAAACCAAATGACTGCCTTCAAACTCTTCTTGGAAATCAAAGTCTTCCAGGCCTTGACTTTTTCTATGATGAGGCAGCTATGATTTAACGTTAAAAAAGGCATTCATGATGGCAGCACTCTTATAGAAGAAACTGAAAGCATTGAAGCGTGTTTGTATTAATATGACGGAAATTCTGTTTATAGGTTTATTAATGCCAGGCGGAGAATAGTGCAGCCAATGATTGACGCCTCCAATCGAGCCGGTAAATCCCCTGTAGTTACCGTATACAAATCTCGGAAGAGAAAAAACTCCGGATCTGACAGCATATCACCGGGACCTTATCCGTATCCGCCGATACCTGGACACTATACACCACCATATATGCCGGAACATTATCAATCAATGTATTCACCTTATCACACCGATGTAGGAGTTCCACACGCCCCTCCTCCACACTACAGTCCACGTACTTACGGTTGTCCGTCGGACCAACATACAATGGCCGCAATGTCGTCGACAAGCTGTTCTCAAATGCGGCCTCACCCTTCATACGGTGGTTATCGGACATCTCCGGCACCAACGCCACAACCGTATTTTGGACATTCACACCCGTCTTCCATGATGGCTTCCAATGGACCGAATTTACACGCTTATCACCAATCACACCCTTCATTATCTTCCTACGCCCCTCCGCCACCGCAGCATCTTTATCAAACCCATGATAATTTACCGCCACCTCATGGCGTAATGGATATGCATAGTACATGACATTTATCCTTTTTACTTGTTAAAAGTTGGCCATAAAATGGCGATTCCGAAAAAATCGGAGAAGCAATGGTAATGTACTTTATAGCTGCAATTTAAATTGATGAGAAAACGTGTGTAAAAGATAGTGATGATGGAACAGGTTATACCGATGCTTTGACGGAAACTACGAAGACGACGTGTATAATACGACGTCTAAATCCGTCAAATACCTTCTATAAGGATATCTACTCCGTCTGCTCTTTGGAATATGCAGATAAAATTCATAGATAATATTTGTGGGAAAGCATGAAGTAGCTAATTTTCTTTAAGCAATGAAAGATACTTTGTGACTGTGCTTTATGATAAAACACGTTGAAAACGAAAGTTACGAACGGAAACTTTTGAATGTAAATATTTTAGGAAAACTTTTTTTGTTTTGTTTTTTAGTTCTTTTAAGAAGAAAAAATCAATTGCCCAAATGCAGGAGATTTATATTGAAAGTATGTTTCATTATAAACTTTGTTTATATGATTTGTGAAAAATACAGACTCTGAAGAAAACAAAAACAAATTAAAATTGGAAAAAAATCTGTTTAGAATTCTCCCTAGCATCTTTACTGAGATACAGTGAGAGAGATGAAACCTTTGTAATATGTCTTTCGCGTTGTTTTTAAAAGATATTAAGTTATTTTTACTTACAGCAATTTATGTGACAACTGTGTAGAATGAGTAAGTTGTAGACATCATTCGTTCAAAACGTACGTGACCGAGAAAAATATTTATGAAAACATGTGTTTCTTTCTGTCTCCTTATTCTCTCATTCGACGAAAACTTTCTTCCCTTTAACCACGGGTTTCCAAGCAACAATTTCAAGTCAAAAAGTCTGAGAAATAATCCATTCGCTTTCATTAAACAGGGAAGATAAAAAATCAGCATCCAGCAATAACCGAATTAGTAATTGTGTCAGATATTACAGAATAGAGGAATGAAAAGTTGCTAATGGCATGCAATGGTGTGTGAACTATTTCCGTGTGAGCTATTTTCGCTGTCCAGTATCTCTTTCTTTTTCGATCATTCGATGGAACTCCTAGTTTTAAAGATGGGATATACCCTTTAAATGTCAACATGAAACGTTATTTCAGTTTTACTAAATTCACGACATTCATAACTTTTGTTCCTGACTTTCTACTTCCTACAAAAACTTCGCATATATAAAAGTTCGGAATTAAAAAAGTTCGCCAGCTTAAATGAGCATAAATTTACAATCATAAACAGAACAAGTATTTTTAAGGATATTCTTATTTCTTTACAATGTTCGCAAAATGTGTTGTGTTTTTTTTGAATTTCAGTGTTTGCTCCGCATTTGAATTGATGCTAAAAAAAAGAAGCGGCGTTTTTTTTTATAATGGTTGTAATTTTGGCTTAAATAGTACAGACAATCGTGTTCCAAAGACAAATTGCTTTATAGCATTTTTTCCAGAGATGTTTTGTTGATAGTTATTACATTCTCCACAAATATTACAAAGATTGTGATTTCAACAAGCCAGTTTTCCCTGTTTTCAAAATTGCTGAATGGCGTGGATGCAGAAGTGGAGGGTGGAGGGGGAGAGAGGGAGATTTTATCAGATGTTATGCATGAGGGATTTTGAAAAAAGTTATTGTAAAGAATTGATGTATTGAATACGTCAAAATATGACGTTCGATCAGGAACTGCAGATAGGTGTATCATAAAACGGATATGAGCTTTTTTTCAATGAATGTGCGATCTCGTCACCAGTGCCTTTCTCTCCTCACATGTCAGCAAGAAAAAAACCGTGGTTTCTATAAGGTAACCGACATGAACGAAATTCTCACGACTGGTATAATAGCTCATATCGTCACCATGGAAATACATAAATAATGCGGCCTGTGCAGTGATTGATAATGTTATCATAGTACAAGTGTCTTATTAATAATTTCTTTTCATTTTCTAATGCGGATATCCGTCCACCGGGTAATCTGATCACTCCAGAAATACCAGGCATTTCTGCTTTTACTCCATGAATTCCGAAAATTGCATTCCTCAATTCAATAAATGTTTTCATTTTTTTAATATTTGCAATGAAATGCAAGGAATGCCGTGCCATTGATTCAACGATGTCAGGAAGTTTTGATTCTGATCGGAATTGAATGTTAACCCACATTTTACAATCTAAAGAGATCTTTCCCGAACTGCTGTTTAAACTTCGTATTATGGCTAAAACAGCAGGTATGGGCTCGTTTTAAGGTTGTAATCGCTTTTAATTATTCTAATGCAGAACGGCAATAATGAATGCATATTTGAGGATTGAAGTCTCCTATTTGACACTTTTTTTTTTTTAGCGTGTGTTTTTCACGGCCACTTCACAAAATGCTGTTTTGAGGGTTTTCAAAAAACGAAAGTAACAAATTCAAAATTTTTGCCATGATCCCATGATTTTATGCAGCTGCAGGACATTTGTGGTATCTGCGAGAGTAGCTGATTATAAAGAACATAATTGATTCTTCCACCTATCGTCTACAAATTTAGTCGCTCGCTCACAAGTATATTCCTCCCCACTGGGCAAATTTAATGAAAATCACTGCGGAGGAGTGAATGTCTATAGAAGTATACACACTATTTAAATGGGAATGCTCTTTGTCGCAGTGACTTTTTGACATTTATTTGCCTACTGGGTCCCTTGTCCTTCGGCTGATATTAATTAATGTCTGCAGTTTAATGCAATGAAACATATTTTAAGATGCTTCTTTTGTTCGGTAAATAGCAAGCAAGCAGCAAAGCAGATGAACTTTTACTTGAAGTTCTTGACTGTCACCAAAATTTTCGCTCAACATGAGAATTTCCACGTCATGAAAAAAGATTTTGCAAAATAGCCCCTACAAATTTGGTGTAAGAGGTCAATTTTTTTTTCTCATTCGGAAAGCTTTCTGCAAAGTACTCTAGCAATATTGTAACAATAAACTCATTGCAGTCATTTTATAATGGCAACCTAGAACCCAGGATCTTTTTAAGGCACGGACTCACGACCCAGTGCACCGGAAGTGAACACTTGACTATGAAATGAAAAGCATTTACTGAGCAAGCAAGGCCACTTCAGCTCCAAAAACACACGAGTAAACACAAAAACCCAATGTTAAGTTATAAGATCCGAACGTTTTAAAACACTTGAGAAAACCTAAGTGGCTGAATAACCACCCCAGTCAATTGATCAACAAACGCCCCCACACTACACCCCAGTCAAATGATCAACAAACGCCCCCACACTACGGAGGATTTACGTAAACAAATACTAAATGGTGATGTAAGTGTAATCACTTATGATTATAAGATCTGGTGTGTGGGATTAAAATTTTCAGATAAAATGATTTAGATGCAAGCCCTCTATTTTATAAGCATCAGTAAATTTTGACTGAGCCTTGGTGAATACTAATTTCAGCTTCGAATATTTTAAAGACCTGTCAGTATGTGTTTCTCACAAAATCAAGTGTTTCAAAACGCGAAAGTAAAAACGAACACTATAAACAAAATAAAGGAAAAATGAATGGCCAACAGCGCGGACGGCTAAACCCAACAACCAAAATTAACGATCCATACTTCGAATAATCTCAATAGTTCAATGCAATTGAAAATCTGGACATAGAAAATTTAAATAACGTTGTGATACATTTCTAGGTAGCGCTATTATGCTGTGTCACGTGACGCTTGTTCGTAATTAAAGCACAATATACATCAAGTAAATAGTTTTTGCAGATGAATTCGTTTAAGGATGATGTGTGCAAGTAGGATATTTGTTGACATATTTTCTCTGCAGTTTTCAGATGAATGTAATTTTGGCTTGCAAGTGCAAAATGTTTAATGTTGGTACGGTGTACACAAAGTTCTTGCGTTCCGCAGCATAACCAAGTTTGAAACCAATTTACCATTTGCCGGAATAACCGACACGTCTAAAATAAAGGACCGCTGAAGTATAACACTTTTTGAGAAGTACTCAAAGTTCCAAGAGGACTCGGAACTTCCGATATTGTTAGATGTGGTTATGGCGGCTACATGAGTGCCACAATGTTTTGAAAGTGGGTCAACTCTGCAAATCGAGTCATTAATCAAATTACACAAAAAAACAGTGACATGAATTGATTTTCGTGTGATTCTTAGCGTAAGGTTTTAATTTCATTATATTTTTACGCCCACATAAATTTGGTGGCGGCGGCGACCAGTTATAACGCCCTTAAATTTTTATTTGCTTCGAATATGTTGGAATTTCTCGCACCATGAAACAGAAAATTCGTATTATTCGATAACATGATAAAAAAAAAAAAACGTTCTGATGCTTACGTAAAAAAAAGGCTAAAGGATATTCATGATTAGCAGTCACCACACGAAGCGTGCTTAGAAGCTACTCGACGTTTTACATGAATTTTACTTATAATATCCACACGACAACTCGAAAAACCAAAATATTGGCAGTGAACAAACTTTATTTGAACTTGAAACTTTGTTGGTGATATTTGAATACAATAATTTCGTAAGAAAACTAACTTGGCAGATCAATGGTTGAGGTAGACCTGTTTTTTCCCCCCATAATCATCACTACAGGCGAAGCGTGAAGATTGATAGAAGAAAAAAATCCAACGTCAACACTTGCATCACTGTCGAGACTTGTTTACTTTCTGAACGAATGATGTAAACAATCACAGCTTTTTCGTTAAAATTCATATATCTTTTCCACGTGAGCCAATTGAGAAGATCAACAAACAAATTGACAATATTTGCCAAGTTCCAGTATTATCAACAACTTAGCCATCTTGGGTTAAGATAAAAAAAGATATAGAAAGGTCCATATTCACCGAATCATCAATCAACGTAAAAATTGATGTATTGAATATCTTGAATTCACTCGCCAAATTTCCTTACAGAAAGGTCATTCTTCATAAGCTAACCAATCTTGCCAAGACAAGAGGATGGAAACTTAAGCGACATGGGGGACGTTTTAAGGCGTATTCAATGGGAAGTGCGCCTGATATAATATGTTTCACGTGTCGCCACTTATTAGGAATATTAGAAATTTAAACAAACAGACTTCGTGTCAAACTTCCATTTTTTCCTCGGTGCCGTGTTGCCATTTGCATAACTTACCTTCATGCAAGAATGAAGGAAGTGTGAAGTTTTTTCTACATTTTCGGCAGTGTATTTCTGATCATGATTTCTTCTTTTTTGTTTTCATTTTTATAATACCTTGCTTCTTCGTTTAAGCGCCCCTCTAAATTAATTTAATAAGCGCCCGGGCGGTTATTAGAAAATTTTCCTCATCCTGGATCCAGTCTCCGATACATTTTTTATAAGCGCAGAAGGGGGAGGCTAGTGACCTAGTCTAATTTTCCTCAGACAATGGATTAATTAACTAAAATAATACTTGAAAAACCAAGCCGGAAATATGATTAAAATTGATTGTTCAGTGGATTACACTAGGGAGCCGGATGAAATAGCTGGAACTAAGTTCACCTGCGCTTGTAAGCCAACCCTACTGGTCTGGTAGTAGCCTTCATATGACGGTCTTAATAGAGCGATATGGCCGTACGGGAACGGTGTGAAGGTCATGTAAATTGCCCTAAAATAGCATGTAGGTGTTTTTATTCAAGCGTGGACAGATCTCGAACCATTGTTGTGCTTTATCAAATGATTTTGTAGTATGGATTTTCAAAACAATTTAATAACCGCCCCTCTCTCTTTTTAAGTGCCCCCTTAAATTTCGAAAAAAACTTAATAGACCTTTCCCGAATTTCTGTTTAAACTCTAAACTTTGACTGAGTTTCATATCTAACCTCGTTTTCATGCGATTTATTGTTCCACTGATTTCATTACTTTATAACTTAATAATAGTCTCTATTATTTCCAATTCCCATTCCGATAGTTTAGAAGCAGTTTAAATATTAAAAGCGAGGTTAGACACGACAACTCGGCCACAATGCAATGCAATGCATCGAATCCCGTAAGTCTGGATGTTCCCGATAAAAAACAATAAAAGGTTAGGTAATTTTTTATCAGCTATCAATTTTTCTTTTAGCAATTTTTTGCTTTATTTGCGATATTTTAAGGCCTTCATGTCACATCATGTATGTAAACATTTTTAATGGTCGTATGCATGATTTTGATTGGTTACCAGCAGAAAACGATGGATGGGACTTACATTACAAAATTTGTCCCTACAACAAGATAGAAAATATCTATTTTGTTGCAAGAAAATTTTCACTATGGGACCTTTCTCAGGCGCATGCTGAAAAAAATCCCTCATGTAATTTAGTTACTTTTCCCAAAAACTTTTAGCTATTCCCGCGAACGGCTATGCTTGTGAAACGAGGACCATTTAATCGACGACAAAGTCGGTCATTTGTGTAGACTAAAGCTTCTTGTTTTCTTAAGATGATGACTGCTGTTTCCAAGAAATCTTATGACGAAAGTGTGAACGAACGACGAATTTTTGGAAAATAAAGAATTCACTATATGTCAGTCACGCAACTTTTTATTTTACACAAGCCATCCTATGGGAGAATTCCACAAAATAGCTGCTCTGCGTTTGTTCAGTATAAAATACCTTATTCGTACAAATTTTCGCGCATTCGTGCAGAAAAATCGACCCGCACGCGAAATTTAGTATAGAATTTGCGCTGAAAATAGCTGTGCGCGAAACTTCTCTTCCCACAAAAAAGGAATTTATTTTCTCAAATATCAAACAAACTCCGATCAAAAGCTGTTTTATTACGAAACAAGAAGCCTCCTGGCTTGAAGACTTCAGGATGTAACACAACAATGCATATCTAGTCTCAAAAATACAGCATTGCCGAATTGCCAAATTATGTTCAAATCTAATAAAATGACTGGCAAATTCATAATCAACAACTTCTAATTGTGCGTTGTACAAATTTTTATGAATGTTGCAGAAAATTAAAATTTAAAACATACCTTATTCCAGGAAATTAACGAAGCATCAAATTAACGCGAATTTGAAAATTTTGCGTTAATAAAATACCCGCAAATTAAATGTTTCGTTAATTTCCAGACTCTTATAAAAGTTTATCGTAAATTTAAAACTCGTTATTTTTCAGTAAATAATCATAAATTTCTCAAACATTACAAGTTCGATGCTATTATTTATCGCTCTTCTTCTTCTACCTTATCTTCCTCTTCCTCGCTTAAAATGCACACAGCTTCTTCCTGCAGGATGGAGAGCAGCAGGTACAACAGGCGCTATAAAGGCTGCAAGCAGGCGCTATAAAGGCTGCAAGAATGTTAGGTGCTGAACCCTTTTAAAGATGTGTAGCTTTCTAGTTATATATATATATTATATATATATAGAAAAGATTTGTTTCAAAAAATTTTTAGTTCTTTTGTCCATCCGCGTTAATAAAATGCTCTGATGAAGGTCATTGAAGCCAATCGCGTTAATTTGATTCCTTTTTCAAGTTCTCTTTGGGCAAGCGCGTTAATTTGATTCGTGTTAATTTAAGGCATTGTTAATTTCTGTCTTCGTTAATTTCCTAGAATAAGGTATAACAGGTGATGAACTAACTAGCTTTAGCCAAAATCTGACTAAGACGTTTATGAAGTTAATTCGGCGCCAAAATCTCGTTTGTCAAGTCGTCAAATCGTTTTAGAAGTTAACGCGGTGTTCACAATAAGTCGACATTCAAGTCATCGAGTCGTTTTAGATAAACACTCGCTTTTCAAATGAAGGCGTTTTAGAAGTTTGTTCGTTTTATATGATGACGCATTGTTCAAAATTTGTCGGTCTCTCATATCAAAAACTACTAAAATTTCATGATCTGTTTATTCAAAATGACACTATTCGTGAGTCCCTTACTTGAAATCAGGCGATATAGGGTGTTCCACACTAACTGAACATAAACATATTAATGCGAGGTTACATATTTCATTATATAAAGATAAAGAGAAGGGATCTTTCGGAATTCCAACAAACAATCAAATGCATCTGAATGAAAAGGGAATTCTTCACAGTTTGGTCATTTTCTCATTCATAACCATGCAATGCCCCATGTTTCATGCAACTACTAGAAAACATGACGGCCAGCATCACGACTTATGTAAATATGACACAAAAATCTGTTTTTGTGTAAAAGCCAACACTGACTTAGAGAAACTGGTAATCAGGTTGCACCGCCTCATTTTCTGAACCGACTGAACATCTAAAACGGCTAATCTTCCGAAGCGCCTCAATTACACAGCATATAGCGACCCCAATTTCTAAAACGCCTGAAATTGAAAAACGAGTGTTCATCTAAAACGACTCGACGACTTGTATGTCGCCTTATTGTGAACCGCGTTAACTTCTAAAACGATTAATGACGTCACGAGTCAACATCTAAAACGACTCGACGACTTGATAAACGAGATTTTGGCGTCGATGATCTAACTTCATAGACGTTAAACCCAGCTACTCCCCTGTGGCTCGTTGAGTAAGCAGGCTAAGCGTAGATGGGTCTCCTGGCTAAGAATTGAGTGGATTTCCCGGTAGCTAAAACCTCACGTCATATTAATTGAAAACGTGAAAGATTATCACTACTGCGTTACAACCTACAAAATATTGAATTCCATTCACGGTTACATGTTAGCCTTCGATGCACTTACAGGATTTGCTTTTGCCAGTGCATTTAGTGGAAAAGGAAAACTGAGGCCCTTGTTAAAGGTGCTGTTGAAGAAAAAAAAACTGTATTTAGCACTTCACTCAAATTGAAAATGAACACAGACGTTTTGACAAACAGTTGGGAAAATGTTAGTCTATTTAGATATATCTATTAAGACATCGACAACAAGCTGCTTGCACGCATGCTTGTGTCAATTAAGAGAATGAAAATTTTAGTTGTGATAAACCTGATAAATCAATCTTTTAGATCTGTTCTATTAAAGACATCTTTCCAAATATATCACTTTGGGTAGTGAATTGCACAACTATTTCAGTTTTGCTTTGGTTATGTTCTTAGTAGATGAAAATGCTCCGTAACGTAACAGTGTCACTTGATAGGATCGTAAAAGTCAACAGTTTCATAAACTTTGCGTTTGTCAACGAAACTCTCCATGTGTCCTCTACCTTTAATCTCAGACACCATCAAATCATTCTCAAGTTTTACTTGTGATGAACCTAATGACAGCGATTCTGATTTGAAACCTGCTGCTGGAAAGACTATCAAAAAATACAAATTTTGCTTTTGTATATAACGCTACAGTACTTATTATCCAAAATAAAAACATATAATAATAATTATAATTTGCTTCCTTCCTGAAATTTGTCGTTTTTCCCTTAAAAATTATATTTCATCCCGTTTTACCCCCTGGTTCCTCCAAAGAACCTAGATAATACGCAATTATGTTCATTTACTTCTGCTATCATATCGAATCAATCATATTTTCCATTTGTAAGAGTTTTCTAGTGAGTTATCGGAAGTAAACCAGAAAAAAGATGTTTTTTCGTCAAAGAATGGCAATTTTACACCCTGAAAACCTATTTTTCAGCATTATTATCTATAATTTTAGCTCCATTATGCCTTATTCTGGTATTACCTAAATGAGTTAGTATATTCTTTACTTTAAGTGAGACATGTCATTGTTTAGTTGACGTTTTAGTAAAGAATATGTAAAAAATAGTTAAAAAAAACCCTGATTTTCCACTATTTTCTCCTAACCAAACGCCCTGAAAAAGATTTTGGAAATTTTTGAACATATTTTCAGCACGACTACCAGGTTTCAAGTCGTTTGGATCACTAACTGCCAAGGAATAACTAATTACATATCACTGTAAATGCTATTGGAACCCGAATAAACGCCAAAAGTACCCTTACTTTAACACCCTGATTCCACGTAAAAGCTATCGATTTGACCGGGTTATCATACCTTTCCTAAAAGTAGAGACCCCATACATAACAAAAATTGTGATCTGTCCAAAATTTCATGAAAATTGAAGAATTTTCGAAATTTGGTCCAAATTTGGCCTAAATAGCCCAATTCTAGTCAAACCTGACAAAATCATTGTCAAATTCGAAATCAGCACCTTTCAATTGTGCTCTGTGCAAATTTTCATGAAAATTGGTCAACTGGAAGTCCGAATTTGACAAAAGTTGCGAATTCGGCAACGATGTCATATAAACGCTGCACGAAAACGTTCATAACAACTTGGAGTAGTAGTAGTAATAGGAGAAACCACGGGTATTTTAAATACTTTACTCCACCACGGGCGTCCTAAAGTCAACTATTTTAAACTTGTGCGCGCGAAATAAATCCATTTCAAAGGCGGAAAATTAAATCCACGCGAAAATTAGTACGAAAAGGGGGATAAAAACACTCCACGACCTCTCACCTGAGGGTTTGCAGCAAATGCGTCTTCTTCTATTTCCTCAAACAAACGCAGGACAGGTTTTACGTAGAAAACCCTCGACTGACTGCTTCTGTGAGTCTCACTCGTAATGCTTTGAGAGCCTAACTAGTCTCGTAACTTTGATAAGGCGAGACACTTAAGAGCGCTTTTGGGAGAGCTCTGAGCAGCTTCAAGCTTCCTAAAGGACTGCCTTTGCCGGGATACTTAAATGACACTTATCAGGCTCCAAATCAACCAATAACATACACGAATCAGAATATATTTTGTGAATTTTTAACTTTCAAATTTAAGGACAGCTTTCACACAGCCGCATAATCGCCATATCGAACCAAATTACTTTCATTTAGTTAAAATTCGACACAAATGCGACAGCTAACTTTAAACGAGTTTTATTACCGTGCTAAGATTTACTTAATCAAGACGCCTACTTATTTGTTTCAACATTTTTAAACAATTTAACCAAGCAGGATTGTCCGTTGTCACTTCGTGCATTTTTTTCAGGAAGTTCTATCAAGCTGATTCGACTAATATGCGACTGTATAAAGTGATGTCAAATTTATGTCGAAGATTGTCGTTTTATATTATACACTTCTTGATCAACTTTTCGAGCTCTACATAGGTGCACTTTCCATTGGCAATCCCGTGATTGAAGTTTTCATCACGGGGTACACACACGGGAAGAATTATCGTTTTCGAAGTTGAACTCGGTAAAAAGTTTTACCCGGGAAACTAGTTCTTTTTAATGCGCATTGTAACGTTTGACGCTACAGTTGACACTACCATATGAAGGCCATATCCAAGTTTACATGTTTTTGTTTTTATAAGCATACCCAGCTTATAAAAATATAGGTTCATAAGAGTATGTTTATGCTAATTTTTATTACATTTTCACGAATACTGGATTTTATTGTAATAAGCATATCATAAACATATATCCAGCCTTTATTTAGTGATAGCTTAAGCATAACCCGGCCTCATCTGAAAATTTAATATGATTATAAAAACAAAGACATGTAGTAATAATGCTTGTCTTTACGCAAGCTGATGAAAAGGTCTACTCAAAAGGTGAAACGCATGAACTCAATGCATATATGGAATGACAACAAGATTGATATTTGTCGCATAAAACGCAAGCACATCATCGTAAAAAATGAAATATTTGACATTTACAACTTGTTCTAGAAGCTAAAGCTGCAGTGAAATTACTATGTACAACATAAAACATGTGTGGGTCAGTTCGAAGGAAATCAAAACAACTAAGAGCGCCCTGTGACAAAAATAAAATCACATCAATTAAGAGCACCCTTGTGGTAAAATATAGAAGTCTGAATCTTGCAAAAAGCAAGTAAATTCTTTCTGCGATGACTTTCAATCAATAATGGGTTTGGACTTTTCAGTAACTGCAAGCCTGAAATTTCCCATACGTACCAGTTAGAAGTTACCACTGCGACTTTTGAAACAGTGTCAAATGAAAAAAAATGTTATTCATTGGACAAATATAGTCGAAATTCAAAAACGCCTTGGACCAGATGTAAAGCTACTGCGTCTGTCACTGAAACTGTCCCTTCTATCTGTAAAGCGTTCTCTTTCGGAAAAACCATTTTCCCTTGGACCACGATTACTTCCACGATCCATTGGTGCACCTCGGCTTCGATCACTGGGAAAACGATCACTACTAAATCGATCTCTTGGAGGCAATCGATCTCTTGGTGGCCTGTCAAAATTCGATCTTCCCTCAAATGAATCACGTCCTCCTGACCTCTTAGGACCACCATCCCTTGACCCATAGTCACGCGGAGAAAATGATGAACTGCGACCGACCGGTGATCGATCTCTGCCACCCCGACCAATTGGAGATCTAGGTCTTCCTCCACCCATTGGTGATCTGTCTCTGCCACTACGTCCATTAAATCTTGGTGGGGAATGGGGTTTACGAAAGCCACTACGTGGCGGCTTATCACCAACACTTCCTTTAGCCCATTCAACGGTCATAACAGAACCAAGAAGACGTCGATTATTTTCTTTACGTATTGCTTCTTCTGCATCACGACGATCTTCAAACTGAATGAAGCCAAAATTTTTTTTCAAATCACATCTCAAGATTTTCCCATAACGACCGAAACAATTTTCTAGGTCTCGAATTCGCACCTCAGGATTAAGGTTTCCAACAAACAGTTCACAGCTCATCTTTCTGAATATACTATGAAAAACAATACAAAACAAACATGAAGCTGAAAACATTGTTAAAGCAGCCTTGGTTTGGTATAGGACTTTACTCAGAATAACACACGATGGAGATATAATGATGAAACCATAATGAATACCAAGGGTAAGTTGGAAGTGAAAATGGCTAAACAAACTGGGTATCCAAGGATACGATTGCTTTCTGCGTCCTTGCATCATTGCTATCTTGTTGTGGTAATCTTTCAGGCTTTGGATATTTCTTTAGAACATGATAAGTGTTTGGGGGACAATAATGCTGTCAATGGATGCTAAAAAAAATACACGCGAAATTCGAACGACAATATATTTCTGCTATGCACTGAACGATATCACAAATTTCATGTGGTTCAATCAGGTTGGTTGATGACAAACTTTGATTTCCAAATACGGATGAGTGGTAATTCATTGATGCAACTTGAATAACTGACTTCTTATGGTATCAACTGTAGTTTACCTGATGCTACATTGACTGGCTTTATTTTTACGAAACAAAAGATGTTGATGAGGGCATTCACAATAAGAACAATATGCAATTTAACCAGAGCAGTAATAATTGATTTTGCTTGTTGATCTTTAAGACACTCAAATGTCACTGTCAATAAGGAGGAAAAACCAATGCCAAACAAAGTCCAATCAATTACTCTGTTGTGGTATTGTAATAGAAAGGAAAATAATTTTCCAGAAATTTCCTCGATTCTTTTAATGCTGATTCCGATACACAATGTACTGAACAACACTTCCCCAAGACCCAAAATGTTTTGATTGCTTTAATGACAATCCAATTGAGAACATTTTAGTTTGAGTGCCATGTACAAACACTTGCAAAATTGGTGCCCTTAACATTAAGTGCTATTACAGGTAACAATTTGGAAAGGATTTGGCACACCAACAATTGGAAAAACCAATCGATGGAAATAGCTTGACAGGATTATGGGTCTTCATAGTATGGGAGCAACATTCTAGTACAACCAAAAATAATCAGTTTAAAAGATGCAAAAGCTTGGTTTTCCATTTTGGTTGAATTGCATAAAGCATTGGTTACCAACTTGCCAGATCTGAAACATGGTCAACATCTGAAGTGAAATTTCACTCAACAATACCGCCCTGCATTATCTGTACAAATGAAAAGTTGTTTTAAATGGCTTTTGTTTTCTCAGCTTTCTGCCAGACAGGCTCCAATGTTGAATATCTTTCGTTACATCTTGGTAAAGTGCATTATAACATGATGCTCTTATTGAAGAAAATGTGAAAAAGAAGTGGTTAGCTCGTTGATGTCTTATGCACTTGAATCAAATACTTAGTGGTAAGGTCCAAAGGTCACGGGGAAAAAGTAATGCCTGATAGATCTTATAACTATATCCCAATTCTATGTTTGTTTGTGTTTTTGTGACAGGTGAACCCAGCCATTATGAAGTGTAGATTTTTCCAAAGTGAGAGAAGATATATGGTTGATCAAGGATGGTTAGTGCGATAGAACGTTACGATTATACAATACATAGCAGGAGAATCTTGCTTCGAGTATTTACATGTTGATTATTTTTCCGGTTGTCAATATTTTGTGACAGTCTTTCAGCTTCTTATTTAGGTACTCCTTTCAAGAAGATTCATCACTAAAATTGGTAGACACCATTGTGATAAAGGATTTAGTTGGACAGGTGAAATGATGTTTCAAGACCCAACCATTCCACAAGAACCCTATTTCAGCTGAAACACTTGACATTTCAAATCTGCAATTTTGAGCATTGTATCCATGACGCAAGCCACAAGATAACTTAACACCATTGGTAACCGACATAAAATTTTAAATTTTGTTTGGTACAAATCAGAAATGAAAAGGATTGGAATGCTAAGGTGCGACACGGTTCGGTCAAGGTAGATACAATGAAATAAAAATGGGATTAACTGTGGAACCACTGTTCGGTGAAGCAAACGGAATTTTAAACTAGAAAAAAATCATCAATAAAAGTTATAAAAAGAAATAATAATTTTCATTCTTTTCAAAGCATCAGATTATGTCCTGTTTCAAGTTGGTTTTACTTCCATTAACAAATAAAATACAGTATTGTCTCCATTAGGTCCAACAATTCTGTCGTAGTGTTACTTAAGGGACAAGTTGAGGCCAGTGATGGATTTGGAACAAGTTCAGACAATGGTTTAAGCATCAATTACTATTATGAAAATTTGGTTGTATATACCATCAACATTCCTATTGTAAATGATGGCCTTCCTTATCGCAAATGCAAATTTAAATATTCACTTTCTGAAATTAAAAATATTGTAAATGTTGAGCTACTTTTTCTGTTATATCAACAGTCCTTTTTCTCCAATTGATCATTTCAAAGTTTTAGTCCTCCCAAAATAATCTGAATTTGATAAGTAAATAAATAAGGGTTTTACTTTAGAACACATTGCATAGTCTAGAAAGTTTTCTGTGATCATTTTCACTAAGAATGTTCTAAGAATATATATTATCAGGGCAATTTTGCCCAAACATTAGTTGAAACAAAATATCATTAATTCTTATAACAAAAGGCATTTAAACCTAATATATATATGAACTACTTCTATATTTTTCATCATTTAAGGGCAAAACCGAAAACCCCTTTCATTCCAAATTTTCTTCACTGCTCATTTTTGTAAGTATTTTGAAGAATATCACTAAAATGGTATTCTCTCCTGGTGTGACACTTAGCTGGGATTTTTTCAGAGACAAATAGTATAAAAAAACTTTCGGGAAAATCAAATAAATGATTATTATCTATCTCGATAGCTTACAGAAGTGACAAATAACCTCAATCAATTAAAGATACTTACGTTTTCAGGAAAATATGAGCACACCACTGGTTATGAAAATTTTCACAGCCACAACCGAAAAGGAAAGGCTACTACGAAAGAATTGTCTATATTACGGGACCGAGATTGGTATCCAGACTCCAAAATATTCACCGCTGACCACATTTGCGCGCGGCGAACTACTTTGTAAGTATGCTGCATGCTCTCTACTCTCTCTCTCCTCCCCCCGTTATTTTCTTAACCTATGTGTTACTTTTCGCTGGGTAGTGTTTAAAATAAAGGAATATTACGTCACAATCTGATCTCATATTGTTATAAACAAGCAGCTGTTTGCCGCTTTCAGAAGAAGTGAAAGTATACTTCACTTTCACAATTATGATAGATTTTGATTATACGTACCCAGCGGGCACAAAGACGTCGTAAACACGTCGTAACGTAAAGACGTCTTTTCAAGACGTCCCTAAGACGTCGCAAAATGGTCGCGAAGTGGGAATCTCAAAAGACGTCCCAATTACATCTTCATTGAGACGTCTCGATGACATCCCAACGACATCGTAACGACGTCGCAGGATTATGAAATTTACTCTTTCAAAAACTGTAATAGGCCACAGGCGGACCCGAACCTGGAACCTCTCGTGTGCCAGCCGAACTCGTAACCGTTATGCCACCACTGCTTGTTGTCAAGATGTTTAAAAACATTTACAATAAATCATTCTATACAGACTGATTGCTTTTGAAAGTTTATAATTATTGTTTCGAAGATCGTTATTGAATCTGCACAGAGACGTCCCAAAAACGTCGTAATAGGATCCCAATTGCGACGTCCCGTTTCAGACGTCCCTACGACGTGTCCCAAAATGATCTTAAGTTTATAATTGTTTCGAAGGTCGTTATTCAATCCGTATAAAGACGTCCCAAAAACGCCGTAAAAGGAATCCAATTGCGACGTCCCGTTTCAGACGTCCCAACGACGTCCCAAAATGATCTTAAGTTTATAATTGTTTTGAAGGTCGTTATTCAATCCGTATAGACGTCCCAAAAACGTCGTAAAAGGATCCCAATTGCGACGTCCCGTTTCAGACGTCCCTACGACGTCCCAAAATGATCTGGAAAGCAAACGACCATTTTACGATTAAAATAAGACGTCTCAAAGACGTCTTGTGCCCGCTGGGTAATTCTGCTTTAAACATGGATCCCCGACCCCTTTATTTGACATTCCCTAATTAAGACTTGATTTCCTTTAATTCGGTCTGCTTTTTTAGGGTTACTCCAGGGTTTCATCTGTCGTTATGTGGTTTGTTATTGATTTTTCCCTACAACAACAGATGTTTACTAGCATAATATTCGTGTAAAACAATTTTACAGGTTTTAATTCTGAAAATGACAGCTCAAAAAATGGTGACGAAAAATTAAATCACAGAATAACGAACAGAAAGTGCATCAGTGTTGTAAGTACTGTAAACTCTCTCTAATTCCCTAAACCCTCTAACCTTAAGAAAAAGAAACAGAAGGTGCTACCATAAAATTCGATCCATAAATTTAGAGAGATCGAATTTGGAAGTTCTAACTGTATTGCTGAAATCTAAAAAATATACCGAAACATGTACAGGATCGTTAAGCGACAACCAACCGTTATCGAGATATCGTCGATCAAAGCGTAAAAGCTCTGTTTGTCACCCCTTCGTCAATGTCATTGACCATAAAAAATGTCAGTTATGTTCTTAGAAGTTCTAGAGATATTTTCCAAATAACTTCGCATCTAATTGAAGAGGCAATGCAATGGTTCCCTTGATTTAATGATTCACTTAAACAGACGCCATCTAGATCAAACATTTTTCCAGGTATGCAATCAACACTGAAGCGCAGAACAGAAAAGTCAAAACCCATCAAAAATAAAAATACGCGCTGTGCAGAAAATGCAATACAGAAGATTAATACAATAGATTAATAGCACTTTATAGCACTTTACAATGTGCTCCAAATTTAATCCTATTTGCCTCTTGTGTAAGCAGAAAGCTGTGATCCAACTGCAAGTTCATAGCCTTTGTTCACAATTTTTGTTCTCAACGTTGTGCGAGAAATTGCACTACTAACCACTCACTCCATGTCAGTTGAACGAAAAGACGTAGAAAGGAGTCATGGTGGGTACAGAGATATCACTATTTTTCATAATTTTTTTCACAATTTTTCATATTGAGTTGTAATTGATTGATTGAAAACCTTAACATTGTAATACATTTTCTTCGTCCATCATATTTCCAAAAACTTCTTACCTTAAATGTCTACTCGGGCATTTTGTGTATTAAACGATTCACAATTATTTGCATAATGGCCTTCGGGCAAGTTAGAGCAATGCTAAACGTATCTCTGGCGGTAAGTCAACTAATAGTTGCAAGTCGGTGAGAGGAAAAACCAACCATTACGGATGGAAGCCCAAGGACTAAAAACTCCCGTTACTTACTTACTTACTTACTTACTTACTTACTTTCTTATTTCAACAAGTTTAGGTTTGGTCAGTTATCAATTTTTCAACCTTGCGTCAAGAAATCCTCCCCGCTGCTATCTCGGAAATATACACGAATTTTTTTTCAGAACTAACCCAACTTTTGCCTCCTACGAAAGTTGCTTAACATCCAACCTCGTACCCAGGGTTTCTTGCCTTTTCGATTTACGGGTCCGTATATCGAAAAGGCAAAAAACCCTGGGTACGAAAGTTGCTTAAAATCCGAATAATAATAATCCATAGGAAAGTTGCTAAACGATTGCTTACATTTAATATTGAAAATAAGCATGAAAATAAGCTTCCAATGATGTATCACACGACTTGCCTTCAAAAGAAAAAGAAATGGTATTTTTTGGGTACTGCCAGTTTTTAACAATGGCCCAAAAATTCTGAAGATTTGCAAACTTTTTTCCAAAAATTTTTTTACTAAATTCTTTCAAATAGAAAGTTAGGAAAAGTCACAAAGTTTCAGAACGATACCTCTAATATTAAAAAAGTTATTAACAAAACAATCAGAGGGGTCCTAACAGAGCTAAGTACATGTTTGGAAGCAACCAAGAGAATGAAGAAATAAAATGTTAAAAAGAAATGACCTTATAATGGTAGATCGCATATAGTTGATTCTTTTACGAGGTAATAATGGTAATCTTTTGGATGTATGAACCCTCTAGATATCTTTGCTGGAGTTTTGAGGTTTTTAGCTTTTTTTGAAAAAAAAAACGAAAACAGAGACGTTTCCCGTTTTTTCACTGTTTCACTCTCTAAAAATTCTGGTCGTTTTTCCGGTCAGACCACGGTTGATATTCTACGATTAGTACAAGGAGCTACCCTTAGTTTGCATTTTGTTTTGATCGTTTCGAACTGCATTTTGGCCAAATTATCATATCTTACCTTGTTTTTCTGGTCACACCCCTTATAATCAGACACATTGGTAATTGTCTATCTGTTCTTCAGGAATATTTGCTTGCAATCCATAACAAAGAATGGACGTGACCACATCTTTCAAAATTTAAACGTTTTTGAACACACCCTAAAGGATCGAATTTCATATGAATGGGAAGCTTTCTTAAGACAGGTGCAACATAACTTTTCTGAGTAAAAGTTTAAAATAAAATAAGTATTATTCAGTTTAATTCCAAACCTGAAGAGATCAAGCTAAAAGTTATGAAGAAACAAAATATGAATATCAGTTACAACAACTCAACATTAATCACCACGAATGTATCTTGTTGGAAACACGAACTTGATTTTAAAGAATTATTTCACTTAAATAAATGGGATGACATTTGTTTTTTAGCCATGTGTGCCACAGCATCTCTTATAACCATTGTGTTAAACATTAAACTCATTGGAGTTCTAAAAGTGAAACCGAAGCGAGTGGATAAATTTTTTATAGTGTTGAGTTTATCTGATATTGGTGTTGGCATTTTCACATTTCCATCCTTATGTTTGCGATATTTGACCATTGAAAGAAAACACTGTTTGTTACGTTCTGTCATAATCTTCTTTTCCAATTTTCCATATTCATTTTCTTGGTTTTTCACCATTATCATATCAATTGATCGGTGTACAGCGATCACAAAACCGATTTTTCATCAACAGAAATGGGTGCGTCGAGCCAATATTGCTGCAATGATTGGGGCTTTCCTAACAACCATTTCATTTTCAGCATGGGGGAGCTTCAGTGCTTTTAATGAACACGACAAAAATGAAACAAGTGATATGGACATTCTGTTCAAAATTTTACACTTTCTTGCTTCATTTGTCTTTCAAGTGGTAACTGCAAGCTTTCAAATTTACCTGCTTTTATTCGTTAAAACAAAATCCAGTGCCATGACAGCCAATAGACATTCCAAATCAAATAATACGCAGAAAATGACAATCACTATATTTCTAATGTTTTTATGTTTGATTATCACAAACACTCCTGTTTTTATTGGATCAATTACCCATTTATTCGAGTTACTATCACCAGCAACAGATGAACTCACGATATGCTGTGTTACATATTGTGCTTACACTAATTCCTTCTTGAACGCTATCATTCTTTTGAGAAGAACCAAGATAAGAATCAATAGTGTGAAAAGTTGACGAAGTTCGAAAACAAAACGACATTTTAAAAACTACATTTGACGCCACCGCCAATCCAGATGTCAACAAAACATCTTTTTGTTATATTAATTTAATATGCATATTGACATCGTCTTCTTTTCCTTCCACTTTCAGTAATGAAATAAAATGCAATAAAAAAGTGTGCTATTTGGAAAAGCAAAAAGTGCTAAATGGACTAATTAACACATTGAATAGGAAACTTTGCCTATCTACCTGCTCTACGTAGTATTTAAAGTACTGATATGCAAGTTCGTTTTCACAGTTTGCACTAGAAAATGAAATTTCACCATAAATTGCTCCAAATTTTTATTTAAAGAGGCGGTGATGGTTACTTTGGCAAATAATTGAGTCATAAATGGAATTTAAATGAGCAGTCTTAGAAATTCTTTGTTATGTATTTGAATTTCAAGTCACAGGAACTGTTGCATTGGGCATCTTTTGCCTTTGAAACTCAAATTTTAAGAAAGTTACTAAGAAATCAAATATAAAACGAATAAAAACAATGCGGCCACTAACAATAATAATTCGGATTTTATTCCATCGTCAGGCAAAAGTGAAAAATGTGTTTTTAAGAAATTATTTAGAAATCATTCATGTATTTAATAAAAACTGAAGAATGAAAAGCAGAGCTTCGTATTGCCAATTTGAATCAGTTTTGAAAAGGCCACTTGCCATTAAAAATGTTGTATTGAAATGCCGCCATCCGCATATCGAAAAAGGCAAGAAGCCCTGGGAACGAGGTTGAATGAAATGTACACTGAAAGCTTTTTATAAGGCAGCTGGAAAATCGTTTTCCGGGATTTTGAATGACGTAAAAATCGAACTAGTGAAAATTCATGTGATATCTATCTTTTAATTTTATTGTACATACCTGATGATGTTCTTAAAGCTTCCTTTACAGATAAAATGTTTTTATAAACAAGTTTGTTTTTCTTTTTTTCTATATATATCAAGAAAAGCATTTATGTCAGTGTTTTTTTCAACTTGGCAAAAAGTGTCATTTTAGGGTATGATAAAGTATGTGTCTTTTAAAGGAATTTTTTAGTGTTTCAAAAGTAAAATAAGTTTTTCTTTTGGTAAATAAAGGATTGAAAATTCAGATTTTCTTTCTCCCAGTTTAAAACCATTTGATGGTCATGAGTTATTTAAGTTTAAAGTTGGGAGCATGTAAGGAACGGAAAATTCTCAATGTGAATTCAGCAGAATATTCCAAAGAGAATAAGTTTTTGTCTAATAAAGCTTTGTTGCTGAGATTTTGCATACGCCTTCCTATATTTGATGTCTATCTTTTAAACAAAAAATATCTGCTTTGGAGCACTTTAAGAAGAAATATTCCCAATAACCTTTAAAAAAAAAAAAAAAAAAAAAAAAAAAAAAAAAAAATCCTTATTATGCAATAAGTGCTGGCTGCTACGGTTTCAATGAGCTGTTTATTTCAACACAGCCAACGTTTTATCTCTAACGATGTCTTTCTGAGTTGAAGGAGACCTTCCGCCGATATACAACTACAGCCTATGCCTTTCCTCTATTTAATCTATCAACGACCATTTAACAAAACCAAAATCTACAACTCTTATTGAAACCTAGATCTCCATGCTTCTTGTATCATTTTTTTGTTCTAAACAACTTTTTATTATTATTGTTGTTATTATTATGTTATTATAGGGATAAGAACCATTTGTATAATGGAACCCGAATAAATGTCAAAAAAAAAAAAAAAAAAAAAAAAAAAAAAAAAAATTGTATGTGTTCAATGATAGATGATGTTCTTTACTGGCTCACTGAAATTGTTTTGCTTTTGCGAGTGTTGATGAGATTAAGGACGGTAATGTACAAAACGGAAATTATGTTGAATTAAAAGCCCCCAAGTATTCCATTATTCCATCTTAAAGGTAGACAAATGTAAATTTTGTAGGAATAATCGTCTAATAATCATCGAATAATCATCTTCTTGCAATTATTCGTTGAAAAATAAAAGATCGATCAAAAATCGAACTGAAATCACACTTAACCCAACTCCAGGATCGATTTCCATCGACTTTCGTCTTTTTAGGAGCAAGTTAGTATTAATTATTCCATATTTTCCTAAAAATGACGTACTTATAGTTGGAATCATCAATCATTCCAGGCCCTTGTTTTTCAAACTTCATTAATTGGAAATCATTCTTAGAGTATTGAATTTTAACATGAAAAAGAAATTCATTAAAAATAGAGCCTCAATGGATTCCATTATTACACTGAATCTGGGAACAAAAAAAAGTCAACAAAAATGTACACATTTCATCAAATTTCAAAATGAGCTCTTCCAGTATTTGAAATTCATCTTTTATATGATTAATTTATAGTTAGTTAGCATTTTTTAAAAACTTTATTAAGATGTATCGTTCTTGTGATTCTAAATATTTGAACCGAAAACTGTGACAAAAACCTCTGCAAAAGTGACTTTTGTTTTATGGAATATTTCATCTTTTGAGGCTCCAAAACCTTTCCTTTTTATTTCTTGTCTTATTAGACTACATCAGCAACTTTTAGCCTATTCTAAAACGGGATATTAGAGTAGATTGAGCCGGTACTTTTTGAACCGAATGTCGATTAAAATTATATTGGAATAATTAATCCTTTTGCGCTCTTCTAACGGGATTTCAAATATTAAGTAATATGAGAATGTTATATGACAGTTTCCAAAGTTTGAATGTCGTTTGAACTTTTGTTATGCGGAATTTCGAAAAAATTGGTTTTATGGAATTTTTAATCCTAGATGGCTCATTCTGATGAATTCACATGATAAATTATCTTGATTTCCGACTTTGTGCTAAACTTTATTCCATTTTGATAAAAAATAAGCATTTTATAAGTAAAAAACTGATTTTCGAGTTTTTCAAATTGCCACTTTTTGCCAAGTTGAAAAAAAACGCTGTGCAATGTTATATTGAAGTGTTACCGAGATGGAGAAAGTTTCTTTATAAGGCAGCTGCAATTTTTTTCTGAAAGTTTGAATGACATAAAAATCATACCAGTGAAAATTCACGTGATATCTTTCATGCTTCAAAAACAATTCGTGGATGAAAATGTTAACCGTATTTCCTCTAATAAACGCCGCGATATATTATCAATATATCAATATTCGGTGTTGATATTTTGATGAAATTTTTATCAAAATCGACGTTTTGATGAAAAAAGAATTTAGCATTTGCGTTGCCATCAAAATTCATTTCATCAAAACATATTACAAATTCAAGTTTTTGGATGCGGCGTTTAATAGAGGGAGGCGTTCATTAGAGGGCGGCGTTTATTACAAAATGAAAAATTGGACAAAAACAAACTTAAACAATAATGCTTCTTTATCCTTAAACAGGTTACAAAAGATTGTGTGAAAATGTTTACACAAAAGATACGTTCACACAAAAATGTCAAAGAAGAGCAATATCACTGTCGCCGTTCTCTTCTATGAGATGAAAACTTTTATAGCAATTAATTACACATCAAACATTCATGCAAACATGGAAGAATTTGTTGATAGAAAACAAAAAAAACTATTATCTATTAAACCAATTCTTGTTTAGCCTGTTTTCTAATAAACGCCGCTTTCCAAGATGCGGCGTTTATTAGAAGGCGGCGTTTATTAGAGGGCGGCGTTTATTAGAGGAAATACGGTAAATATTTTCATTTGTTCCATTTCCTCATCATAGAAACTGATTCTACGTTGACCCTAAGAATGTCATTAAAAACCATTCATTTATTAATTGAATTAAAGGTGAACAATAAAAGTAGGTTTTCTTTTTAGCTAATTTGAATCTAGACCAATATAAAGGCCAAGTTGCTCCTAAAATGTTTTATTGAAATGCTACAGGGTTCGAAAAAGTTTTTTTTAAAAAGGCAGCTGCAAATTTTATTACAGCCGGGTTTAAATGACATCTTGCTTAATTTCTTAAGTTGTCATCCAAATTTTCTCAAGTTTGCTTTTGTCCAACGTAATGTCAAATTCTGGGAAAAAATCCTTAATTTAACTTCTGATATATATCCATTATTTATAGATTTATAGTTTTCACAGTTATGAAATACCTTGTTTCCTATAATAAACGACATATCTTGAAAAGTGGCGTTTATTAGAAAGAAAAAATTGTTGTTTAAAGTCTGCTTTAATCTCATTTTTCATTTTGTAATAAACGCCGCTCTTTAATAAACGCCGCATACAAAAGGTGAAATTCTTGGAAATAAGATATCTTACTTAATATTATTTTATAGCATATGCTTAAGTTTTTTAAATTTTTTCTGAAATAAATGTTTAATCAAACGCCTGGAATCTCAAATCCTCATTTTTGAAATTATTAAGTTGTTCTCAAACGGCTTAGGTCAAGTCTTTGATATCTAAACTAGGCAACAATACAGCAAAACAACTTAATATTTATTAGAAATTTCATCGTATATTCTTATAGTTTTGTTGTTTTATAATAGGTTCACATCAGTGTTTATTGCCCAAATTGCATGACCTTCCTTACAAACTAAATCAGCAAGTAAACAAACTGACATAAAAATTGTACTAGTGAATATGTAATATGAGGGACAAATTCCCTCATATTACATACTGTTTAAATTACTGCCAAAAGATGTCGGACCTTCGATCCCGACTCCACTTGAGGATTCCTGTAAGGTTATTGGTTATTTTATAATTTGATTCGTTCAACAACAACACGTGACATTTGAACGATTATATTCAGTTGTCGGCAACGAACCAATAGTTTTGCTATGTCAGCAGTAAATTGATTTTTAATTTGGTTCAAAACTAAAAAAGGAAAAGAAAAGAAATGCGTCCAAGAAGTGAAATGTACAAAGTATATTCCATTGGCATGACTTTTCCAGACTCTTAGTATTACAATAACCATGTTTTGTTTTCAAAGCATAGAAAGATTAAAAACGAATAGAGTATATTTCCATAAAATGATGTATATGAATTTATGATTTGGATACAATTATTGAATGTTGAGCCTAGTCTTTGAACATTAATCGTAACATCGTCAGTAACACATCGTAACCATCACCTTTTCTTAAGCGAAAAACGTTTAGCATAAATTATCGAATAAGAAAATGTTCAAATAACTGGAATTACGTCACAACAGACAACATCTCGTTTTCAAATTGAATATTAATGACGTTGGCGTTGTTTACAAAGAGAAACGAGACCTCAGGGAAAAAGTTTTCACGAAATTCTTTTATTAAGGTTAAGAGGCACTTAATAATCTAAAAGCTTAGAATGAACGAAGATCTCACCCTTCAATATGTGTTGAGGAATTTGTGTTGAGGATCGAGGATCGCTTTGGTTTTCGAGAAATGTTCAAAATGGATGTCAGTGATTTTGAAAACGTATTGGCCAGAATCTCAGACATGATCAAACCAAAAGGAGAGACTTGGTGGGACTGAGCCCTATTAACAGCGATGAAAAGCTAGCTTTAACCCTCCGTGGCTACTGGTGAAACCTTTCATTCATTAAGCTTCCAGTTCAGGATATCATTGAATGCTGTGTCGTACATTATTAAAGGTTATTGCAACGCAATTGTTGAAGGGATGACTTCAGATTTTCTGAAGATCCCGTCTTCGGATGCCGAGTGGCTCGCGTAGAGAAACTTTCCCGAGACGCAAACTTCGGCATAAACTGGGTAAAAAACGAAAATTTTTCACACGCGAAATTTTTTGTCCTTAAAATATTGTGACAAGAGTATAGAAATACAATTTTCACGTTGTTGTACTTTAAAAGAAAATATTTAAAATGCCCTTTCATCAGTGTAAAGAATTTGAACGTGTTAAAGAAAATAACAATTATTAACAAAAACATATGAAGTTACGTTAATATATTCTAGGAAAGATTGTCCGGGATCCATCTCCAAGTCAGCTGCCTCTCTTTGTTGAGGTGTTCCACGTGACTGTGTCATCAAATGTGTAGGTTGTTGCATTCTAGATGTAGCTTGATACATTATAGGCACAGCTTTTGGTAATTGTAACCTGCAAGTTGGTTCCGTGGGGAGTGAACTGTTCCTTTATCCGTTGGAGTATCTGCTGCCATCTTCATATCGAATAACACATCTGAAATCCTCTTTTCGGCGATTCTTTTATGGTATTTGTTTAGCTGTGATAACTTTTCATCGATGTAAACAGGGAAGACAGATAATTTTGGTGCGGCTGCTACATCTTTGGCACGAGTAGATTGATTGGCAGTGATTGCCAGTGATCTTGTGTGTATTTTGCACTCAACGCAGTTGGTGAAAGAAAGATTTTTGATGCAAACAACTCAAATGCATCAAATACTCATCAAACAGAAAAAATTGACTTGATGGGCAGAATTATTTTGATGAAAAACTCCCACCAAACACCATGACGTCTTTATGACGTCATAATTAAGTCGGACGATGACCTTATACGAAGAGAAGGTCATCATAACGTCATATTTGCAACAAAAAGTGACGTCATCAAGTGACCTCCTTATAACCTAGCTGTTTCACTGCAAGTCTTTTGCAACGTCACTGCAACGTCACTGAGACATCATATGACCACGTCCTGACATTATTATTAAGATTGAAAACGTGCTTAACCATGATGGGACGCACAGATTTTGACCTTACCGAAGTGATGGGAATAAATAGATACATTCTTTGAGCTTAAACGTCTTCTAAACAAATATAACTCTTAAAAAATACAATACTAGAAAACTGTTTCTTTCAGTTTATTTCTTCTTCAACCGTGCAGGGGCATGTTTTAAAACGTCAATTATATCTTCGTTCACAGAAGCTTTTTTAACCACTGGCAGAAATCTCACAGCTTACACACGCATCATACAACGTACTACTGTTAGAATCAAAAATCATCTTATATAATGTAACGAGAGCAAAGTGTCAATAGCACTAATAGTGATCCCAATAGGACAAAAAACAAAGAAGCGATACGCAACGCCAGAGATCATAAAAAACGCGCGCACGGACAGAATCAATGGACCTTAGCAAAGCTGAAAAAAAAAACAAAGTGAATATAAAGGACATAAAGTGCAACCAACGTTTCGCACGTGAAAACAAACTTTTACTTGTTTGATGAAATACATTACATTATTATTATTTTGTAATCCATATTTTTTGTGTGTAAACATACTTATTGCTTTGTACAGAAAAAGTGAAACAACTGTTGTCAGAAAATTTACATTTTTACTTTTATAGAAAACATGCTACTAACTATTTAAGGCACTTTTTTCGAGACATTTTATTTCTTTACGCGCTTGTCAATATTATTTCTGCCTCGTCGATATCATTTCGCGCATTTCACGCTTGGTGACAGGACATCCACAAGACAAACTTCACCCTACCTCGTCCAAAACATTGGTCCCATATTAGGATTTAAATCCCGCTATGAATTTCGTTTTCTAAACGTCGTTCTATCTGGAACTTTTATCCGGCTCTGATGGGATACGCGGACTGTATTAGCAAACCGATTTTACGTTTTTCTGTCGTAAGTACGACCATTAGGTCATGTTTTGGTCGTCTTTTCGTCACCTTGGTGACTTCATATTAAATGACTTTAAAAGACGTCATGAAAAAGTCATAAAGTGGTCATATGACTTCCTGACCAGATTAAGACGTCGTAGTGACGTCATAATGACGTCATGTGTTTGGTGGGCTCCATCAAACTCCATCAAACTCGACTTTTTCCTTTTTTTTATCTCAAATGCTTCAAAATTTTTCATCAAAATTTGAGTTTGATGGATTTTGATGAAAAAGTTGACGCATTTGCGTCCGCCTTTAACGAAGCATAAGGCAGTAACATGATAATTTTCTTCAACTGGAAGATTTGTTAAGTAGGTCCCATTTTCAGTACTGGATCATAATATATGAATGGAAACTATAACAACGTGTAAACATAACCTAAATAAAAACACCAAAAGCATTACTACTGGCATACCACTCCTGCACAAAGATATCATTTCACGATTCAGGAATTGGTAAGTTCGTCAACTTTACAAGAATCGCACACGTACACTACTAATCTCTCAGGGACTTGTAAAACGG
This sequence comes from Turritopsis dohrnii, assembly GCA_027922465.2. Lineage (NCBI taxonomy): Eukaryota > Metazoa > Cnidaria > Hydrozoa > Anthoathecata > Oceaniidae > Turritopsis > Turritopsis dohrnii. The sequence goes on along the minus strand of BQMF02000137.1, from coordinate 309,028 downwards.
AATTTTGGCAACAAATTACTGAAACATTTTTTTCATTGTACCACCTAACAACCGAATTGTTGCAGGTCGTCGTAAAGCCGGTTTTCCACTAGGCGGAATATTCCGCTTGAGTCTAGCGGCTTTTGTTTTTTTAAGAAATTCCGCCGAAAGCGTTCGCGGAAAAGTCGGATCAAGTTCAACTTTTCCGCCGCGGAATATTCCGCCAGCCAATCAAATGGTTCAAATAGTGATCACGTGGAGAAAAACAATAACCGCACCACGCTGAATATTCCGTCTAGTGGAAAACCGGCTTAACGCTCAGGTTTCCACTCCTCGGGCGCCCGCGACACGACACCACAGACAGGCGCACTTTCTGCTTTCTGCGGGAGAAGCAGAGTCCCAAAGTTCCGTATGTTAACTCAGTCCCGTAACTTTCAGTTTCCAGGCCGTACACTTTTCTCAGAAGCAATTTTCAAATCACAAGACAACTTAATTAACATGATTATGAGAGGAAATGTTCACTGCCTTTAAGCATCGTCTATTTTAGTGAATGCAGATTGTTCAAATAATTATTGAAGAACAAAAAGTCAGGTCAGTAACGGACCTTGTAAAGCGAAATTTTGGCAACGAAAGTCGAGGATATACGAACTGACAATGTTATGCTCTGTTGCCCAAAGTGTTTCTACCTCTTTTTCCTGAGTTTAAATGTAGTTTAAATAGCTTCTGATTCTGATTTGACGTGAAATGTTGAACAATTATATCTCTGAGCTGTTTTTGTATGTTGTGTGTGCTGTTTGCTGTTTTTATTTGTAATGCAAAATATGGAATCATTTTGTTTTATAATTGAAAAATAATTCAAAACTCTCAACTAGATTATACCTAATTATAAGGGCAACCCTAAATAAAATGAAAATATATTAAAGAAAGAAAGGAAAAGAAAATGGAAAAAATCAAATCGAATAAATGGAATAAAACAATAACAATGACCTTTCATTCATGACACAAATTTTGTCCACACAGCCAAGGGAGGTTTGTGCTTTTGGAAATTCTCTGAAAGCAAGGTAGGAAATAACAGATCATAATATAGTTACTATTTGATTAGAATGATAAATTCTCATTTATAATGGCCCTGTTATTTATACTGTTGACTAAGTTAGAGCTATATAGCTGATTTTATGTTGTTGTTTTTTGTGTTTGTTAGACATAGTCATTATCTCTGCTGGCTTCAAGGCAATTAATGTGTTATTGTCATTCCTAGTTATCCAAATGAATGAGCAATTTCTGGAAGTAAGGTTCAAAAGATTTTTTAAGTAACTCATTCTCATTTTTATGAACTTGTTCATTTTTATGAACAAATACTTGATTCGCAAATATGGCGCCTCTTCGAAATAAACATCATCTGTGAATATGATGGCGAATATACGTCCCAGAACTTGTGGTCTTTTCAACTAGATTTATCATGAAATATCTTTGAGATTTGAAATAAGATATAGAAATTTACAAGAAATATAATAAAAGAATGCTGTTCATCAATTCATTTCATTTGGATTATATATACTAAAATTTGCAAGTTTGAGATGAAATCTGAATCAACCTGAATCTCATAGCTATATATACATCGACTCCTGACCTTGCAAAGTACCACTTGGAGTAGAACCTCACTGCCAGTTGCCTTCGTTGTTGGTCCACTGGTCTTACCGAGAGCGAAATACCCGTGCAATACTATACAAGTATGGAGATGTACGCCGCGTAATGCACTGAGATTCGAGTCTGCAATAGATTGCACTTACAGGCAGAACAGATTTTAGGATTATTCCTGTTGATTATTTTGATTGGTATCTCTCTTCCAATTGTAAAAATTATCTTTCCTCCGTTGTTGCATCGAAATTGTAAATAGAAATTCAAGTCAAATTCTTCGGAACAACATTGGAGAGATTTACGAAATAGTTATTTCTTCACATATTTTCATTTTAACGAAGCTTTGTAAGATGTTTTTTGTGTTTTAGTGTACACCTCTCCTTATTTCCACATTGCTCTTCTTCGTTGCTCAAATATATAATCCTATTTTCTCCTTTAAAATGAAATATACATCCGGTATTCCACACGAATAAATACATCATCAACATAAATGGTGATGATATAATCATCTTGAACATAAACGTTGCTGCATGTCGTGATGCGATACTTTCTTTTACTTAACTGTCTAGACAAAATCTTAATATAGCGTCAAGTGAAAAAAAAAGAAACACACCTGATGTATTTAACAGAAATAAATAGAGAATGTGTTACGCTGAACGAAGTATTAAATAACTATGGCCTTATGTATGATGACGTAAAACAATGTAAACAAACACGCCTACTATCGAATAAGTCAGGTGGGCCATTTTCATCTTCTTTTTATAAAATTCTTAAGTATCATTCAGATCAATGCAGGTGGTTTTCTTCATAAATTTTTAGTTAAAGAAATGTTTTTTTTTATTTTATCTTGTCTCTGGGAAGGCAAAAAAAAAACAGAGGCAGTAATAACTTTTTGGATCGCACACGATCGTACGCGTCCTCCGCTTGGCATGAGCGAATCGCCGCATATGTACATATTTCTTCCTGAAACAGTATGGACTTACGGAAAGTGTTGTGTATGTTAAAGATCTAGTTTCCTCAAGTCAAAGTTATCTTTTTCTTTTGTTGACTTTAGCAATAGCAAAATCAGACAGCAAACGAAATAAATGTTTATACTTCTACAAATGAAAAAACAGCGAATCAATGCGAAGGACAAAGCATACTGTACATAGAATAAAAACGAAAGTTTACAACACACTGCTTTTATATTTTTACTGCTCATTGTCAGTTTCACTTTCGCTACTATCTTCCATATTGATATCTACATCAAAAACGGAGGGTAAGCAGAATTCTAATTTCTTTTATTTTGGTTTCGCATCCTTTCGTTTTTGATACTTTTTTCTTTTTCCTTGATTTGGCCGCCTTTCCTTATCATTATATATACCAAAGACTCACAGCTGTCGCACAATAATCGTCATGAAATTCTTGCAAGGTCGGCCCTTCAGTTTTAATATACAGTAAGGATGCAAGATTATTCTCATTCAGTTTATTCCTCCAATCTGTTTTAACAATTTTCATCTGACTGAAAAATCGCTCAATACTGGCGTTGGAATACGGCGCGCATAAACATAGTTCGGCTATTAACAATGTTACGTAAACTTTTTGTTTCATGATTACGAAATAAAAGTTTCCATATTTGTACTGGCGGTATGGTTTGAGTACTTAATACGTTGATGGTGTGCATCATTACCAGACTCAATTCTTTTTCTTCGAATAACTTACTAATTTCTAATTTTCACTAAAATTCCCTCATACCTGTCGTAAATTCGGCAAACACTTTCAAAGACCTTTTGTAGGTGAAGTTGAACATTTTCCATGCTGGCCATTACCCCCTCAGGAAGTATCCAATTTCTTGTCTCTAAGATAGCACAGACATTGTGTAGCAATTTATCTCCAGCAAAGGCTCTTTTATCAACTCTGAGATCTTCGGCGTCATCCTCTACAATAGCTCCAAATCGACCATACAAGCTTGTTAAAATATTCTCCACATAGGAGATTACCTTGTTCTGAAGACTGCGTTTTGCTGCTTCGAAACTCAACAGTTGAATACCTTGATAAATAACACAGTTGTCATCCTTTGCAATGCTACTCAGCAATTTCTTTAATCTTGGAAGATCAAAGACTGATTCTGGGAATTTTTTAAATTTCCGATAGAAAAGTTGGTACGTCAATTTCATGTCATCAATGCGATCTACCATTAAGATGATGTCGGAATCAGCATACTGTGATGATAGACTGAAGTTTTTGGCCGAATCCAATAGATCAAGGAATAAGCAGCATTTCAATAAAACGCTTGCTTAAACCATTTTTCTTCTTTTTCCTTCTAGCGTTGCACGATCAGTCTGTTTGCTCGTATCTGCCAGAACATTCTCCAAATGTTGAATATGCAACCCAAATTTGTCCACAAAAGCAGCCATACTACGCATGACATGTGCAATCCATCTAGTACCACTTGCTTTTGATGGCCTTACTTGATTGTTCTCAAACGAATAAATGTCTTTCAAAACCGCATGTAACTGTTGCAGTTCTCTGAGCTTTTTACTAGATTTTTTGTACAAGTAAGAAAGAAATGTAAGGACTTCGTGGATGTCACCCATTGCATCTGCAAGACTATCCTTTAGCGCAAGCTCTAAGCGATGTGATAGATACCAGATAAATAAGACCCAATCCAAGCCTTTGTCTTGAAAGTGGGTAATAAGGCCACTTTTCAATCTACTGTTGACGCTAGCGCCATCACTCGCAAAGAAAACCATATGATCGATTAAATGCAGTAGATCATTTTCGATGAATGCTTCCCTAATGGCAATTTCAATCCCTGATGCATCTTGACGGGGAGCCTTTTTTAAAGCAAAAAATGACATAGTTGGTAAAAACGTATCCGGCAGCGTTCGAATTAGAAAGGTAAAGTACATTCGCAAAAATTTGGTGGCAAAATGCGACAAAACGCTACGCGCTAAGCGTGCAAAAGGCAAGTGAGGGTCTGGGCCAGTGAACCAAAATTACTGTAAAAAAATATAAACAGATTGAAGGACGCTGCTTGGAATTTTTGTTTTATTCATTAGCTTTCATTTCACTGTTATTGTAAAGGGAGCTGGAAACTAAGATGCTTTTTGATTTCATTGAATAACACGAAAATGGGTCCTGCTGGTACCACTTCCACTTTCATATTCTTTCGTTAGATGAAGAAATGAATTCGTATAACAAAGGAAATTTAAAATTACCTTAGCAATGGTGGCCGTTCTCCCTAGCAACAGCAAATTGATGAATAATAACTTAATATACCTAAGTTATCCTTCTTTGTCAATTGAGCATGAAAACTAATATAAGTTAAGCATGTTTTTAAATAGTATCTACATGCGTGATTAAAAGCGCATATTAACAAACTCTAGGAGCATTATAGCAAGCGCTAACGAGATCACGCGCCTCATAATGAGAAGACTGTCGTTTATTTGGCGCCATTCAAATTCAATAGAGTCTCTCAATTTCAAAAGAAAGATCATGAAATAAGGAAAAGTTTGAACATATTCAAATATTCAATTTTAATGATCATTGAAAATGATAAACAAAAAATGAAATTTTTTATTGAATATATTTTCATTTTTTCAATGATCATTAAAAAACGAAGGTGAATTACAGCCTTTAGTTGTGTTTTAAAACTTCCTATTTTATAAAGTATGCAAAAGAAGAGTTGTAAAACATTATTGACCATTCGCAATTTCAGAAAAAATGTAAAAGAGCGCTTGCAAAACGTCAAAGTGCGATCGCAAATTGCGAATTGCGAACGGCTAATTCGAACTCTGTCCAGGTCTACAAATATTACAAAAACACATTCTTTCTCGATGATAGCAGCATCTGTTGCCCTGTCACACAAAACAGTAATGAAATTAACCCTTTTCAGTTTTTCTTTTACTTTGGTGTTAAAAAGACTTTGGCTAATATATCGAATGAAATCAGCACATGCATTTCTATTATCATATAGTACATCAAATTTTACGCCGTGAAGTTTTTGCACTTTGAGAATATCGTGGAAGTCAGTGTATGGACGGCCCTTTTTCGCAATTAAATAAGCTACCTCAAATAGTTTTTGACTATTTGACTTTCTCTTTCCTTCACGGTTGCTATTCTCATAATACTTACTATCTCATAATACTTACTATTGGAGAGTCCCCCGGCAAAGTCTGCACGACTCTCTTATGATATACCTCACCAGCATCATCAGCCACTTTTTTCTCTTTTTGTTTAATGCTTTTTAGATGGATGTCAGATTTCCCATGGTCCTGAACTGCTGATATTCGATAATTGTTACAGCCTGCAATGAATTTTTCTAAAAAGTTCTTTGATGTCTCAATTTTTTTAATCCACTTACAACATAACCTACATTTCATGCCATTTTCCGAAAACTCTAACCACGGATAAGCATTTTTCCACTTTAGCTGAGTTTTCAGTTGAGGACATTTTCTTTCACCAGACATTTTGATTTTGAAATTTTTCAATTAATAGTTTTGTATGAACGCATATTCGAACGAACTACGTACGTGAAACAGGTGTTACAGTACGTCATGTCAAATCTATTTTTAACCTTTTATTATGATTTTTTTTCTTTCCCATTCATTCATTTTACGCACGTTTTAAAAAAACAGGTGCTCTCTTATGTTACGAAAAATGAAAGCAGTTTAATCCTCTACGCTGGAGTGCATGGTTTACGAAATTTGAAAGAAGAAACATTAAACGTTGTTTGCAAGATACGATGTTCAACCTAATGCATTGTAGGAAGTTTTCCGTTCTTTATCATAAAACATTTAAAGTTTTTTTGGACTAGGCATGATTTTGTTGGTCGGACATTTCCTTTATTTTAACTTTTTATCTGTCAGATCAATGCATAAGAATGATCGGACATGTCCGATGACTGTTATTTACATCATTGTATCTACAACCGTACCAGACCTATCCCAGCGGTTCGGATAGTTACCGCATTGATTCTGGACATAACACCTGTCGCCGATGTCGAGCGGGGGCAGTTGCTTGGTATGTGTCTTCAAGGCTTCTGAAGTTCGATGATAGCGTTGTCGCAATGCAGACTCCTTTTCCTTCCATGCTTGATGCCACGTGGTGAGGATGTGTGCATTCGTGAACTTTTCAAGTCGGTTGACGAAAGAGAAGGCATCTCAAAGGGGTTGGCCAAAGACGATTTGAGCAGGAGACAAATCACAATCAGGATCCGGGGTGTTGCGTAGCTGTAGGATTGCTCGGAGGAAATTGTCATTGTTGAGCGAGCCATCAGGACTGGTGTTAGACAACAACAGGCGTTTCATAGTCTTGACTGCAAACTCGGCACGACTGTTTGATTGGGGGTGGTATGAAGAGGATAGCCAATGGTGGATGTCCCATCTCTTAAGGAAGTCTGCCGTCCGATGGGCCGCAAACTCGGGACCACCATCGCTGGATACTTCTGTAGGTACACCGAAGATTGCAAAGCACTGTCGAAGGCATGACATCAAACCATTGGCAGCGGATTGTGATGATCCTTTGAAAGCCTCTGGCCATCCGGATAGACGATCCGCTACCGCCAGGTAGTAACAGCCACCAAAGTGAAAAAAATCAGCGACAATCTTTTCGAACGGTGTGGAAGGCGGGTCGAAGGGAGCAGGGGGTTGTTGAGGTTGTGAGGGTGAAATCTTGTTGCATCCCTTCCATGCGGCGTGGACAGCGTCAATGTTGTTGGTCATTCCAGGCCGGAATACTGTCAAGCGTGCACAGGCTTCCATAGATGATACTCCTTGGTGAGCAGAGTGTAGTGTTGAGAGGACCTGTCTACGAAGTGATGGTGGTACAGGGATTCTGTCATTATACATGAGAACATTGTCAGTGATGTAGAATGCCTCCTTGTATCTCCAGTAGGGCTTCAGTGTCCTTGAATTGTCCGGTAAATGTTTTGGGAGGACCATTGGTAACATAGTCCATGATGGTGCGAAGGGTGTCATCGTGTAGCGTCTCTCGGCTTATTGTAGACCAAGGTGTGGAAAGACTACGATCACCCAACAGCTTCGTTAGAGGCTTATGGTCTGTAACCACTATAAGGTCATCACATCCCTGAGTGAAAAAGCGGATCTGTTCAAGAGCCCATGGAACTGCCAGGGCTTCGCCTTCGACTGGGGCGTACCGTTCTTCAGCTGACTGTAGGAATCTCGAGCCAGCTAGAGCAATACGTCAGCCACCCTCTCTCTTGATATGCCATCTTGGATGGCATTTGCGATGGCTTCTTTGCAGGCACGGAAGGCTTTGTCTAACTGATCATCCCAAGTGAATGGGTGCTTCTTTTCTGATAAGAATGGTCGGAATGGAGCCATGATGTCACGGAGCTGGGCGTATTGGGCAACTTGGTTGACGAGGCCAAACCAGCTTTTTATGTCTGTTGTGGATGATGGCATTGGAAAGTTGTGTATGGCATTGAAATATTTTGGCAGTGGATCAATCTTATCTTCTGAAATGCGGAATCTGGCGAAATCGACCACACTTTCTGAAAACTGAAACTTCAACGGATTAAGGACAATACCAGATTCTCTTTTTGTACTGAGGAAATCTATCCTCCTCCACCAGTGTGTCGCCAAGTTGAAGTCGTAGTGTAAAGTGTCATCGACAACTCTTTCTTTCCTCTCAAACTCGGATAAAATGTGTCAAAACAACGATTGAAACAATCACTGGATGAGACATACCCTTGAATGCTGCGTTTGTAGCGCCATAGTCTGAAAGGAGTGGTGAACGTAGTCAGATGACGGTCTGATTCTCGCAACGGGACAAGATGGTACCCGTTCCATGCATCAGTCACTGTTTTCCATGTGTTGGCAGGAACACGACGAGCTATATGAAACAGGGATTCTGAATTATGGGTCTCTCGTTTACAATATTTGTTCAGAGGAGAGAGATCCACTGTTCGGCGGGGTGACCCATCATGTTTGCGTGTGATCACCATGCGGTGGCACCATGTAACTGGTTCCCCATATGGTACTCGTTCAAGAATCTTGAGTGCTTCATCGCGCAGGAGTCCATCGTGAACTTCCTTCTCCCAGTGCACTGGAATTGGTGTGGCTTTATGGCGAGCGAAAGGTTGTGTGTCCTCCTTAAGGTGTATCTCAAGAGGGGTCCAGACATCTCTGGGATTGGCTGGTGTGGGCACGTGTTAAATGTTGAGCTGGAGTACTGTTGCAGCAACCATTCTTTCATCTTTGTGTTGTTCTCTGGATTACAAGGAAACGGGAGTTGCGAAGGACGCGATGGTACCTTCTGAGGTTTAGGGCATCCACATGGAGAAGTTGTCTCTGCTATGCGGCCCTGTTTGATCGAGTTGATAGAGCCTTTGCTCCTGAGTGAGACATCATTGGAGCGCTTGTCGATGAGAGCGCATCCAGGTGTTGGAAAGTCTTTGTGGAGCATACCTAGTTCCATCATCGTCGAGTTGCACAGGTAGAAACCATCAATGTCGTTGCTGAGGTAGACCATTGATTTTGCGGTGATGCTTGATCTATCGGCACACTTGCCCGTCAGTGTTGGGAAAAAGGCACCAGTAATATTGATGGGGAATCTGTTGGCAGCGTGGAGGTTCAGTAGGACTGGAGATATGTCCTTCTTTGAGAAACCAGCACCTAAGTACTCTTTCATAGACCAGACGTCAGATTGGACGCCAGAGTCAGTGATGGCAGACACTTGGGTGGAGTTAGTGGAGTGTTCAGGTGTTACAGTCAAGGGAGTGCGAGGGTGGTTTTTAATTCTCAATCGGCGCCAAGCTCCTTTTGTGAACAATAGATGTGGTAAGGCTACAGATGTTGCTATGGAGGGATCATCAGGTCTCTTACCCTGATGAGTAGAAACTATGGAGATTTGGCCAACGATTTCAGCTGATAACAATGCGTGGGTAACTTTGTCGATCGAAGGGTCTGGATAATGTCGCCTATCCTTCTGTTTCCGCCAGCAATCTTTGCATCTGTCGTGTGGTTTCTTGTTCCAGCCCCGAGACTTTTTCGTAAAATGGTGAAATGTCTTCTGGCAGTCAGGACATGTTCCCATTTTCTCTTTCTCGGTTGGGGTTGGCGAGCTGGAGCGCTTCTCTCGAGATTCCACAAATACCACTATCCGATTGATGGGCTTGGTGAGGATGTTCTCGGTGCTAAGTGCCTCCCGATGGATGTCTGAGTCCACTATACCATTCAGAAGAACGTCCTTGATCATCTCATCGGTGTAGTACGCAGAACCGGTGACAGTGGTGTGGCAGTTTGAGCAGCTGCTATTGAATGTAGTGCGGAATTCGCAAGTCTCAGCCTTACCTTGAACACGGGCTGCGTATGTACGAAATGATTCTTCTGGGCGTTGTACCATCTGAGAGAGTTGTGAGCGCAGGACGCCAAGGGCAACAGGGGCTACAGCTAAGGACTTCAGTATACGCAAGGCATCAACAATTGGTAGGCTTGTGAAGTTTGGATGGGCACGAAGAATTATGTCACCCAATTCATCTGTTGTGCACTCAAGTAGTTGACTTGGGGCATCTGTATCGATGTTTGAGGATCCTGTGCAAAAGGTGGACCAACGACAAGTGAATGCATTCCACTCCTCACCAGTTATATTTGGATTCACCTTCGGTTGAATCAGCTTAGGAGCACAAGCAGCAGTTGAAGACTGTGAAGGGGCTAACTGATGGGCCAATGTATGAGCATTGAGGAGAGCTGCAGCAGCTACTACCTCGTGTGGGCCCGTTGAGTACAAACAGTCTGGAAATGGTCACTTCAATGGTCGATTGTGGCCATCTTTCAAGCGTTGGTACTATGCATCTATAAGTAAAAGAACTGTTGTGGGAATATATGATAAAATAACTGAGTCCTGAAAATTGTATGAATGGCTATGAAAATTACTGTTCTTTATTTTTTTTAAAAGAATGTTTTTTGGTCATGTCTTTCTTTTGAAACAAATCAGATTTTTAATCTGTTCAGTGTGTGACATTACTCCATGCAGTAAGTATATATGGATAGAAAAAACTTTAAAATAAAGTGTTTTTAGAAAATTATTTCTGAAATAAGGTATATAATAGCTGAAACAAATGGCTCTTTAGATGAAAATGATGAATGTTTGGAAGACTTTATACCTGATATAAATAAACTTAAACCTTTCTGAACCACGAAGAGGTGTTGGAAATCTTAGCCAGAGTAGCAAAGAAGAGGAAAACGAAAATGATGAAAAGCAGCATGTTTTATGTAAAAGAAACGTAGATGGGTGTCTTTGTGGAACATTTTGGAATCTATGAGTAACTGCAAAGAAAGTTTGTACTGTAGAGACACTAATGAAATTCCAGAAAGTTTGTTTAAAGGTAAAAATTGGTTTGTCAGAAAAAGGGCCGTTGGAAGTGGGGTGACTGGGGAGGCATCACCAACAAATTTGATAAGCAATGTTTTTTCAGATGTACATGCCAATTTTATTGTTTCAGTCTACCATATATAAATATACTACAAAAATTGAATTCTTTAGAGATTTCCCTGTTTTATCTTGATCCTGTCACATTTTTCGACAACTAAAAATGAAAGGCAAACTAGCTTGTTTTAGCCAATCTAGAAGGAACAAAGTTGGAAAATTCTGGCATCCTTAGAACAACAAATGTTTTGTATTGTTTTTATTTGCTAAAAATCTCCGTTCATTTAAATTATGAATACTAAAATGCTGTTTCTTCAGAAATTTGAGATTTGCAGCATAAGCAATAATATACCTGGTGGATACACAATAAACTTGGCAAAGGGATAGTGCTTTATAATGTCCTTCCCACAGAAGAATGGGAGTCAAAATGGAAGATCAACAGCGTTCAATAGAACCAGTTCCATCATACAGAAAATAAAAAATCGTCATTATTTAAGTTCATATTCATAGCTATTTACATAGAAAATTGTGTACATTTATTTTGTATTGCTTCCTCTCTGTTTCAACTATTTTATGTGAAAAAAGGTCATTCTTCAGCATCTAAAAGAATTAATAACTTTTGAACGAAAAGAGCATTTTCAAAAATTTAAAAAGTGTATTTAACTTTTCGAAGCATTGTACAAGTTAAAATGAAAAAATAAAAAGTGAAGAATTAGACCGAACTTCCCCTTTGAAGTTTGAAGTTTATTTAAAACTCACAAATATGACAGTCACATATGTCTAGAGCCATCAGCGCAGATGATGTGCTGGTTATACTGTTTCACTTCATCAACTGATCCTGTCCTGTTGCATTTCTTTGGATACAGACCTGTCTGATTTTGTGTCCTGTCAGGGTTGCCAACTCAAAGTGGAGGTAATAGTTTGATATGTTGTGTCAATGCCTGAGCTATCTTTAGGTGGCGTTGGTGAAGGGCCGTCTCATGATCATCTTGGGTGCTTTGCCATGTTGGGTGTGGCTTGTATTTTCCTGTGATGATGCGAATGAAGTCCTTGGTGGGTCTGCCAAACAGGTACCTTGCTTGAGATAACTTGATATCTTGGTTTGGGTTATTGTGATATTGAAGAATGGCACCTTTTGACTTTTTTGACTTTAGCTGATGTGGCACCATAGGTGCATTATGCACGTCCTATGTGCTGTTAGTAAAGCAGCAACGATTACTGGGTCAGTGTCTGGAATGACATGTACATCCAGATACTAAACAATTGAATGACAGCACACTCATTCCAGTCAATTTGATTTCAACATAAATAAATTATTATTTTGATAAAGCTACTGCTAAAGTGCTTAACCTATCCTGAAACATAGAAGATTTTATCGTCTTTATATTACCAAGTATCTAGTTATTTAGAATACTACTTTATGACTTCTTGTAAGAAGAGCCAATAATATTTCTACTTGCCATTCGCTACTCAAGATTGATCGACTCAATAACATTCTTTGTTTATTGCATTATGTAGTAATTATTGAGCACAAAGTACAGCAATATGTATATATATATCTTACATCCAATGAAGAAATTACCAGTATATGAATACATAATCATTCCAGTCTCTTGAATTATCTTTAGTATTGTCGCATTTTAATCTCACCCCTTTATATCGTCAGTTATTTTTTTAAGCCTGTCTTTTAATCTATAGTTATTTTTGAATATGTACATGCTCTTAAGAAACAAAATTCATCTGGGAAATGATTTCATTAGAGCCTTAGGTAGTATTGATAAAGTTGTTCATGAAAATCTTTTTTGTTTTCCATTTGAAATAATTTAATGTATAAACAAGTAAAAAATGAAACCAGGTCTTGTATTTTATTGACATTTTATTATAAATACTTGAGTCGATGTTTTATATCTTTGATTTCTATGGTTAAGATTTTACTGCATTAATTTGATAAAATTTGTTCCAATGATGATACAGATGTATGCATTCAATTTTGATTGAGAGGGCCAAATTTACTAGGCATACTCATTGAAGAACTGAACCCTAGAAGGTTCTGCTGTTTTTTTAATTGAGCAATATGTTGTTTTTTTTAAATTTTTAATTTAGTTTGATTTTAGAGAATCTTCTAATCCAGCATATTGATTTTTTTTTAATTTTCTTCAATTTTGAAATATCCCAATTTTAGCTTATGGACAATTTCAACTTCAATATGCTTTTATGCTTTTACTATTTCATGGTTATTTTTTTAAATATTATTCTTATAGTGCTTTTAATTGCTTATCAGTTTTATCACTTTTATTTTAGAATAAACAATATGAGAAAGTCATTATTGATATCAAGTTTAATACTGCTGGTTACAAAACTTAATATTATTGCTACGGATGACTGCCAGGGATTGAGAAGAATCACCGCAGGTTCTACAAATTTTACTGATATTTTGAAGGATCAGTCTTTAACTTACGTATGTCTTGTTTTGGTATCTCCAGTAAATTTAACAGAAACTGTTCAGAGGCAAAAAATTTCGAATCTAATAATTTTGGGTAACAAATTTCCATTGACATGCAACAATGACACCGGCATAAAATTCGATATCTCCCAAGAAATTATTATCAAAAACCTATCACTTGACAGCTGTGGTGGAAAATTTGAGTCAAAAGCTGTACCTTACAATGGTAGTTTCATTGTGCCAATGTCTTCTGCATTTTACTTCAACCAAGTTAGTAATGTCAAATTCGAACATGTAAAGATAATAAATAGTAATGGATATGGTTTGGTATTGTATGACTGTAAAGGCACCTTGAAATTCTTTGACCTTCATGTTATCAGTAGTAGAAGAGAACCATGGTTAGTAAATGGAAAAGAGATTTTGGGGTATGCATCTGGTGGTGGTTTGTATATAGAATATACTAAGGATGGTAACGATTCATATATTCATAAAAACAAAATACTTATCAACAATTGCAAATTCCGTAAAAATGAAGCTGAAAATGTCTTGTCTAATGAGTCTGGACGTCTGTTTGGGAAAGGGGGTGGTATATCAATCAACTTTTGTGGACAAGCCAGCCTCAACGAAGTTAATATCACTAGTACGATGTTCAAGTACAATAGAGCTCTACAAGGAGCTGCTTCATCGATCTTCTTTTCTAATGAGAGTCATTCTAATACGATCAATATTGATGGAGGAGTATGGGATTATAATGAAGCAGATTTGACAGGTGGTGGTTTAAATGTCAGGTACAATGGTTCACCAAATCAGACTAATATCATTGTCATATCAAAAATTAATTTCACACAAAATAGTGCTGGTGTGTATGGTGGTTCTATCAGTGCCAACGACAAAATGGGTGACCACATTGTTGAAAGTCGTCCCTATCTTAGCTTGTATCACTGTGTGTTCCGACAAAACACTGCTCAACGCCTTGGGACTGCCGTTTACTTGGACCGTGTTTCAGTTTATGTCCAGAATAATACTTTTATAGATAATGACTGTGGAATTGGTTGCTATGGTGCATTATATTCGTATTTAAGTACAATTCAATTTGATGGACACGGAAATAAATTTTTGAATAACGACGACTGTGCGTTCCTGCTTGATTACTCAGTTTTAGAAATCAAGGGTGGAATTGAATTTAGGGAAAATAAAGGCACCAAAGGTGGAGCATTGGCTCTTTATCAACGGTCATGGATAGTTCTAACAAATGGAGGACGTTTACGTTTTATAAATAATAAGGCTCTCAAAGGAGGAGCCATTTACGTCCACGAACCAGAACCGATTCCCGACATTTATGACCAGTTGGACATCATTGAAGAGCCATTGTTCAGATGTTTTTTCCAAGTAAACATTACTAGTTTCAATGGGAGTGTTGAATTCAAAGAAAACAAAGCCGTTGATAATTTTGGAGATGATATATTTGCAACAACTCTGAAAAACTGTCGTAAACGTGGAGAGAAAACCATGGATCAAGTTATTTCAGGTTGGAAAAATTTTGCATTTTCAAGCAATTCCAGCATTGCCACGGATCATTTCTATTTCAATATTACAGACGATGAATGGCGCTCTAAATGGGCTGGAGAAGAATTCTCACCTACAATAACAGTCTCCGATGAAAAGAACAATAGTCTTATGGTTACAGTAGATATCTCTGTAGATTTGAACACCGCCATACACACTACACACACCGCCAAAGTTGATCTTCATCGGCAGATAGTAAAGGATAACCATATTCGATTGAAATATTTGACCTCCGATTGGAGAAAATCCTTCAATATTACCATCAGTAGTCCATCTGAAATGGCTGTATCGAAGAAAGTTCACATTCCATCCCTTGAATCATGCCCGTTCGGTTACTCATTTTTAAATCAAAAATGTATTTGTTCGAGCTTACTAAATGGGGACCGTGGAATATCTCAATGCGACGGCACTGACATTTACATTTATAGGAATATGTGGTCGAAACCACATCCTAATTCCAAACCAATGGATAAGGAAAAAGTAATCAAATGTCCCGATAACTACTGCGAGTGTAACAAATCGAATGATGGCTTAAGTTGCTTGTATACACCCACACATCAATGCAGCAGTACACGAAATCAAAGTTCGTTATTGTGTTCAAAGTGCAAGCAAGGATATTCCGTAAAATACGGCTCATCCGACTGTGGTCCATGTACCTCACCAGCTTGGGGGATGTTATTTCTAGTCCTTCTGGTTAGTCCCATTGCTTTTGTGTTCATCATACTGTTTCTCAACATTGATGTCTATGAAGACTACCTTAATGTTGTCCTGTATTTCTATCAAGTTACGCCTTTGCTGAAAACACCCAACCAAGAATTTGACGTAGGGATGAAAATTGTTACTGGTATCATCAATTGGAAAGGAGTGGATGGGAAAATATCTTTTTGTCTATTTCATGGTCTTAACGATATGGAAAAAATGTTTCTCGGATATACCTTTCCCGTCATCAGTATTCTCACATTGTTACTGCTAATATGCTGCAGCGAAAAACCGCGTTGCAGTCGAATCTACAGAAAATTTCTTAATCGCAACAAATGTTACAACGCCGTCGTCTTTATCATAATATTCGCATACGGCCTATTCACCAAAATTACTATATCTCTTCTCCATCCGAAATCACTGGACATAGATGATCCGTTAAGGTTATATATTTACGCCGATCAGAAATATTTCAAGGATGAGCATGTCGTTTATGGAATAATAGCGAGTTTAATGTGTATTTTCGTGGCGATGGTTCCGATTTCCATAATGTTTCCCGAATTCTTTATTCGTTATGCCTTCTTTATGAGATTTAAACCGATTCTTGATAATTTTGGCCGATGTTTCAAGAACGACTTCTACCATCAACTTTTTCCTGCATACTACTTCATATGCCGATTGAGTCTGTTAGCAGTGAACTTAACAGTCGATAGAAACCAAGAACAACTTACTATTTCGGCTTTCGTGTGTATTGTTTCTTTGGTCATTTTTTCATTATTCAAACCATACAACGATCGCAAAAGTGAGTTAGCGACAAGATATCGATTTTTCCCCGATTTGAACACGTTTGATATATTGGTTTTGTCGAACTTATCTTTGATAGCTATCCTGAGTAATGGCAAGAGACATTTGCCGATAAATGATCCAACGGACTCTGTTTTCTACTATATGATAGTGGTTCTTATGTGGCCGCCGTTAGTTATACCCATCATGGCGCTTCTCATCCGCCTTTATGGTGAGTAGTATTTCAAAAATAATTTTTCTCTAATAAGCAAAACCACGTATGATGAAACCCTGACCACTCCAGTTTAGTATGCTCTGATTAGAAAATATTTTTAAACGACACCTACAGTTATTTGATTATTGCATACCAAATAAACCTTTTACAAACATTTCCTCGTTTTAAATTGGAACAGGAAACCGAACTACTTGAAGATTTTGAGACATCTCATTTCCAAAATAAAAATATGTCAAATAATAATATTTTACGTTAACATTGCAACAACTTCTTTATAAGTTGGAGTAACAGTCGGATAAAGAAAATCCCTACGGTTTTAGTGGCAACATCATGAGTGTCTTTCGTGTTTTCTTGATTTCACCACAAATGGGTGTCATGAAGTCAGAGAAAATGCCATTCTCTTGATAAAAGAAAATACCCTTGAAGTTGTATGCTCTCTATTGTCGAGAACGTCATTTAAGAGGGAAGACTGATCCGATTTATGGTCCAATTTGTGGTCTGATATTAAAAACATCCAATATATAAGAAGTCCTATTGATTAACCTGACTGTCTGATTGTTGATGAGAAAATGATGACTTTTTTCGTTTAGAGTTCTTGAGAAAACGCATTGGAAAATAATTTTAGATTCGTAATACAACCACGTGGTTTGGCAAGATGATCTCTTTGTTGTTAGTAATGTTAATTCAATGTTATTAATTTTTTTTATCCAATACCTTATAATGTCAAAGTCAAGCGCACTAAATTCTTACCGAAATTTTATACCCGTTTGTAAGTATGATTTTCGACTTTTTGGCTCCCCAATGGGCAAAATAGTTAAAAAGTCACTGCGACAAAGAGCATTTTCATTGAAATATTTCCAAAGAAATGTAGTCCTTCGCAGTGATTGATAAACAATTTTGTCCACTGGCTATGACACTTCAACAAGTGATGAAGGTTGAAAAAATGTGCAAAAACAATGTACATCAGCCAAAGGATCATTCAATTTTGTACTTGTTAATACTCAAGCACCCGTTGATGAGATCGATCAGTTGCGCTTGATTTTGGTATTTTAAATGCATGGATTTTATTTCTTGTTTGACAGTGAATTTTTATGTATTTAATTATAAACAAGCGCCACATGACACAACGGTATAGCAGCTTACCTTGACATGATGTACCTTTAAACTTCCTTTTTCAAATTTATTTATTCGATTTCGATTTTCCATATTCAAAATTATCCCATGCAAATTTTCAAAAGAGTTGAACTATTCGAATTTTTCAGCATCTTCCAATTGTTTTTTGCGCAAATTTTTATGAAAATTGAAGAACTTTCGAATTTTGGTCGAAGTTTGGCTGTAATTGAGAATCGTATTATGTTTACCACACATCTTTTAACTCCATTATGACACAATAACAAAAATGTAATTTTCACGGATAGAAGGATTAACACTCTTTTGATAGGTCGCTATAATAATAATACTAATAACAAGTATAATAATGATATAATATAATAATAGCAATAATAATATAATACTAATAATATAATACTAATACCGTAAAAATGTTTTATTTTTAATCATTAAATTTAAAATTCTTTTGAGGTTGCATTTTTTTAAAAAATAATGTTTTGTAGAATATTCTTTTGACGTTCATATTATCCGAAATACCGTGATGCCAAAAGAGCAAGATATCAGACTTACGCTAGATGAAAATTCAGAAATTTTTTATTTTTTTTTTATTTGACACAAATCTTGGATATTTTCTTAATTTAATGCTCGTTTAAGTTGATTGCTTAGACGAGAGAGATATCTGCACGGTAATGGCGTACGGCTTATATTTTCTTCGCGCGTCTTTTTAACGAATTTTTGTTGTTTTTTACTTGTACGAATTGCTTATTTTATCAATTTAATGAGGATTATTTTCGATAAAGACTATTCTCAAGAACATTACTTCTTTTTTTTTAAGTAGTTGCTTAAAAATCTGACCAGTTTTAGTATAGCCGGTAATAGTATTTCTCTTTTTGGATGTTTGAAAGTGATAACGTGTTATTCATGTTGCTAATCATCTAAGTAAATGCTAAGTATATCCGAAGTACCTGTTAATCAAAAAGTTTAGTAAATCGAAGTAATTGGCCATCGGAATACTTTTTGCGCTCGGACTTCTTGTTGAGAGTTCATCTATTTGGATACTTTACGAGGAGAAAGTTTCGCTGTGAGAAAGATTCGCGTTTTTGGCCATTTTCGCGAAAGCAAATCCCCGCGAAAAGGACTGACATGCGGATTCGCGAAAGTTCATTCCACGCAAAATGGTCTAGGAAATTGATTCGTGAAAGTTAAATTGAAGAAAAAAACTCAAATTTCATATGGTTTTTGACGGACTTTCTTTCGACAACACAAGTTTTACCGTAATTATGCGCATTTATTAATTTAGTGCGCATCCAATTTTTGAGAGATAATCTTCAAAGGCACCTTATTTAGTACACACTTCAATTTTTAAGGAAACTTAAAAGGAAAACTACTCGAATTGCGTGAGATTCTAATTTTCCTGTTTCACAAAGTTTTCAATATTACAAGATAATACCGTATAAAAATCTACTTTGGTTTTTTATCGTTGATTCGTTGGTGTCTTCCCCCATGAGAGGCTTCCTTAAATGAAAGGGCACCTAATTGATAGTGCGCACCTGTTTATAATTTTGATGAACCCTAATTTAGTGTGCACTTTCATCGAATGGAAATAATTATTATTCGGGTGCGCACTAAATTAGAATACAGTAGGCTCTCGATATCTCGAACTTCCCGGTATCTCGAACAATATTTCTGATCCCCTGGCTGATTTTCTCTCGCTATCTCGAACTTTCCCCAAAGCTTTCGGAAATTCCGGTCGTGATTTTTGCATTTAATGTTTTCATAAAATTTCATTTTCTAAATTCAAATTTTCGAAAAGTATATGTATCTAGTTTTTTTTAAAAAAAAGATTAATTGATTGCCACTACTAAAGCAAAGACTTACTATGAAGTTATATGGGTGTCAAAATCAACGAGTTGAACTTGCGATCCGACGACTCGATGCTTCAATCAACAAGGTGACCAACAAGTCGATCTCGCAACCAACGACTCAAAGTTTCAATCGACAAAGCAATCAACGAGTCAATCTTTTTACCGACATCTTCAGTTTTCAATCGACCCAGGCAATGAACGAGAGTCGATTTGATAATTAACAAAGTGAACTCGGATGGTAAAACGATGAAGCAGATTCTCAAAATTTTCATGTTGACGGTCGATCATCGATAATTGGTTTGATCATCAATTCTGAGGTTGCAACCTCAAGTTGAAAGTTGGATCGTTGATCGTGTTTCAGAGTTCACACTCACTTGTAATTTAATTAATTACTAGCATGTAGCTTTAGCTAAAAATGCCCCCGCGCTCAAGCATTCCAATTTGTACAGATAGCAAGCTATACATTAACAACAGAAACGTAAACAAGTTTTTGGCCTAACAAAAAATGTTTTGGTTGATTTGAGACCTGATATGAGGCAAACTAAATATTTCGACAAAATCAGGCTCCCTGCCTGGCGGCAATGCAAAACCAAGTTGCAATATGCAAACCAAATAGATCTACACTTAAACAGATGAAAATCTACACAAAACTTTGTTAGTTTTTGTTATCTCTTAGGCCTAAGTCACACTGATGCTAATATACCTTTCAAAAAGTGTAAATAAGGCTTAACAAGTAATATCAGAAAGTATTTGCTACAAACAAAAGAAATGTGTGAACTGAAACCATGGATACCTATTTTATAATCAAAATAAAATTTGTTAAACATTCTGTAAGAGCCAAAAGAAAAAAAAAACTTTTTCAAAAAAATAAATTAAAGCGAAAAATCCATTAGAGATCTGCGTTTCAAACTTTGATTTAAAACAAAAAGTAGCCAAAGTTTACATAAAAAGACAAGAAGAAAATATAAGAAGGTTTTATTGATCATTATCGCACTAGGTTAAGACAGTTAAAGAAGAAAAACACGAAGAACGACATTTTATAATATGGCTTTCTCGTCTACACAGAAATCCAATTAAAATCTTTTCAAGGCAAGATCCCCTCAAAAATCAGTGCATAAAATAAAATTATTGAATGGAAGATTTGGAGCTAAAACATAATGCAAAAATAAAATGTATGGTGGGCAAAATTTCGGATTTCAAGCTGTGCTTCAAAATCCTTGTCGTTCACTTCACTAAAACAACACAAAAGTAACATGAAAAATGTAACAGCAACACGAAAAGTTGGAAGATGATGAACAAAATCGAAAACTGACTTTCGCCTATCTCGTGAAACTACTATGCCTCCTCGCTCGCTTACGCTCGCTGCGGGGCCAATTATTCTCAATAGTTTTTTAAGGCACGTGTGTAAAGTATGGTTTTCATTATGAATGTTTTTTTTTCTTTTGAAAGTTTCTTAGAATATTACTTTCTAAATCTAAACTAGCCCTGGGGGACATCATATAGGATGCTATAATAAAGTATCTGAAAGAGACCTCCTCAGCAGAAATTGTTTGGATATAATCTTTTGACGTCAAACTATGAAACCTTTTTTCCCAACAAATTTTTCAGGCCTGTTGGAAAAATTCTCCCTTCAAAATCGTTAAGGATAACATTTTTTGTTATGTTCTGCTTTAAAGTGAATTAATTTGTCCACATCACTGAAAGCCAACCAGTCTTTGTTTCTATCCATACCATAGAAAGGGTGGCTAAGACATGATCTCTTATGCATGTACTTTATAAACGTTGACCATTGTATAATTGAAGTTTACTGATGTTGCAATATACATACAACTACATTTTACCATATTGTAACCCTCTTTCCTTTTCCTCTACTATAAACGCAGTCCCAAATGTGCATTTATTTGTTTTTTGATTTTCCCCATATCCTATGAAACTGTTATGACGTTACCACCACAAAGAAATCAGCATTTAATAGTTGGGTTTTAAAGTCGATCATTCGAGTTGAATCGTTAAAATTTGATCCATTTGGTCAATTGATTGACACTTCAATCAAAACGTCAAGTCGAGTTGCGAGATTGACCCGCTGATTGCCTTGTTGATTGAAACGTCGAGTCGTCGGTTGCGAGATTGACTTGTTGATTTTGACACCGATATAACTTCATAACTTACAAACAAATCTGTGAACAAAATGTGAAGCATTGAAATTCTTGCAGAAAAGGATGTTTAAAAAAGAGTTTGCCCAAAAGTTATGGCGTCCCGCCCAAAAGAACACAATATCAACCTTAAGAATAAAAACAAATTATTGACACCTATCCCTATATCGAAAAGGCAAGAGACCCTGGGTTCGAGGTTGTCGACTGTAACGGTTACTCGTCATCACACGGGGCATTCACATTAGAGAGCTTACGCAACTGTGATTCTACGTCGGCGGTGTGAACCAGGTGATTGGGAAATTCAAGGAGATCATGAAATAACGCACTGTGTTGCAGATACCAATCCGCCGTGTACATTCTACGACGGAAAAGTAATGAATTTACCGTAGCCGTAGAACATACGCAGGTGCTCATTACGTAGAGAAGACTATTGTGAAATCATCATACGCAATTGATTAGTACCAAAGAAAAAAATCGGAAAAAAATGTAAACAAAACATGTCTTGATGATGATGGGTAGCCATGAGAAAAACATTAGGAAGATCTTTTGTTTGCATTGCATTGCATCTTCATTTCAAAAAATTGTATGTAAACATTCGATATGAACTCTCTAGCTAAGAACTAATGATAAATCACGGTTTGGTATTTTTGTATTTGGACTATTGTGCTTGGTTTGATAGCATCGTGAATAAAAGATTTTTAAGAAGATAATACATCGTTCATCAGTAACTGCTTCCGCTTCATATTTGTTAAGCAATAAACTTTGTTGGTAGAGCAAAGGCTTTGGCTGGACCAGCCGCCATATTTGTTTAGGTTTTGTTATTGTTTGTTTGTTTTTGTTTTTTGTTTTTTTTTTAACACGTTGTTTTCTTTATATTAGTATATACATAATATACATAATATTTATTACAAGATATGATATTATTTATTATTTATTATTTACATATATTATCAGAGATATAATTTACTTAATGATTGACAACAGTAGCCCGCTGTTCGCAGACTGCTGCGTCATTGATCATTTTTACGTTCCCATATATTGATCTACTTCCTCGAATACATCTAACCAGAGATCTTATCAAGGAAAAATTCATTTTGCGTTTGATGTATGATGTTATTTTGGACTTGTGTAAATGTCTTTTCTCTGCTATCATGTCTGCCAGTCGATCGAAAAACTTCGAGCATTCTCGACCCATTCCACCGGTTGCCGCAAAGACACGAGAGGTGTGAAACTACCATGTTCAACATTCATGATTCTGCCGTTATATTGATTCTTCTTCTCCTTCTCGTTTACACGATAACATGTAGGTAGCTCTACATCTCTGTATCGTTTAGCCAATGGATTAAAGACCCTAACATCATAAAATGCCATTTGACCAGAGATCCAGAAGCCACGCGCACATATATCTGATCGTGCTTGATCTGCAACATTTGCAACGGTTTCCAATTGATCATTGACTAAAGGTTGTAATGTTGGTTCGATCTTTACCTCGTGACATTATTGTTTGTTTGCGTAAGCATTTCACAATGACGGAGGCAGCAAGCAGATATTATAAAGTTACCATAACAACATAAATACTAGCCGCCGTAGAATCGCAGTTGCGTAAGCTCTCTATTTTTATGCGCGGGCGGGCGCGCAGATAGCGCTGCTAGCCTTGTCAAAGCTACCTAAGAGGAACAAAGGCTAATAACTAGGAAAGCTCTGCCTCTAACCATTTTTAAAGTTTATAAATGAATGAAGAAGGCTGTGGATGGTAGAAAGGACCACAAAGTTTTTGTTTTTGTAAACTTAGCTTCATTTTCCCTTAGCATTCAAACATATAAATACTTGCTTTTGTTGCTACAATTTTTACAAGAAAGATCCGTTGTTATAGTAATTTGTATGTATGGTTATAAAAATGAAATGGTTCGTCATACTACAAAAAAAATTGCATGTACTCTGTCTGCTCTGCTGGTTTCTTAAATAAAAAGTATATATTATATATATGCAGATAACATGAAAAACAAAATAAAACCAACAATACAATCAGGATTCGAAAATATAATTCTTCAAACGTTGAAGTCAGCGGTAAATTTGTGTTTAAAATTTATATATAAAACATCGAAAACACAGATATTGTAAAATCACTATATTTCGACTAACTATGTGTCTTTATCAAGTGATAAGTGATAGTGATTTACAATATCTGTATTTTCGATGTTATATAAGGTATAATGTATATAGTTTTCTTCAAATCTTTAAACTTGCTACTTTTCATGTTGTTTCCAGCAATTTACTGAGTGCATTTTATTGCAATACAGAGTGTAAAATTTCAAAAAGTTCTCTGGTATGCCAACCAAAACTGCTGCTTATAAATCTCACACACATTTTTTTCAACAACGTTGCGTTGGCGTCCTCTGGCTGTGGTGGTCACCTTTTCTGGATACAACAATTCACAAACTTATTTATTTATTTATTTGTTTATTTATTTATTTATTATTTATTTAGTAAGGCAGGTCATACAGAAAATGGCAGTGAAATAAACACTGATGTGGACCTACAAATATAAAAACTAATAAATTAAAAGTAAAACCCTGGGGCTGCGGAAGATAAGAGGTTGCTAAACGAAGAGCTCAATCGCAGATAAAAATGAAGTTCCAATTACATGAAAGTTAAAGTCCCAGACTTTGTATACCTTGTAAATACACTCAAGAATTGTGCGTTTGATCAACTGCAAAATCTGAAGCTAAAAAGAGCATTAAGCAAGCATTTGATTGTAATTGAACAAAAACAATTCTCATCAGTTTTGCATGAGGAAGAAGTCGTGGTTTATATTTCTATGCTCTAATTACATTGAAAATATGTATGTGTTAGAATCTTTAAATATAATTTAATGATATACATAACTTTAAGTGTAATCAAATTTTTTAAGAGCTGATAAAATTTTTTGTGCAGATTAAATTTTGCAGTTTCCGTGATTTTTGAAAAATAATGCGAAATCAAATTCACGCAAAATCAATAGAAATTCAGCCGACCACTAAATTAATGCTAAATTGAATTTTAAAAAACTTATTTTTCTTTAGTTTTTCAAAGGAGTAAAACAGACATGATAACAGTGTGAACCAACCAGGATATATAAGTTGCAAAAAAAAAAGAGGAACAAAACAAAACAAAACTTGGATGTGTCGAAATTTAGTCGTTTTTGTTTTGTTCCTCTTCAATTTTATGATATTCTTTCTCTGTTGTGATTAGCATGATAAAGAAAAACAAATAATTAATTTCTATTATGTTATCTGTTGATAATGTACTTTTCACATTTCTTGAATGTGTGAGAAATTTTCTAATACCTTTCTAATAAAGCATATCTTGGCTAAAATTAAAGTTGCACAATTTAAATTTCACAAGGATTTTCCCCAGACCGAAAACATTGCTTCATTTATCCACAAGAGCAACTTGACAGAGCGGATCATTCTCACAGGGTATAGGAATAGAAAAAAAATTGAATGATGTATATTTTATTTCTCATGTAACATGACCTCACCATCTTGCTGCTCGTTGTCTACTAACTCGTCATCTTCGATGTCTTATATCGAAATTGGGAATAATGGGAGTATTGAGAAATGATCCATTTGTATACACAAGCATTAAGAATATAACTCTGTGAAGTTTTTTGAAAATCATGTTTGTTTGTTTTTTTTTTTACATTCTGGCAATTTTCCGTAATTTCCCACTCGCTAATTAAGGAGTCTGCCTAAGGTATCTTTACAACGTGGCTCTTTCGATTGTGGGGTATTGATACTGCCCTCATTTATGGCAATGTTTTTTGCCGATTTCAAGACCAACAAAAACGAACCAAGGATTTCTTCATTTTTCAGCTTAAGGATAGTCATCACCCCTTGCTGTATGTTTTCAGTTTTGTGTCCATAACTTTTGATGTAGTTGTTTTTTCATCAGCAAAGTATAATATATTTTGAAAATCTTATAAAATTTCCTATATATATAATGGATATAATTTTATTTTCAAGATATTTAGTTTTAAAAAGTTATTGCAGATAAGGGCATTTTTAAAAGGCTTAATTTCCTGGAGCTCCACGGACCCTTTGAAAAATGTTTTCTGCAACATTTTTATGATGTTGCGTTCTATGTTTACTAATTTAAAAAATGTTAAGTTTTTCTAAACAAGTCATAGTTCTGACGAAACAAAAGCTTTACGAAAAACACTTGTTAAAATAGCCTTTCCTTGACTTTCTCCCTTTCATCGCAGAGCGAGTATTTGTTTAAAGACAAATATTGTAGTTAAGTTTTGTTGTTATAAACCTATTCTTTCAATTGCAAAAAACTACGTAACGATGCCTCCATCGTAGGGGTTCCTGGAGGTATTTAAAGACAGATGAGTTACGCAAAAATACTTACCGTATATATTTCCTCTAATAAACGCTGTGACGTTTATTAAAAATTCAAGGTTTTGGATGCAACGTTTAATAGAGGGAGGCGTTCAATAGAGGGTGGCGTTTATCAGAGGGTGGCGTTTATCAGAGGGTGGCGTTTTTTAGAGGATACAGTATGGAGAAAACGTCTTCCAAAGAATTCCATTTTGCAATTGGTTGAATAAACAACATTACAAAAGAAACAGTAGCTTGTATTTGCTGTACATGAATAATTTATAAGTCTACTATAAAAAGAGATTGTTTTGAGAAGATCAAGTAGAACATCTCCAAGTTATGCTTAAAATTTGATTTTTTTCAAAATTACTTTTTTTCACTTGACTGTGAAATTAAATCCACCCGAAATTTTATCCACTTGAAGTATGATGTTTTTTGTGATTTTTAATAAATACCTTGCCATTGAAAAGATGTGTTAGAGTTTTTGTTACGTTCAATCTTCATACTACACAGTTTAATTACAAAATCTCTAATCTTATTGCAGCCTTTGAATATAACTTTGAATATACAAGAACATCTATGTATGAAAAAAAAAAATTTAACAGTCACCAATTTGCCAAGATAGTGATTTTTAAAAAGTATCGTAAGTCTCCCTGCTCAGTGAAACTCCCGTTTCCCAGTTGCTCTTATAGAGAGAGGACTTATTAGTGTCAATGAGCATTACGGTATACATTATATGTTTGTTTACTAAGATATTCAGTTTGAGATAATCAGTTTGGTGACAATCCTCTGATTAGGAAAATTCTCTCATTCAGGGGACAATTGATAACCGAATCACAAGGCAGAACCTTGTGTAGGGGAGACATTTTAAAAATCTGGATTTTGTAAAGCCTTCAGCAACAATACATCAACCGCTGCAACTCAACTTCAAATTTTAAAAAGTTTTGTCTTCGGTTTGAGGTTTTGTCTGCCAATACTGCTACCAATTACCTGCTGAATGTGAGCATTGTTGCCACAACAAAATTTCGGAATGGCATCAGTCAATCACAAGGGCTGTTTGCCAGAGTAA
Source organism: Turritopsis dohrnii (assembly GCA_027922465.2). Lineage (NCBI taxonomy): Eukaryota > Metazoa > Cnidaria > Hydrozoa > Anthoathecata > Oceaniidae > Turritopsis > Turritopsis dohrnii. Next base: position 281,755 of record BQMF02000137.1, on the reverse strand, counting down.
AGATTCTTTCTGTCAAGGAACTTGTATATTTTGTCCTGAAATTAATGTGTTAAAGAATCTTTCTTGTTTATAGTAACTAGCAATGTGATATAACTTAAAACTAAACTTGTTTCACATTTAGTTTTGAGATAATACATGATACCATTGAAATAATTGGTGAGGAATGCGATGAGATGTTACAAGCTGTGAAGGCAAAGATAAATAATCTGTTAACTCCAATACTTGATCGTAGTAACTCTGACAGAACAACAGTATCAGCTGAAAGAAGGACTAACCGTAAACGGAAAAATCAATTAGACACTGACTATTTGCCTAACCCTCCCAAAAAGAAACAACATCAAAGTGATGGTAGCTTGTCTTTATCACCTCTCTTTCGAAAATGGCATTGTCGGATCAGTGATATATATAACTATGTAGTACAAGGTAATGTAAATATGAGTGAAAGAGGTGCAGCACATAAAAAAAACACTAAGCCTTCGACAGGTTATTCAAGTTTGTATGAGGGGACACGAGATAGTCAAAGGAAATTAGCAGTGCGGCGGAGAGATTCCTCAAGGCGAATGGCATTCGCACAGATCTCCAATTCCTCAATTTTAGACTTTACTAATGCTGATGATGATGATGACGATAATTTGAATCAAGAGTTGAGAATTACAAAAGTGAAAGTTGATTTAATAAAACCTACAAAGCCAATACCTTATCGTTCCAAAACAATTCAATCAGATCAAAATTCTTTGGATCAAAAGGACAAATATCTTGATGAAATCATCCGTCTTGATGAACGTAAAAGATACCAAGAACTCTTGGCTCATTTTACTGCTGTAACTTTGCCAGAATATTCCGTATCTGTATCGCCGTCTCGTTCACCAGAATGCGCCAAAAGTGCAGCTTCTCTTAATATCTTGGAAACGTTTCATCAGCCGATCTCTAACTCCGTAAACACTCTGTCATTTCATACATCTAAGCAAACAAAACCTATTCTGATTGATCTGACCAAAAAAGATAATAATCAAAGCCATTTTGGCAGTTCGAGAAAGACAAAAACACATGCAACTATTCTTGAGTCTCTTTCCCAGACAGCAGCCGATACTTCTTTGCAAACTAGTGTAGCTGAAATCAACCACAAATCACAAACCCCAGTCCAAAAAAGAGAACACCAAGTGGCTGTTGACAATATTTTGTTGAGTTCTAACTGGATAAAAAAGTGGAAAGAAGCACTTGATCCTTTGCAATTGGAACGTGAGCGACAAATAAAAGAGGAAGAGTACAAAAAAGAACGAATCAAGTCAAAACGAAAAGCAGAGTTTGAACGAATTCAGAAGGAATTAGAAAAATCAAAAGTAAAGGAATTCCCAGAGCTTACACAAGACATGTTGGAAAAAGTCAAAAAAGCATTAGCACCTGGAAGATCAAATGATGTATTTGTGCAAGGTTTTAATGCTGAAATTACCAGAGCTGATTTGACAACTCTTCGAGAAGCTACATGGCTGAACGATGAAGTCGTCAACTTCTACTTCAACTTGTTGAAAGAGCGTAGCGAAAAAAGTGAGGGATTGCCGAAAGTTCATGTGTTTAATACCTTCTTTTATCCCAAAATAGTCAAAACTGGTCACGCTGGTGTCAAGCGATGGACACGTAAAGTAGATATTTTCTCTTATGACTTGATTCTTATTCCAATCCACTTGGGTATGCATTGGTGCTTGGCTGTTATTGACTTTCAGAGCAAAGCAATTTTGTATTATGATTCTTTGAAGGCCAACAACTTGCAGTGTGTGTCTCTTTTAAAAGAATACCTCCAAGACGAATCTCGAGATAAGAAAAAGACTGGCTTTGATTTTACTGGGTGGACTGAGTTGATGCCAAAAGATATACCCGAGCAAATGAATGGCTGTGATTGTGGTGTATTCATGTGCAAATATGCTGAGTGCAAAAGTCGAAATGCAGCGTTTACCTTTGCACAGAAAGACATGCCTTACTTTCGGAAGCGTATGATTTATGAGATAATTTCCAAGGAACTGATGTGACTGTGCCATTTTTCTATGAACACTGGCTTTGGTTTTTAACAATTTTATTTATACTCATTGACAAACAGTTGTATGGTCATTATTTGTGGGAAATCATACGAAATGTAAAAGAAGTGAAGTAGGTTATGTATATACCTGATTCATTTCAACTAGTTCCTTTAAAAATTTATACTCATTTTTTTCTTTGAGAACAAAAGTCATTGACTCGTTTATCAAATGTGTCTTGATTGCAGGCTTCTACTAGTATCATTAGTAGTTACACATTATAAATGTCTTAATGCATCAGATCTAAACTAGACAGTAGGGTCCACGATTTGTTAGAGTCTAGTAAATCTATTCATACCAAATACATATGGTTAGGATTGGATGACGCATTTTATGATACCTTCGTTTGCACTTACTTTTTTCTTCTTTTTTATTTTGTTATGACGAGCAGTTATTCTGAAAGCAGCTTTTCTGTTTTTGAAAAATATGACTATCCTTCTAATTTTCTTGATGCCAAAATATAGTTAAAACCTGCTGCAGAACAGTGATTCTCATTATCCTAAAGTGTAAATTTTAACACAAGTAGATTGTAGAATAATATTAACATAAAGGTCCGCTATGAAGCGATACCGACTAGAAGAAAGCGATGAATCAGACCTGGAGGACGAAGTTAAGGATTATGTGCCATATGTGTCTGTCAAGGATAGGAAGAAACAGCTCCTGATGAAGCATAAGAAGCATGTGTTGAAAGAAGACGAGAAGAAAGAAAGTGAAAAAGAAGATGAGGAGAACAAAGAAGAAGGGGATGAGGTTACGGGCACGAAATCCAACCGAACCGCTATAAGTTTGCTAGACCAACACTACGAGCTTAAAGAGCAAGCTAAAGAGGTGAAAGAAACTGAAGTCGAAAAACAATTAAAGGTTAGTGTAAAATCCCACTTTTAAATTCCTAACACCTCCGAAAATTAACCAGCAAACTCATGTATCAACCAAACCTTTCTCTTAAGAAATAAATCGGCCAACATAATTTCAACAGTCGACAATGTAAGGGCTACTGTTTAACTATAATCAGAGCTTTGCTGAAACGCTGTAAGGACCTCAAAGTGGTCTTTGTCTACATACAGGTGGTTGTCTTTGCACTTAAGTATTAATATGAAGGGAAGTCCGCAATGAATGGTGGCTTGAGAGAGTTAGCCTTTAACACAGCTTTAACTTTAACTCTTTAAATCTTGAATCCGTTACTTCCCCTTGTCAATAAAGATTGATATTGGTACTGTAATGAATATGCTCTAGCGTTCGATCTGCTGCAAATTTTTAGGAAGAACAGAAGATTCTTGAGAGTATCGCTGAAAGGAAGGCACTGATGGCTGCCACCGAATTAGCCAAAGGTATCACATACACGGATCCTATAAAAACGTCTTGGCACCCGCCCAAATATATATCAAACTATCCTGAAGAGCGTCATTCAAAAGTCAGAAAAAGGTATTGTATTCTAGCGGAGGGCTTGAACATACCACCCCCAATAAAGACATTCAAAGCCATGAAGTTCCCGCGTTCGATTTTGCAGTGTTTGAAGTCGAAGAATATTCGCACTCCGTCGCCGATTCAAATGCAGGGCATTCCTGCAGTGTTGTCTGGCCGGGACATGATCGGTATTGCGTTTACGGGAAGCGGAAAGACACTGGTATTTACATTGCCCCTGGTGATGTTTTGTGTCGAACAAGAAAAAGGTATACCCTTCCGGCGAGGTGAAGGCCCGTATGGGTTACTCATAGCACCGTCACGCGAGTTAGCTAAACAAACGTTTGACGTCATATCGGATTTTGCGGGAGCTCTTGAACGTGACGGTATGCCACCGTTGAAGGTGCTGTTGTGCATTGGCGGAACGTCTGTAAAGGACCAAGCGGAAACGATCGCACACGGCGTCCATATTGTGGTTGCGACGCCTGGCAGGCTGATGGACCTCTTGAACAAGAAAATAATGAACTTAGACGTGTGTCGGTAGGCTGTTGGTATTTCTTCCTACTCGTCACTGTTTGACATGTTCATAAACTGCGTCACTGTCGGTCATTACACACATGGCTTCGTTTTAAATCGAGATAATAATGACGTTTACTTGTACGGTAAAGAGATGGTTTCTTCAGGGTAGTAATATTTTATCTTGGTTTTGCAAAAAGAACGCAATTATTGTTAAAGAAGATTTAGAACGAGGCCATGACGTCACGACTGCCAAGTGACGCATTCATAAGTTCTTTGATGATTGGGTTTGAGAAAGAAGAAAATTTCAAGAAAGTGGAAGAGCTTTGTAACGATATGTTTGGTGATTTTCTTTCAGATACCTCTGCTTGGACGAGGCGGATCGAATGATCGACATGGGTTTTGAGGATGACGTCAGAACGATCTTTTCATATTTCAAAGGTCAGCGGCAGACGCTGCTGTTCAGTGCTACCATGCCTAAAAAAATTCAGAACTTTGCTCGAAGCGCTCTCGTCCAACCGATCACTGTTAATGTGGGAAGGGCTGGTGCTGCGAGTCTTGACATTATCCAGGAGGTAGAATACGTTAAGAACGAAGAAAAGATAGTTTATTTGCTGGAATGTTTACAGAAGACTGCACCCCCGGTATTAATATTTGCCGAGAAAAAAGCTGATGTTGACGATATACACGAATATCTACTTTTGAAAGGCGTGGAGGCGGTTGCTATACACGGGGATAAGGATCAAGAGGAACGCCATAGGTCTGTGGCGCAATTTCGTAAACGCGAAAAAGATGTTTTGGTCGCTACCGACGTGGCGTCAAAAGGACTTGATTTTGCTGAAGTAAAACACGTGATTAATTACGATATGCCTGATGATATTGAAAATTACGTGCATCGTATCGGGCGTACTGGGCGGTCTGGGAAAACGGGCGTTGCTACGACGTTCATAAATAAGAACTGCGAGGAATCGGTGTTATTGGACTTAAAACATTTACTAGTGGAAGCCAAACAGAAATTACCGCCTGTTCTTGCTGCATTGGAATCAGACACGCCCTACTTGACGATGGGAGATCAACAAGGGTGCTCATACTGTGGAGGTCTGGGACACAGAATCACCGAGTGTCCCAAATTGGAGGCAGTGCAAACAAAGCAGGCTGTCAACATCGGCAAGAACGATTATTTGGCTAGTAATTCCGCTGATTGGTAAACTAGCTACGCGTATGGTGCAGGAGCTGTTATTGAACAGAAAATCTCTTAGTTACCAGGAACATGTAAATACCAATTTTGATTTGACGAGTTTTATATGTATCCAGCCTACTAAATACGAGATACTTACCGCACCTTGTGAAACCTCGACAAATATGTTGAGGAAGAATGGTTTTTGGGACAATTTCGGGGGAAAAACGAACGTACTTATGCAATAGTTTTTTGTATCATAGCGAGAAATGATAATATACATCTGAAAACATAAAAACAAAATCTCTCGGCGTCATTCGCGTTGATCCTTATGACGTCATTAATAGCTGTTAATGTTTTACGGCGGAGATACTGATACATATTTTCCGAGTTTCAATAGTTCAAACGGCAATATTTTGTCATATCCCGACCTCGTTTTGCTGCACTTTTTTGTTACACGTTCATTACTTTACTAGTAACCCAGGTAAAATTTTTTACCAACCTCGAACCCAGGGTCTCTTGCCTTTTCGATATACGGATGCGGGAAAGAAGACCCTGGCGAACGCTGGTCACGTGACATGAAAATTACACAAAATCTGTGTAATTTTTATAAGAGGTGGCCCGAAGAAATTTTGTCTTGCGCATTCAGTTTTTTATATAGTCACATTACAACCAATATAGAGACCAAATATAATTCGTCGAGTTCACTCGAGCTCATTTCTGCAAAACTTAAAGTTGTTTACATATTTCCAAGACTTCAACAGCATTCTGGAAAGCGGTGTTTCTGATTTGATAAAAATTTTATTCCTTATCAAGATTATTACATTCGAAAACCTTGAAATAATAGCAAACATGACTGTCAAACTGAAAAGAGAAGAAAATAATACTACTACAATACTACAGTTAAAATGTTTAGCAGCATTTGATTGGTTTTAATTGTTTCGATTACATCATTTATTTTCTGCGAACGTACGCTGTCGCTTGGTAGTAGACCACTGGTCTACTTACTTGCGAACGAAATGTGTTCGCAGCGTGTGCTTGCACGCATGCGTATTGAATTGTCGTCCGCCCGCGCGTACAAATTTTGTTGAGTGGAGGTCGGCCTTTAAGTACATACGTTATTTTTTGGTGAGCCTTTTCTAGTATTTTGCTTACATTTCTGCAAATGAATCTAATGCATTTAAACAAATAGAAGATAATGATCTGTTCTCAGTACAGCTAAAGGGTATCATTATCAACGCAAGAGATAGTAATAACGAACAAACAAAATAAGCCTAAAGGCGGGTTTCCACTTGGTCGCACAGTCGCGCGAATCGAGCGAACTGATTTTTGATTGGCTGACGCAATCTCATTCGCCTGGTAGTTCAAAACATTCGAACTACTGAGCGAATGAAAAAGCTGTTCGCTCAATCGCGCGACAACAGCGAATGAACTGGAAACCATAGGCAAAGACAAAACTGTTGTTTATTTATTTATTTTTTTTCTCTAGTGAGATATGAAAATGATTTGCACATAATAAGTTTTAAATTTTTTTGAATCACGTCTGACTTCGATAGGCCACGCGGTGGACCAGAAGGGCCACTAATTTTAAAATAATTCTTATTCGACCGTTGATTTATAAAATGAAAATTAATTTGTAATTCACGTTGAACTTTTCAGAAGAAATTTTACAATGGCTTCCATGGGCCACCATACAGTAGCGTTCGCCAGGGTCTTCTTTGCCGCCATCCGTATATCGAAAAGGCAAGAGACCCTGGGTTCGAGGTTGAATTTTTACCACATCTAACTTCGAAAATGATGTACGCAAATCCCGTGTCGAAAAAAGGTGACAAAAAATGTAATCAAGGTGTACAAACAGATTTTTGTTATTTGCGCCGCAGGTAGCAAGCAGGAAATAGACGTCTGTATGAAAGTTAAATAAAAAAAGGCTAATTAACTTCATTCCATCTCAGATGTGTGACACTGAGTATGAGAACTCCATCAACATCATCACCCAATCGACCAAAGGGAAACTGAAGAGCCACCAGACAATCTACGAAGAGATCCCCCAAGATCAGATCAAAATCAAACTGAAAATCCGAGCAGCCAAGCGTAAAGAAAATCAAAAGCGGCTCGAGAAGATCAAAAAGGAAGTGCAATGTCCATTGAAGAAGAAGTCAATTGAGGCATCCACCGAAAATGGCGCATCGCTGTGGTTGACAGCACTACCGATCAAATCACACAATTTCCATCTCGAGAAACAAGCATTCCGGGATGCAATTTTCATCCGGTACAGCATCCCGTTAAAGCGTTTACCGACAACTTGTGTTTGTGGTGCACCATTCGATATCCAACACGCGATGAACTGCCCCCGTGGTGGCTTCATCATCTCAAGACATAATGAACTACGAGACCTGACGGCCGAAATCGCAAGAGAAGTCAGCAACCACGTTATCGCCGAACCAACGCTCACTCCACTAACGGGCGAACAATTGGTGCACAAGTCAGCCATCAAAAGCGAAGGATCCAGAACCGATGTGGCAGTAAGAGACTTTTGGGTCAGGGGACAATTAGCATACGTCGACATAAGGGTTTTTAACCCATTAGTTACCTGAACTAGAGCCTTCAAGCTGCACACAAGAAAAATGAAAACGAGAAGAACAGAGCCTACAACGAACGAATCCAAACAATTGAGGCTGGTTCCTTTACACCCCTCGTCTTTACGTGCTTCGGAGGAATGAGTCGTGAGTGCGATCGTTTCTTCTCTCACGCAGCAACTCGAATTGCCGAAAAACGAAACGTTGCAAAATCCATCGTGGTCAACTCTCTTCGAGCGAGATTGAACTTTTCACTACTACTATGAAGTTAATTCGGCGCCAAAATCTCGTTTGTCAAGTCGTCGAATCGTTTTAGAAGTTAACGCGGTGTTCACAATAAGTCGACATTCAAGTCATCGAGTCGTTTTAGATGTTAACGCGGTTCACAATAAGTCGACATTCAAGTCATCAAGTCGTTTTAGATGAACACTCGCTTTTCAAATGAAGGCGTTTTAGAAGTTTGTTCGTTTCAGATGATGACGCGTTGTTCAAAATTTGTCGGTCCTTCATATCAAAAACTACTAAAATTTCATGATCTGTTTATTCAAAATGACACTATTCGTGAGTCCCTTACTTGAAATCAAGCGATATAGGGTGTTTAGTGTTCCACATTAACTGAACATGACCATATTAATGTGAGGTTACATATTTCATTATATAAAGATAAAGAGAAGGGATCTTTCGGAGTTCCAACAAACAATCAAATGAATCTGAAAGAAAAGGGAATTCTTCACAGTTTGGTCATTTTCTCATTCATAACCATGCAATGCCCATGTTTCATGCAACTACTAGAAAACATGACGGCCAGCATCACGACTTATATAAATATGACACAAAAATCTGTTTTTGTGTAAAAGCCAACACTGACTTAGAGAAACTGGTAATCAGGTTGCACCGCCTCATTTTCTGAACCGACTGAACATCTAAAACGGCTAATCTTCCGAAGCGCCCCAATTACACAGCATCTAGCGACCCCAATTTCTAAAACGCCTGAAATTGAAAAACGAGTGTTCATCTAAGACGACTCGACGACTTGTATGTCGCCTTATTGTGAACCGCGTTCACTTCTAAAACGATTAATGACGTCACGAGTCAACATCTAAAACGACTCGACGACTTGATAAACGAGATTTTGGCGTCGATCTAACTTCATATACTACGCTCATGTTTGTTATGTATAAGGGGAACAAGAACGAATATAAACCCCATTGAACTCTCCGATATAGACATAACTTGAACTAATCAATGAATATTCAATATTATCTTTTTCTTGGAAAAATTTTCATTTTAGGTTAAATATACTGTACACATTTTGAAAAAAAATTAATTTCTTGTTCTGTGTTAAAAGCAAACAAATAATTACAATGGCCTTTTTATATTTGCAATTTGCCCTGTTCATTCTCTTCTTGTTTCCATTACGTACTAATCATAAAATTATCACATCAAAAGCGAGACGCTGTATTATGAACAGTTTGGGAAAGATCTAATTTTTTTTTTTTTTTTTTTTTTTTTTTTTTTTTGCCATCTGCCTAGGGTATCATAGAAGTTTCACCGATGGGATGGCAAGGATCACAGGGCACTAACTGAATAAAGGGATATTGTTTACAAATAACGTCAACCATTTTTTCAAGATTTTTGACTCTCCCCATCCCTCCTCCATCAACCTGCGTCAACTTTGCTCTATCCCCTCCCCTCCAGGTTGACGTCATCTTTTGGAAAGAAGAGACCCCACCAAGTCAAGTTATTCCAATATATATTTTATCAAGAGAAATCTGTTACAACAGCAACAACAACAACAAAACGTTTGCTTAATTAGAAAAAATCCTCTTTTTATGTTGAAATTTACAAATGGCTCCTCGCTATCCCAGATCAAAATCAAAAGAGTAACTTAAACATTACGTGAAGGAGAGAGATACGTCGCTGAAAACACTTCATGATGAAAATATTGTATATATGAAAAGGAGTACGCCGTACCCAGCACAGTAGTAGTGTGATCTCTCATACTGTAACAACAAGAAACCACTTCGTTCTCAGTTTTCATTAGGAATTCTCAGCAGTCTACTGATTAAGTTGTCATTGTTTTCAACGGTTTTTGCCAGAACATCTTTCAATGAATTTATAAGTTCAAATATCTCGCGTTGTTGCTTTAATCCTTCCAACAGTGTAATTGTGTCTTTCTGCGTTTTCAAGAAATTCTCCTCCACCTTCTTCACTGTATCACTAATTGCATCGTTGACTAATTTTTCATTGTTGTCACTATTCCGCGTCATACCAGACGACATGTCGTTATTTGGCTCCAATGCTACCTGATCTGTATTCCTGTAGTTGTATTTATCTTTGACGTTTCGAAGTTCCAGATATGGTCTTTGTTGACGCCATAACGAACGTTTTCCAACTCGAAAATAACCATTACTAATCGACACGATAGAAGTTAAAATAAGAATGGAATGATACATATTTGTTTCTTCTGTTTCTTTGCCTCCAAGACAAGCTTTAAAAGTAACAAGCAAATCTCCCTTCTATATATGTTTTACATAGATTATATATATATATATATATATATATACATACATCCCTCATAAGTCTTGTGAAATATTTGGAGGGTGTGAAATATTTGGTTTTCCTTGTATGCAAATTATATTGCGTAGGTCTTTCAAGTTTTCGTTGATCATCTTCATTTTTCCATGTGAACGCAACAGATTTTTTATGTTATGTTTTTCTAAAGAAATATAATAGTCAGCAATACAATACACGGTCACCAAGCCAGTCCAATAAAAATAAAAAACTTCCAAAAGGAAACGTTTAAAAGCTATTCAATATAGACTTTTGCTTCTCGCTTCCATTCATTTCGTTCTCCCTCTTTTTTAGTTATTAGTTAAAAAGGACAGAGCTAAAAGAAAGTATTAAGTAATAATTTTTTTCGCTCTCCCTCTTTTGCATAACTGTTTTTACACAGCAATTATTGCAGGGGTAAAAAACACTCTATATTTCCTTAACATCTGTTGCTTATTGTACTGGTGGTGGAGTTGGGGGGCTTGGGTTGCTTCAGTTGTTTTTACTTACAAGACCAATTTTGAACTGTTTCAACTTAATATAATTCATATAAGCAAATCACAATTTCAATGAATTTGACAGAAGGACGTGCAATAACTTTTCTGCCTAACCAGCTAACTGTTAAACAACAAATGTTTGATTAACTGTTGCATGAAAATTTTGTTTAAGTCTAAACCAGGCTTTAGGCTGCTTTAGACGGATAGACATTTTGCAACATCGAACCTTGGGGTTATACGGAACACGGAAGGACGTAAGGCGGCAAAGAAGACATTGGCTAGAAAACTTGGCTCTCAATGAGAATGGAGCGCCTCTGGTATATTTTCAAAATTGAAAATCCATCTGAGATAGCGAGAACAGTCTTGAATATAATGAGTTGTTACATAGGAATACGAAATACACTTTTCGTATTTCTATGGTTGAAGGTCATTAGTTTTCTACGATGGAATCTCCACAAGAGGACAGCAAATCATTTTTTAACCTTGCCTTTTGTTTTAATTTAATGAGAGATTCCCACTCATGACATAAGCACACTGAAATCTCGTTCCCAGAACTTCTAGCATTTTTGATGTATGGTCCCATAGTCCATTTATCCAAAAGGCACAGCTCATTCTTTGTAATTAAACCCACCCTCACAAGAGATGACGTAAATTCTATTCCATTTCCGAAAACTAGATCTTAATGCCTTGTCGTTACTAACTTTGAAAAGGCAAGAAGGTTGTATTTCGTTAAAAATTCCCGTTTAGGCGACGCATGCGCAAACTAAATTTCCGATGCTGAATGAACGTGTAGGAACGAGCATAGAAATACTCTTTTCGTATTCCTATGGAACAAGTATTGACGTTTCGTTTGCACTTGAACAACAAAACATCCGAATTTTTCGAAATTAACTTCGTGGCTCTTAAATTTCGGTTTCAGATTCCTTTTCTTGCTTGAATGAAAAACTTACAAGGTCGATCGAAATACTGTTAGAATGATATTGTTAACGAAATTTTGTGTTATACAAGGAGTGCTTTCATACTTTTTTTGTCAAGGGCTTAGTGATTTTTATCAGTGGGCTTTTCCAGAAAATTCCGTTTGGAAAAAAGAAATGAATGAAGGGGCGTTAGCATCTGTGGGCGTGGGCGTGGTGGGTGTATAATAAGAGAGAATCTTGACAAAGGAACTTGCAAAATTCAGTTCATCTAAAAAATACAATACAAGTTTTCTTTTTGTTATGGACTGTGTAATAGAAAATAATGTCGCATTAGAAATTAATGTCGCACACGTGGTTAAAAACGTATGTATTCTTCTTCCTCTTTATTTAAAGGTGACAGTCAGACGACTTTTGCAACTATAGTTTAGGCGAATTTTCTCCTAAACTATAATAATTGAATTGATTTATATATTTATAACGTTGTGACGTAGTTCTCAAAACAACTAATTTATGCCGCGCCAGCCGCCATCACCGCCCACCCCACCACCAGCAGAACGTAAAAACAAATTTGTAGGAAATTTTTAAAATTTTGTTGGCAGATTCTGCGGCCTCGGTTTGATGAGATCTTTTGATTTGATTGTTGATTTTTGTTGTTGTTGTTGGTTTAAAAAACAAAAAAACAAGAAAAGGCGAAATGGATGGAAGGAAAACTATGTGAATAGAAAGAACGAAGACGAGGTGAGAAGAATCACAATATGAGCGGAATCAAAAACTTCACAATCGTAACAGATAGAATTAGTCACAGTCTAAATCTCAACCTTGTTCATCAAAAAGGCAAGAAGCCCTGGGAACGAGGTTGCCGAAATCTTTCTGTGAATGCATCAGGGAGGAACGACTTTAATATCTCATTAGGGAGATAACAATTGACGAAATTGACGAGCCTATTACAGGAAAAAAATTTATTTAAAAAAATTTAAAATTTAAAATTTTTTTTCACAAGCTGTTGTTCAACAACTAAAAAGTTACTTCAGAGATTTAAAAGCCTTTTCTTGTATCAATCAAAAGAAACATCATTACTTTGCACGCTTATTTTAAGTGTTGATGAGAAGTTTCTAATGACTTTGTAGGGAAAATTTAACGAAATCCCTATAAATCTATACAGTGTGTTTCAAAAAAGTGGCAACAAGAATTATAACTGCTTATATTTCATTAAATTCTGATCATTGGATGATAATTTTTATATTATTGAAAATCTTATTTTTTCCTCTTTCCAATGATGTATTTTTTTCGAAATTGGAAAAATAGAAAAAGAGAAAATAACTCCAGAAAAACTCATTATTTTCTTAACGATCAATTAAGATGTTTAACAATAAGATCAATTTCCGAAAACAAAAACAGTTATGTAACAATTTTTTATCGCTTTCACTTTAACAAAACCAATGTTACGCACGTTTGAAAAAATTTTACGTAAGCAATTACTTTAATTGAGAGTCTCAGATGTCACATAACGGTATAAAAGATTTTGCATCTTTAAACAATAAAGATACGGTTGTTAACTTTTGTTTTAATTGATCGTTAAAAACTTAATGAGTTTTTCCAAACTTATTTTTCAATTTTCTCTTCTTCTACTTTTCCATTTCCTACTACAAAAATTACATCACGAGAAAGACAAAAAAATAAGGATTCCATCGATATAAAATTTATAAAAATTAATCGGATATTTTCTTCAAAAATGCGATGAAAATTTTTATTGCCACTTTTTTGAAACACACTGTAGAAAAATGATTTTTCCGAATCCCGGCTATATAATTTATGGATTTTTTTTTATCAAGAAGATATGCGATGTAAATGACGTTGTGTCGGCGCGCCGGTGCATTGTCGCGGCATTTCTTAGATTCAAAGCCAATCGCGCGGGAAAAAACAGCCCTGGAAAAGAAACTTCTATTCCTCTTTAGTATATGTTAGTCTTAATTGGCACAAATGGCTGATAATTTAGAATTGGAAAATTCGTTGATAGAAGAATTTGGAGAATTCGACTTTGATATTAAAGGAAATCTCATCGTGTTACAAAAATGTAAGGAAAACTTTATGTCAAAAGGGTGTCGATCCAATCACTGACACTGGAATAGAGAAATTAATTGTAGTATCTTATGTTTTTTTAGTATGTGAACTTTGTGATAAATATCAGCTGGGCCATGTTGACCTAGTGGCACATTGGGTCAGTTACACTTGTTCAAACAGCCAAGCCATCATCATCAATGAAGAAAATCTAAAGGAATTTGAAAGGAAGGTAATATGTTTTTTTGTTTTTGTTTTTTTTGTGCTGAGATTTTATCCTGATTTTATCCTGATTTTATCCTGCCCCCCCCCCCCCCCCCCCCCCCCCCCCCCCCCCAGATCAGATACATTTAGAGGGGTGGGAAAAGGAAATAGTGCCGTAATCATTGTGAGATACCGTCAATTGCCCTAACTTCGGACATCCTTCCAAACTTCGGACACGCTAAATAAACAGACCTGTCTGGTAAACGAAATGTACATAACCAATGAAACCAAGTCATAATAAATACTAAAATATTAGATAAAGCTGATAAAATAATGTGTTGAAATGCAATAAAGTCAGCGTGAAGCGCTATAAGCGTGTAGAACATAAGTGATTTGAAAATAACGATAAACGTCATCCTCAAGGGATTGCAATAGCAATCCTGTCAAACAACTTAAAATAGTATTATAGCAGACAGTTTCTACTTGTACTAACTTTTGAAATAACTATTGCATCTTATCTGTAACTGAATGAGAACCAGGTAACCAGAGAACCAAGCATTGAATATCATTTAGCGAAATGTTTTGTTTACATTTTTTTCTACAGTTGCGTAAGCTCTCTAATATCACTTCATTCCCAAGACTTTCATCGATGTCTTCTAAAATTCCATTTAAAAAGTAAAATGCGCTTTTTAGACATTCTTCAGAAAATGCTTTAAAATGCCTAAGAACACAATACATGTGCTACCTGAAACGTCTGCGTGAATTCTACTAGATCTGTTGTGTAAATAGAGCCTTAAAGGGGAATATCTACTTCGGATAACTATTACGTAATATTTTCACGTGGTCTATTGTTTTGCGAACCGATCCGGTCCGTAGACAATTATCCATGGAGTAATTATAAACCATATTCGTCTCAAGGGTACAGTCAACTACTTTATATATATAAGTGTTTCATTTTTGTTAAGTTTAGTTATGACAAGTTTTAGATTTATAGTTTAATTCACAGTGCAGTATGGACTTTTACTGATGTGGTTTGTATTTTGCGAATATGTTTTTTTTATGTCCGAAGTTTGGAAGGATGTCCGAAGTTAGGACGATAGACGGTACTTGCAGATGCATTGTGAGATGATATATATATATATCTCTTTCATCAAAAACGTATTTAGTATTATATTATCTAGTTGAATTGCAAATGACGAGTTCCTTGGTAAATAATCATAAAATTTAAATAAGTAAGTTTACACTAGAGAGTGCCTGCTCCGCTTACTGCTATGTGCCGCTTACCACTTAATTTGAATTTGATTGTGTATTTCTTTCATTTAAAGATAACAAATCAAACAAAACTTCTTGTTATTTGAAAGTATATATGCACTCAGCTATCGTTATGGAAAGTTTCAAAGTGAAATTGGCAAATACATGGTGATTTATAGAATAAACTCAACACCGAGTAGCAATCATTGCAAAAAAATTATTTAAAATGGCTTCTTCGAAAAATTAATGCTTCAAAATTCACTGTCATAGGGAATACATTGATTCCTTAATATTCCTCTGCTGTCTTGAATGCTACCAGCATCTAAGATTTTATCCACACAAACAGTTTTCTTATATATATATATAAATATATATGTATGTATGCGAGTAAATCATCTAAAGTTTACAGTAAATTAATTCTGTAAGCAGGTGTCTGTACTTGGCTGTAGCAACAAAAATTGTTTTTGTTAGCACTGATTTCAGCTTGATTATCCAAGCTGTTGAATTTTTCACACAAACATTCAATTAGCGGCAAATCCTGTGTTGATAATATCACCCATAGATTCATCATTCCAGAAACGTGAGTGAAATTTCTTTCATAAAACGTTTCACCCAAAGGACGCAATGTCATTATTTTTATTTCTTTCACATGTGGGTGAATCATTTATAAAAGTCCGACTTTGATTTGAAAAATGTTATAATAATGGGTGATCATAATCATTTACTTAGAAAAATTTAGTGATGATTGTGTTGTGATAATTACTTTTTCATTGCCCTCTCTCTGCACGTTCATAATAGTGCAATTCCCAACATATGTCTAGATTTTTTTGCGATCAACAGTTGACTTGTTGAGGCGGCACTATTGTTTTTTAAAAAAACTTCGCTGATAAAAATATGACTGCCTTCGATTTGTAAACAGTAATGACATGCATTTTTATAAGCCTGTGGTTGTCTTATATATCTGTCGAAGCAAAGGAAGAAAGCACTTAAATCGAGAGAAAAGGGATTAAACTGTTATTATGAACACTAAATTCCATGCAATTTTGTTATTTCCATCACTTTTGATGAACGTGAAATTAGTTAGCGGAAAGAAGAACAAGTTAGCAGAAAGAGGAACATCACCTCGATGATGTTTGCAATTACAGTATTTTGTTATCAAGTTTATTCTCCTTGTTTGATCTTTTTGATTTGAAATCTAGAATGACCAATTGTCGTGCTAAATCCATTTAGCTGTGTTTTCAAATTTGCATTGACGAATTTTGCAGCATTATACCTTAAGGGAAGAAATTTTGGCAGGAAGAAATTTTAGCGGATTTGGCGGATTGCTTCAAAAACCGCGATGAAAAACCAGAGTAGGAAGATGATAACATTGACATTGAACGAAACGCTTTCGATTTTATTACAGATGATGAGTTTGATTCATAAATTACTTTAATAAAAAACAATCCATATGTTGAACTAGCAATGGTTTGTGGATTCCAGCAGTGGTAATAAAAATTTGTATTTGGTGAAATGAGTTTTTTTATATAGCGTCTGTTTATCTTCATTAAAAAATGTGCTGAAAACTATTACACTCTGCAGATCTACTTAATTCTGATTTGCCGCCAAATCAGGTAGCTGTTGCTCAATTGAGTAAAAAGAAAAACTACCATATTGGAAAGTTACTGTGAATTTTAGTTAGTTTAGTTGGCCTGAACTAATGTTTTATGCTTTTAAAGCTCTACTTATATTATCATTTTGAAATTGATATTCCTTCTTGTTCCTTTTAGTTCTGGTTCCTTTTGTTGCTATTTACTAAATTGTTTTATTCTCAAAATCATTTTGGTTTCCCAGCGATGCAAATAATTTTTTTACACCAGCCAGTCATTATGATCATTAAAAGTCAAAATCTGCCGGTCACATGGCTATATTGCCGGTCAAGTCAAACTTTAAAAATGTAAACATTCCATTTCACTGTAATTGTAAAGGGAGCTGGAAACTAAGAGGCTTTTTAATTTCATTGAATAACACGGAACTGAGTTCTGCTGGTACCACTTATGTTTTCATATTCTTTCGTTAGGTGAACAACGGAAGCTAATATAATAAGTTGAGCATGTTCTAGTTCATATAAATAGTTGAGCATGTTTTTAAAGAGTATCTTTGTGCGCAATTAAAAGTGCGTCTTGGCTCTAGGAGCGTTATAGCGATCGCTATCCATTGCTATCAAGCAATCATTGTATTTCACAAAATCTGATGGTCTTTTCGTTTCAAAATTAATTCTGACCGGTCAAGTTGATCAACCATTAGAAAAAATACATGATCGAGTGCCTTATATTGCCGGTCATTGACCGCTGACCGCCCGTTATTTGCAGCGCTGGTTTCCTGTCAACTTAAATGTTACATATATATATTACTGCCAATCTTTGGATTTCTGCGAAAGCAAGAAATACCTTAAAACCGGCTCTGTTCTTCTTCTTCTTACTGTCCAAACCTAGCGGTTTTTTGAAATCTCGTGCAAATGTTTACACGAAACCAAAGTCACGCATTTCAGTCGAAGAAATTCACAACAAAGAACCAACCAAAAGGATCCCAAAGGATCTTTAGTCAGTATAATTAAAGAAGATGCACGTTTCCAAAACTGAAAATGAAGAATAAAATCTCGAGCAGTAATTTATTATTATCTTGTAATGATTCAATGGTGACTTTTCGTATCGTATTGTAAACAGAGAATGAAAAAGGTATATTATGCTTTTTTTGTTTTTGAAATGTCTGGGATTTTATCTGAAAAAAGTTCATTGTTTGTTTCATGTGTGGGCTGTAATGCTTTTTAAGCTCGGGATACGTACAGCTCAGCTTAAGTTCCACCTCCAAATGTCTGTCTAGTCAGCATCACTTTAGCTATTTTAAGGTTATTTGCTTTGTATAATGCTTTGAAATGCAGTATTGTTTTTTGTTGGTGATCAGTGTAGTTTTTAGGTTACCAATGTCTCTAAGTATGAACAGTCTTCCTAATTTTAATAGATATATAATTCGAAACACTTCACATTCTGTATATAAAAAAAATTTTAACTTTCAGTTATATATGTATGTATACAATATTTGGATCATGTATTTTTCATGATCAAAATTTTTGTTTACTTTTTTGTTTGTGATACACTTTACATTTTTCTGTGCCTCCAAAATAAAGTAAATATTTTCTTTCGGATGCAAATAAATTTAATGGTGGAATATACAGTTTAAAGTTTTTTAGTGTCAACAAAGTTTTTGTAGTGTCAATTAAGCTTTCATGAAGCTCTGAGGAGTATGTACACTTATAATAATATAATAATTCTTCTGTAGTGTGATTGTTCTTTTCTAACTAAAAAGTTGTACAAAGTCAAAAAGCTATGTGTTTGTATTAGGGAAAAATGTCTCAATGTTTAAGCCTTTCTAGATACAAAAGATTTTTGTTTGTTTCCTGCTTGTGCTGTATACTTTTTAAGCTCTGTTTCCTCCTTAGCTCCAATGTTAAGTGGTTGTCTACTCTGCACCACTCTTGATTGATGATTTTGTAGCTATATTATACTGCCAATGCCCCTAATTACGAATGATCTTCCTAATCACACAAATTGAAATGTTCTGTGTATAAATTCAAAATACTTTATACAATTAGTAACACTACAAAATTTTTGGTATAAATTTATAGAGCATATACTTTTAACGATCAAGATTTTTGATTACGTATTTGCAGCATTGGGAATTCTGTTTGTATGTATATAATTAAGAAGATTGGAAGTACATATCATATCAAGTTTTAACATGATGTTATGCTGTAAAGATCATTCAACCTTTTTTTCGAATTTCTTAAAGAATTTTTATAAACTTTCTTCTATTTTGTTAGATTAAATTAGGTCATGTTCGGTTGATCATTATGTCACACTTTTCTTTTATATGTAATTTGTGTATTGTTTATGTAATTATATATAAGAGTACTTTTTACATTTTTCACTCTCATTCAAACATTCAAAAGAGTCAACATATAATTTCAAATCATTTATTCATGAAAATTTTCACTGGTAGCACATTTTTGGCCAGCTGTTTGAACACATTTAACTTTAAAATTTCAATAACAAAACTCGTTTTACTTTGTGTGTTACAATTCCCACCTGCTGTATGCAGTCTACACTGAGCAGCAGTCAATGTTGTACTGTATTGTATTGTATTGTTCAATCATTCAAAATCATTCAAGTTTCAAGAATGTTATTGTTAGTCTTCCATCTTTCATACTTCAGCTGATTTTGCAGAAATCTTTCTGCCCGTAAGGGCATCTTGTTCTTATTCTGAACAGCCTTTCTAATTCGAAAGGCTAGTTAGTCAAAAATATGTCACCATCTATAAATTAAATACACAGTGCATATCGTACTATCAATCAAACTAAAACAGAAACTTGTATTATAGCATAGTAACACATTTATATTGTAATAATATTGTGATATAGTTATAACTTTTCAGGAGTGGACTGCAAGGAATCCTTGCTTAATATTGAAGAAATCCAACCTTTCCAAAGGCAAACATTATCTGAAAGTACTTAAAAGCCTGGCTGCCTATTGAACTCTTAACAACAACCAACAAGGAAAGTTTGGCCAATAATGCATAGAAAACATTAAAGCATTTGGGGTATTGTTTAATGGTAAAAAGAATGGATACAGCATTTTTTCTGCTTACATGGGACTAGCAGGCTAACAAGCTTTGGTATTATTAAAAACATTTGAGAACTTTATAAGGAAGTTAAACCTTAAATCAGAATTAAGAATTTAATTAATTTCCAAAAATTATTGGATTTCTGCGAAAGCAAGAAATACTTTAAAACCGGCTTTGTTTTTCTTTTTTTTTTTCTGCTGTCCAAACCTAGCGGTTTTTTGAAATCTCGTGCGAATATTTACACGAAGCCAAAGTCAAAGTCACGCATTTCAGTCAAAGAAGAAACTCACAACAAATAACCAACCAAAAGGATCCCAAAGCAGCTTTAGTCAGTATAATTAGAAGCATATTTCCAAAACTGAAGACGAAGAATAAAATTTGTAGCAGTAATTTATTATTATCTTACATTATATTATTATGATTCAAAGGAGATTTTTCGTTTCGTTTTATAAATAGAATGAAAAGGTATGTTAAGATCAATGTTCGTTTCAAATGTGGGCTGTAATGTTTTTTAAGCTCAGGATGCGTACAGCTCAGCTTAAGTTCCATCTCAGCTCCAAATGTCTGCCTGCTCAGCATCACTTTTTATATCTTTAGCTTATGTTTCACTCTAGCTATATTTTAAGCTTATGTGCTTGTATAATGCTTTGAAGTGCAGTATTGTTTTTTGTCGGTGATCAGTAGTTTTTAGGTTATCAATGTCTCTAATTATGGACAGCCTTCCTAATTTTGATATATAATTCGAAACACTTCACATCTGTAAAAAACATTCAACTTTCAGTTTTGTATTTTTCATGATCAAAATTTGTGTTTACTTTTTTGTTTGCAATTAGTCCATTGGTAATTAGGAAGATTGATAGCAATCTTTAATGTTTGAAGTATGTATATGATATACTCACGTAATTACTTTGAAATCAGAAATGATCAATGTACACTTAACATTATTCTGTATACTTTATTCCAAAATAAAGTAAGTATTTTTCATTCAGATGTTAATAAATATAGGTCTGGTGGTATATATAGTTTAAAGTTTTTGTAGTGTCAATTATGCTTTCATGAAGCTCTGAGTACGTATAATAACTGTAGTGTGATAATTCTTTTCTAACTAAAAAGTTGCAACTTAAGAAGTTTTGAGTCAAAGAGCTATGTGTTTGTAATAGGGGAAAATGTTTCAATGTTTAAGCCTTTCTAGATACGAAAGAATTTTTTTGTTTCTTGTTTGGGTTGTAATACTTTAACACCTTTTTCTCCTCAGCTTCAACATTACGTATTGGTTGTCTGCTCTGCACCACTTTTGCTTGATGATTGTTTAGCTAAGATATACTGACAATGCCCCCATTTACGAATGATCTTCCTAATCACGATTGTTAATGAACAATTACGTTGTGTTCAATTTTTACGTGCTGTGTGGACCCGTGTATGTAGTGTTAATGTCGTATTGTATTGTTAGTCACAGTTGATATGTTTCTTTGTAGTTGAACGTTTTTATTTGCTCATGTTATCTGTTGTGAATTTATTCCTGTTTGTATGTGGCTTGTGTGTGGGTCGAGCGTCAGTATAAAATACGTATTTATTATTATGTTATGTTTGTTGATTTGTTTGTTTTTTGTATTCCTGCGTAAGCAAGGAATACTTTGAAACCGTTCGTGTTTTTTTTTTTTTTTTTTTTTTTTTTTTTTTTTTTCACTGTCCAAACCTAGACCAATTTTTGTCGATGGGAAATAGTCAGTCAAATCCTCTAAGTTCCAAACTTACATTTTTTTTATGCTTTAAATATCTTAACTCACACTACATTCATTGGGTGCAAGTACTTTGCTTGAAAAGACTCTAAAGGTGTATAATATAAGCTCTACTGAAAGGAATAGTTGACATATGGCTAAATCGCAGATGCCAAGGTAGAAATGTTGTTTCACGTGAGTCTTATGCAACGTTCTTACGTTTTCCGTAGTTGTTTTAAAAATGGAAGCGAAGAAGCACGCGTAGATCTGAGAAAATTTCTTGGTTGAATATATGGATATAGAAGAGGTTATACGGCTGTCAAACTTAAAAGAATCAAGAACATTTATGATCCAAACTGATAATCTACGTTAAACTAATACTCTTAGTAGTTATTCGTGATAAATAAGCAGTTTTTGATGCTTCAAATCAGATATGAACGACTACAAAAACGGTATGCTTACATCGATTTAAAAAATGCGTAAGGTTTCTATTAGTCTTTTTCTAAATATAATACAATTTTCTATTTCATGTTCCTAGGTAAGCTATCCTGTTTTTATAAAGCTCTGGAATCTTGAAGCACAGCTCATCTTCCTCATCAGCTTATACCCATTTTATTAATCAATAGATGACCACTTTTTTAATTGACTAGTCGAATTTAAAATATTGTATGATTCTAAAATTTGTATACTATCAAGCTGACGATAAAAAGGAAACACAGATATTTTTATTATTTCGCAAGGCCAAGTAAAAGTTTTTATTATGAAGTTCAGGTACAAACAACATAAAGATTTTCATACTGTGTATAGTTTTAAAAGGAGTATTTTGAAACGTCCACGGAAGAGTGTTCTCTAATGGATTTTTAAACTGACGGTGTTCCTTTTTAAGCTTGATCTCCGGCAAAATTTTTCAAAGTCTCTTAACTTTTATGATGCTCTCGGGAATGTAATTAAATGAATTCGAAGTTATTACTTCTTAAGCACAGACTTTTCTTGACGCGACAAACTTTTTATTACTTAATTACTTCTTGAAGATTCTTTAGGGAATACAACTTTGAATTAAAATCTTTTTTAAAAAATCTCTAAATTGAAGCAAGATTGAAGTTTTATATGAGACAACAAAGTTTAATTGTTATCGTTGTTAAAAGGTAAAATGTAAAATACTGCAAACATCATTCTGCATTATGCATATCGTTTTAAAGCGTGAACTAACATTCATTTCTTTCTGAAAAGCCTCCAGAAAGTCTTCCAGTCATCTGCAGGAATACTTCTGCCCGGTAGGGCATCTTGTTTTTTCTATAATTGCATTTTGTTTTCTAATAATGTAGCCCTGATCATCATCCTGGCAAATTGAAATGTTCTGTGTTAAGTTCAAAATACTGTACTATTAGTAACACAATACAAAATTTTGGTAAATTTTGGTATAAATTTATAGAGCATATACTTTTAATGATCAAGATCTTTGATTATTTTTTGTATTTGCAACATTGGGAATTCTGTTTGTATGTAATTAAGAAGATTGGAAGTATATACATATCAAATGTTTAAAGCATATTACATGATTTTCATACGTAATCATTGTGATATCAGAAAAGATCAATATAAACTTAATCGTATGTTGTATACCCAAAATAAACAATGTTTCATGTCATTCAGATGTATATATGCAATAAAGTTTTACATAGTATCAGTTACACTTTCGGCATGCCTTGTAAAGATCATTCAACCTTTTCGAATTTCTAAAAGAATTTTTATAAACTTTTCTTCTATTGTGTTAGATTAAATTAGGTCATTTTGGGTTGATTGTTATGTCATGCGTATCTTTTATATGTAATTTGTGTATTGTTTATGTAATTATATATAAGAGTACTTTTTACATTTCTCACTCTCATTCAAACATTCAAAATAGTCAACATATAATTTCAAATCATTTATTCATGAAAATTTTCACTGGTAGCACACCTTTGGCCAGCTGTTTGAACATATTTAACTTCAAAATTTCAATAACAAATCTCATTTTAATTTGTGTGTCACAATCCCCACCTGCTGTGTGCAGTCTACACTGAACAGCAGTCAATGTTGTATTGTATTGTTCAATCATTCAAAATCTTTCAAGTTTCAAGAATGTTATTGTTAGTCTTCCATTTTCATACTTCAGCTGATTTTGCAGAAATCCTTCTGCCCGTAAGTGCATCTTGTTGGTTCATATTTCCAAAATAAGTTTTGGAATATCTTTTACCATGTAGTTGCTGTAGCTTTTGCCTAAATATAAGTAGTTAAATAAGAACTCTGGACCTTAGCAATCGTGGCTGTATGTTAGTTAGAGTTAAGGACCTTAACTATCAGTATATATATACTAAAGTAATTACTTATTGATTTCGAAAGTATTAAAGCTACGAAGTTTTAAGCACCATCATCCTTTTCATAAAACTATAAATACATCAGAAAAGTTTATTCTAGAAAATTGGGTCTATTTTCTCTACTTTTGTGTCCAGCTAATTGCCTTTAAAAATAACAAACCAGGAAAAATTGCTGGTTGTTGTAAAAGTGTAGTCATCGATTTCTCTGTATTTAGAAGCTGCTACATGTTGGTAAGACGGTACCACGGAAGTCAAATACGCCTTATCGACCTAATACATACACAGTTAATACAATCAATCAAGCGTATCCTTTTCTGTAAAGACCCATTCAAACTGAGTTAACATTTAGAAAAGTATCGTTACTTGCACATAATATGCAGTTTTGCATACTTTCCAACACATTTAAGATTTCTGTTGATATCTTTAACGAGTCAACCACCAGAGAAGATGAAGAAGATATGTTGTGTGCTTATGCTAACACTCCTCAAAGCAAGGTAAATATTTTTTACAGTACTCCAAGATTTTAGGTTTTAATGTTGTTTATTGCAAATTAAAAATAAAGTAAAGTGCTTATATGCGTGGAAGTAATTTTATTGTTCTTTTTGTTGACAAAAAATCTAGAAAAGTTTATATTAGGGAATTAAGTTGTTGTCATGATTATATTGAAAAATTATGCCGACATATCATCAGTAAAAGAGTGCAAGTTTTTTCATACATTTATTATTACTGAAAGTGATGTTAGTGTGTACAACCAGCTCTCTGCAAAGGAAAGTCTTTAATCACTTGTTATCGTAAGTAAGAGCTCAAACTTTTGGAATTGTTAGTGGACAAGTTTTAGCTGCAATTGATGTCAAGGGACAACAGCCTTGTGACATGCACAGCTGTTTAAAAAATGTCCGTATAAAACCTTTTCCTTTGTTTGAAATATCAAATTAAAATAGTCCTGGACTGTGCTGAGAATAACACACACCAAATATCAGATAGGCAGTTGAATCTAGAACAAATTTTGTTTGCAACTATTTTTATGAATCACATTTGAATTTTAAATTTCATGGTAGTTTTATCTGCTAGTCAAATGCAGAAGTTCATTTTCTGCCATTGTTTTTGATAAACTGCTTACTGTCAGTTTGAATGCCTTCAAAACAAATATATTCCGATTATCCTACATTAGTAATTCTGAATTAATCTTGAATTTCATTCACATGTAGGGTTTCCATTGAATTTCGTTTTACCTGCTAGATCAAATTTTGTATAATTGAAAAGTCTTTTTGAAGTCAAGAAGCGATTCCCAGTTTCACACCACCACCTTGTCATTGGTACTTTGAAACTAGTATTGGTTTGGACACCTGCTGTGACACCAAACCAGCCTCAGTTTCAAGTAATTAAATGAATAATGTTAGAAGGTTTAAAAGTGCTTTGTCATCTAATTTTGTAAAAGTGACAGACTCAGCATGAAATCCCTTTTTAGCATTCACTGGCGTTGATATTTTCTTTTTCTGTTAGGAACACATCAAAAGACTTAAAGAAACTCCTGAAGACAGCCACATAAGTAAGAGGCTGGCCATGTCGTCGAGATTTGAAAGTCCAGCACCGTCATCAATTGGTTCTCCTGTTGCCATTTCACCATTCATGTAAACAGTTTCTATTGGTTAAAATCAGGATTTTCTATTTAGTTAAGGGCTCATTTTTCATGTATAGAAGAAGTGTGACTGATAATTGAAATTTGTAATGTGTGATGAGGCGTATTTGAAAACTTGGTCGTGGAATCGAACTCAAAGCTTCAGAGTTGCTCCTGCGAGGAAGTGTAGCATGGTTCACAGGATTTTCATAACAATAGATTTAAGGTGTCATAATTTTGAAACTTTTGTAGGTTCCCAGTGTAAAAGTTTAAGCATTACATTGTTATTGTGTTTTAAACATGATAAAGCATCACGAAGTTACATAGTTCATTTATCCAAATCACAATCTGAGGAATTGGACTTGGAAGTTTGAATCTTTTGATATTTGGAATAAACCTTCCTTATTTTGGCACAAGAAGTGCAATTTTTCCCTATCCTGCAAAACAAGGTATCTTTCAATTTATTGTCCTTCAATTTAAAATAGGATGAAAACAAAACAAATCATCTAGCAAAACGTTTTCCCAAGCCTCCGATCATGCCATCAATAATAACTTTGATCCTCCTTTTTTTTTTTTTGTAAAAAAAATGTTTAACATCTTATGTATTATCATGAAAATCCTGTGAATTGCCACATTGTCACTTATACGCTACATGGATTTTTCTATTATTTTGATGAAAAAGTGTAGAATCTACTATTTACTGTGTAGCCAAAGGTTAAAAGGATATTTTCCAATACTTTTTAGTGCTACTCCTTCTGCAAAATACGAAAGCAGGGCTAACAAAGGAGATGTTGTTGCATGCTATGGAATATCAGAGCAAGCAGGAATTGATTGGAAAGGCACTAAACAAAGGCTTACTGTTCGGTCGTTTAATGATGAATGTAATGTTCGAAAACCGTATAAGCACATGTTTCAAAAATTGCAAGAAAAAGCTGATGGTATGTAGTCGGTTGTTGTTTCTGTTATTGTTGTTGTTGTTCTTGATTATTTATATTTCCCAATCAGCTTTGCGTTGTCGTACATGTAATAGATACTTAATTGAATAAGTTGGTAAACCAAGGCACGAAACAGAGGCTCAGACGTTATATTGTAGAAACTGATTGATTTTTCAGCTTGGTGATATTTTTAGATTGATTGTCCACTAGGAGTCTTTTCTCTCTGCTAAACATTAGCAGTTTTGATATCAGACAATAACTATACCTAAGTCAGTGATTTTGGCAGAAGAGAAAGTAGGATTTCATGTATCTCATGTATGTACAAGAAATTCCTAATTTTATTGCCTCAAATAGAAGAAACATCCTCAAAACCAGGTCAAACATTTTAACTCACGTTTTTTTCCTAAATTAAAACGTGAGTTAACTCAAAGTTTAGAAAAGAATCAAAGGATTCCAACTATTTGAAGCATGTTTCTGAAATTTTAGAGAAATTTTTTTCAATGAATAAGTTATCTGTAGTGAGGGTAGTGGAACATAATATTTGACATGTGACATATGACAGTGACATTACCAAAACCGTAGGTGGTGATGCAGATGATGGAATGACTCAGACAAAGACTCAGAGCCAACGCCAAAAACAGTCTAATCCTCCAGCAAAGAAGAGCAAGCTGCATGGAACTGCCAAGGAAAATGCAATTGAGGAAATAACATTTTCAGTGATGAAAAAATTGAGTGAGTGTAATGAAAAGACCGAGCTAACAAGATACGATGAAAGAAAAACCCAGCCTGATGGCGAGGACTTATTTGCACAAGCTCTTGCCCTCGATTTAAAACAGATGCCCCTTTATGAACGATGTATAGCTAAGGGCGAACTTAGGAACGTCATAATGAAGCACCAGATGGCCGTAATGGAGAGGCAAATGTGTTCCAGTCAACATGATAAAAGCTACCAGTAACTTTTTTCTTCTCCATCCCAACCACTTAAACCATGGATAAATTAAACAAATTAATAAGAAATTTTTATAGATTTATTTTTTTATTTTTTTACATGTACCGAGCTTTACAAGTTCTTAATTTTTTTTCAAAATATATAATTATTTACACTGCATAATGTGAGGTGCGGCTGATATAACCCCATTGCAGGGAAAGGCTCCCTTTTTCATTATTCAATATTCAGAGTTTACTTTGTTTCTAAGCTAGGGCAATGAACGCTGGTTTTCCTTTTCCTTTTTCTGTTTGCCTAGTTGTTGTATGTGCTCTTTGTCTGCTTGTGAATTGTTGCTGTTGTGTCAAAACTTTGGTAAGTCATCTCTTGGTGACAGTACAACTCAAAACATCAGTTACTGGTCTGAGGCCGGCTGATAGTTAGGAACCCGAACTTTTTTGGTAGCGCTTAAAAGAGGCTGTTCCATCAGCAGCTGTGAAATATCAGGACATTTGTTGTGCCATGTCGCGCATGGAGGGTTTCCCAGCTAATTTGTCTGGAGTGCTTTGTCGAGGCCACACCCTGAGCCTTCTGTTCCGGCAGAAGGTTTATTGATGAACCAACAGTATTGACACAATCAGGTTTTTTGCAAGTACATGTTATGTTTGTTCCTTTTATTTACTTTCTCTATCTAAACTTTGCTTATGTAATGGTTAATAAAAAAAACACACAAAAAAACAGCTTCAAAACCCAATTCAATTAACCCGACACCACTGAACATATCTTTCACAAATGTCCGTGGTTTTCGTACAAATTTCTCTCACATTCATTCTTTCATTTCTAACAACTCTCCTGGCATCCTTGCAATTTGTGAGACTAATCTCAATTCAAATATTGACACAGAAAATGATTTTCTTTTTCAAGGTTATCTTCCTCTGCGTCGTAAGGACTCTAAAACCCACATGCATGGCCTTGGTGTATACCTTCGAGACAATTTACCTATTACTCGTGTAAGTGATCTGGAGGACCCTGATTTGTCATACATGTGCTTTCCTCTTTCGTTGCTCCAATCGACAAGCTATCTGTTCTTTCTTTATCGATCTCCATCATCCCAAGACCGTTATAGACTCTTTATCTGAGAGTATTGACAAGGCCCTATCAATTCATCACAGTGCCAACATATTTGTTTTTGGTGACTTCAATGAAAAATGGCTCAAATTCTCAAATGGAATCTCTCACTCAGGAATTCATACTCTTAATTTTGCCCTATCTCAATCTCTTCACCAAATCATTGACTTCCCTACTCGCTTTCCTGATCGTGATGATCAATCTTCATCTCTACTTGATCTCTTTTTAACATCAAATCCTGATATCTGTAAAGCATCTAGTGAAGCTCCTCTTGGCAACTCTGACTACTCTTTTCAACCAAGCACAAAATCATTGCAAATCTGTCATTAATAATGCAAAGTATCAACAAGAAACTTATAATCGTATCTCTTCACAAAAAATTGACTCTCGAGATTTACCAGCAGTAAAAGGTCATCCATTCCTCTCATTTTCAATGGTCCAGAGGTTTTATCATCATTTAAGGATAAAGCTGAACTCTTCTCTAATATTTTCAGTACTAACCCTACTCTTGATGACTCTGGTCATGCTGTTCCTGAATTTCCCTCGAGGACTAATAAAGTGCTGGATAGCTGCTGTATCAAGGCCAAGAGCTGTTGCTCTTAACATATCCGAGGCATTTGATAAAGTCTGATAAAGCTTGCTGCATATGGAGTTAAGAGTCCCCTTATGAGATCATTTGTTCCTTCCTTGGTAATCGTAGCCTTAAGGTTATTTTAGATGGGCAATCATCATAGACACATTCCATCAATGCAGGAGTTCCCCAAGGTTCTGTCCTTGGGCCTACCCTTTTTCTTCTTTTCATCAATGATCTGCTTGATGACGTAATTTCTAAGCTTGCCATCTATGCTGATGATTCAACCATCTATTCCTGTATTCCAAAATCAGATTTGTTCAGCCAGGTAGAAATGGCAGGCAAAATTGAGCTTGATCTGCAATCTATAGTTGAGTGGGGAGAGAAATGGCTGGTCACATTCAATTCCACGAAAACCAAACTTCTTTTTGTAAATCATACTTAAGATCCCTTTTTACCGTCAGTTTCCATGAATGGCACCCAGTTGGAAGAAAACAAATCCTTTCGTCTCCTCAGCATCACTTTTTCACAGGACTTCTCCTGGCATTCCTGCATTGAAGCAATTGCTAAGTCAGCCTCAATGAAGGTGGGCTCCCTTCTTCGTGCAAGAGCATATCTCAGCCCTGATGCCATTCTTTACCTCTACTCAATCTACTATTCGGCTTTGTATTGAGTATTGCTGCCATATTTGGGGTGGTGCACCCTCTGACTCTCTTAATCTTTTAGATCGTATTCAGAAACGTACCTGTAATGCTGTTGGTGATGAACTTGCAAGTAAACTTGACACACTCTCCCATCGCAGATCTGTGGCGTCTCTTTGCCTCTTTTATAAATACTTTTACGGAAAATGTTCAACTGAGCTCTCTTCTCTCATCCCTGCATTAAAAACCTTCAAGCGAAACACAAGATATTCATCTAATTGCCATGATCACACTGTCAACATCCCAAAATCATCAAAAAATTTTTACCAACAAAGTTTCATTCCTCGCTCCTCCACTCTCTTTACCACAGTCTGTTTTTCCTTCTCATTATGATCTTCAACACTTTAAATGGAATGTTCATCATCACCTTTCTTCCTTGTACCTCAATACACATTAGTGGTTTTAAAACTTGTATTGAGCGATTAATTAAAAAAAAAAAGATATCTTTTGAATTTGGATCGAATTTCCGATACGTCCTTTAAAATATGCCATCCACGAGCTGGAGGAAAATCTTGAAATTGTTATTTCTGCCATGCAATGATCTCCATTCACCTGGCACTAGATTGCTATTGCTATCCTCAGAGTCTGTCAATTCTACAGCAGAATAACTAGTATTGTTAGTTGATGCTAAGCATGCTAGTGTATAGCTTCCAATATATTCCACAGCCACCCTGATTGGTCTTTGAAATATCCTCCAGTGTGCTGACAGGATACCATTTCGATGCAGCATTCATGAGCGCGAATGAAGATGGTTGTAAACACGTTCCTCTACATTTATGTTCTTTTCAGAGTATGCTCGCATTAGCCAAGTTTTTAGTGGAAAAAGGTCAACCCCTAATAAAAAGTATGGAATAATCATTAGATTCTGATATCCTTGACTTTAGCAGAGATTCGTATCACCATCACTGAATATTTCACCCATCTTCCACCAATATCATTATTGCTTCCATTATTGCCTATGTCTACCAATGTACAACAATAAAGCCATTAA
The DNA here is from genome assembly GCA_027922465.2 of Turritopsis dohrnii. NCBI lineage: Eukaryota > Metazoa > Cnidaria > Hydrozoa > Anthoathecata > Oceaniidae > Turritopsis > Turritopsis dohrnii. The sequence continues at coordinate 250,933 of BQMF02000137.1, read as the reverse complement.
CACTATACCATAGAAACCTTTGTAGTAAAGTTCCTGGGAGCTTAGGACATTCCATATATACGTGTTTCCTGTCGATGCAACCAATTGTTACTTTGGATATTCCATTTTTCTTTGAAATCTTGGTTGATCTTGAGCCATTTTTCTTTAGTTTTAGGTAGTGAGAGGTAGCTTTTTATGAAGACGCTGTAGATAACATCAGATGTTTCAGCGACAAGAGACGCAATGTTATTACAAGTCTCTCTGCGACAGGAAAAGTTTTCTGAATTTGTTTCGTTATTTTTGATGTGAGGATGAACAAGGTCCAGTAAATGTTGGAAGCTTTAAGGTGTCATACTAAAGTATCTGAAAAAAGATAATAAAAAAGATAATAGTAAAAACATCTGGATTGAACTTATTTAAATTAAAGCATAATTTTTAGATGTACTTGAAAAAGTACTCCCGATCACATCTGTGCAACTCGTTATCCAATCGATGAAATTCATCTGAATTTTCTCTCCTGAAATATTGTTTGCACCTAAGTCTTGATGTTTTTTTTGCATTTTATTTACTGCTGTTCTTTTTTGCAATTTCCTTCTTCGTAAAATAATTATGATAATAATGGCATTTCATCTAATTTATCATCAAAGCTACTGTTGGCATTATATCCTGCATCATATGAAATTGATTGAAATAGCTCCTCCGTGTCCCTAGTGGAAACTATGCATTCTTAAGGTTATGTAAACAAAAAAATAGCTCATGGTTTAGAAAAATAAATCAGCTCAAGTTAACTCATAGTGGAAACCAAGCTTAAAGCTATTTGTTGCTTATGTTGTCAAGGAGGAAGATGAAATAGAAGCCCATCCCATCAAATTTGAAAAGATAAATGCATGGAAAAGATGAGAAAATGATGAATAATGAATGAAATGAAATGGATCTTAATTCTTCTGTTTTAGTTCTGAAGCTGTTTCTTTTTTTTTTTTTTTAGTTTTATAACACGTATGTATGCATGTTGCTTGAAAGAAAAATTTATATTCATAAAATGATGAATAATATAAAGTAAAATTACAGTGTGGGAAAAAGTTATCCTTAGATAAAGAAGATGAAGAAATGCTTGGACAAACAACAGGAATGACTTGGTCAACAGCTATTACTAAAGTCGGTGTGAATACTTAAATCAGGTGGTGTTCCTCCATGTAAGAACAACAAACGGACTTTCTAGTAGTTACCTGTCCATGATGTTTAATCATGTTTTTAATGTTTTTTTACTCTACCATCATCATCACCTTCTGCACTCTATCATGATCCAATGAAAAGCAGAACAAAATGCCCTTACAAATACGTAAGGGATTTCTGTAAAATCAGCTGAAGTATGAAAAAAGAAAGAGTATGACGTTCTTGAAATTTGAGAAATGTTGAATGATTCTACAATATATGTACATTGCATTTCTTATGTACTCCCAAGACATCTGTGAAAACATTTACCTCTGAATGACATGAAATATTCTTTCTTTTTTTGGTACAAAATAATATATTGATCCTTTCAGAGATCATGATGAGTATGCACGTAACTCATACATTCTAAACTTAAATTTCTAAATTTATGAATTTGATATATGTGCTGTCAATCATCCAAACAGACTTCCTAAATTACAAGCACAAAAAGGAAAACTTTAGTTTGATTGGTAGTATGGTTTGTCCCATGTTTTTGATTTACAAACATTCTTGAACTACACTGACATTCCTGACCTGTTTATAAAAATTATTTCAAAATGAATAAAAAAGTAGTTGAAATATATTTTAATTAAGTCTTGAATATACTTGAATATCATAAGTCACTTCTCAACCGTCCAATTCACTTTTCAGTCTTTCTTACTGGTGTTTGAAGATAACCTTTCTCAATAAATGTAACCTGATATGTTTGACAGGTTTCACTAATAATTTTGAAGCTATCTGCGTATCTCCTGTAACCTTTCTCAGTAATGTACTCTTATAAATACAATGAACAAGAGTAGTACTTCATTGTGATCAGTGTTCTGTTTCATTTTTGTTTCTTCCTTTTGTATTGGAAGAGCTATCCAGGAAAGATCTACAAAAACATTCAAAGAATGGGTCTTGATTGTAGATCGTTAAATCTTTTACCACAAGATGATATTCGTGCTTTGCTTTACCTTCTTGATATAACATTTTTTTGTCTGCTTCATCTCTGAAACAATAACAACTTTTTTGCAAGTATTTTATTAACTTGAACTGAACGTCATGTTTACCATTGCAGCGTTTCGATTTTTGCCACGTTACTGGAAAGTGATATATTTTACAGCATTGTTTTTGCAAAGAAAAAGTTAGTTCACATCAATAAAGTCTCCTAGTGGAAAAAAAAGGCTTTTTTAAGTCTAAATGTATGGAGTGACAGGATCCCCTAGGCAAGATCTTATCAAGAAATTCTTGATAAGTCTTCTGTGATATTTTGATAAGATCTTGGTAAGTTTTCTGTCGAGATGCTTTAAGATGCGTTCCATGCATTTCATTTCCAAGGATTGCTTAATATTCTTTAAAAGCTTGTTGTAGTGCCCGAAAGAAATTATTAATGTGTGACACATTGTTAGTCAAATTTCAGCCTTAAAATTACATCGAAAACATCGAAATTAATTTGATTGATGAATTTGATGAATTGCAACATTTGAAGCAACAGAGACAAAACAAGATAGACAAATGCAATAACTTTGCAACTGCATAACAGCAGCAAAATTAGTAACCCTACTCCTTAACAATTGTTAATGAGTCTGGTCTGGTCTGTTTGCTAAAGTAATCTCAAGGGAAGTAATTGATATCTAGCGACTTGATATCTAGCGACTTGATATCTAGCGACTTGATATCTAGCGATCGTACTCCTGAACTGTAACAGTAAATTCTGCAAAAATACTTGAGGGAAGTGGCCACTTTACAGCAACATAAGCTTGACTGCAAATACAAAACTACACAAGTACGATTTCACTCATTATTTTAGTGCTAAACGACATGATGAATACGCTATCGAATGAAATGAAAGATAACTTGTCTCTTGGTGATTTTGAGAGTATCACAACACAAAGTCAGGTATGGTAACGTTCTACCATTATTGTGTTTTTGATCCCTTTCTTCATCATGTCATTATTTTTACAAAATTCCTAAGGGTTTGTGTACATTTCTTAAAGTAACCTGTGATATACCTTGAAGTTTAAGTGAACACAGAAACACTGCAAAATACTCTCGAAATTCAGAAACCGTTTGAGTTTTTTCCTCCAAGAAGACAAATAAATGTTTGTGGGTGGATTGTCAAGCCTTTTTACAAACTTACAGTATGACTGATTAACTTGGTTGACTAACATTTGTCACTCAAGTTTGAGCTTCCACTTGACCACTTTACAAGTTTCTTACACTATTAGGTTGATTGCCCAAATTTTCTTTGCCTTCTTTACCTTGAAGCGTTAGTCATTGTAACATACGGTTTATTCCAATGTTCAGGAAGATGTGAGTCTTTGTGGGCGCATTTGTTGTGACTCGGTGGGAAGAATGAATTCGAAGTCAGTTGTTCTCGAAGGGTCACGAGAGGCATCTGGTGGACACCGTATCCCTGTTGATTTAACGACAGTCAAAAACTACTCCTTATTTCCTGGACAGGTATGGCACTTTATACAATTTTGACTTGTTATTAGTCTTACGTAAGAAAAATTAGATTATAATCATTGTTTGTTTGTTTACTTTCTACTCCACATAATATCCACTTCTTCCAATTTAGATCGTTTCAATCCAGGGTCGCAATATGACTGGTTCGCGGATTTTCCCTTCATCAATATGCATGGTGTGTACATACCCTTATTGTGCTGTTTACATGTGTGAGAAAGGGCAAAAAATAGGGTTTAGTCAATGTTATCAAAGTATTTAAAACGGCTTGAGAGACGTTTGACACTATCGGTAAACTTGTCTACCTCACAAAGTCTCAAGCTAGCTTTTCCACTTAGACGATCTTTAGTCCCTTATTTCTACTGTAGGGAACAAAATTGCCATTCTATTCAGCGTCAAGAAAAGATGCTGTCATTGACGAAGGTATGTTTGACCATGTAGTGTTTGTTTATTAACAGTGGTTGGGTGTCCATTTCTCTGATTTTCAGTAATTTAACTTAAAGTCGGAGATTTGAGTTCTTGGGCTAGTTTTTGACTTACCGCCATAGATACACATGCTCTAAGTTGCATATAACTCTATTATACAGACTAAGTTTTACTCCTGAAAAGTAAATAAATCAATGCGAAGTTTTGCTTGAGCATCTCCAGACTCCAGTATCTATTTGCTTATAAATCTTCAGATTGAAGTACAAGATTTTACTACCAAACGTTTTTGATAAGTTAATTTGAATTTTCCTTTTCTTTGTTTTTGTTTGGCTATGTTGCAGTTCTACACGCATTGTCATGATGTTGCATAGGTGTTTTGAAATAATGTAATAATACAACCACTATATGTATATATACTATATTACATAGGAGTGTTTAAATAGTCTAATTTATACAACCACTACCCACCACTCTTTAAAGACGGCTGAAACTTTTCCAAAGGATATGAAAAAAAGTGAAGAATAATTCTTCGCGCCTGGGCTACAAGTTGATCATCAGTCCGAACGTTTCACCTGAATGGAAGTAATGTTATTCAAGACCACTTGGTTACCAGACTGTCTTGATGTATTTGTAGGTCATCTTTCTGTTTACATTGCATGTGGTCCGTACGCAACATGCGATGAAACATTATCCTATACTCCACTTTATGATCTTCTTGGTGTCATCGCCCGAGAATCACCCGACTTGTTAATCATGGTTAGTCATATTCGTCAATTTTATCGAAAGTTCGTATGTCGGTCAAGTGTTTATTTTATGATAGGATGTGCGGACACGGATGGTATGTTGCATGTGTTGGGAGGCATTCTATGAACCACTGCCAAAATATAATATTTGAAATAATGTATGAAGATGACTTTCCCTTTAAGTGGATATTGACCTATGCATGCAAGGGTATATATCGCGACTTTGGTCAAGCAAGGTTTTATCTCTGCAACTTACACATTCATCGATAAAACGTTATTTCATCAAGGTCGCGGTGTATATTTCAAGATCATAATCTGTGTTTTTCTGTTGACGGAGAAAAAAACAAACTAACTTTTCAGTAACTGAATCGTTAAAATGACATTGGAAAACGTCAAGTAATAATCTTCTCTCCCCCTTTTCTGTTCAGCTTGGACCTTTCGTAGACAGCAAGCAACCTTTGATCGAGGTAAGTTAGTTTGTACAATGTCCCTCTAAGAAGGTGTTACGTTTAGGTTGGAATTCAAGAGATGTACTTTGTGACAATACATCTAACAAAGCTAACAGACGTGTATAAAGAAGAATGTTATTTCAGGAGTCCTTTTTATTCTTTTTTTTTTTTTCATTACATCCTCATATTTTAGAAGGGAGAGATAGAAGAATCATTTGAAGACTTATTCAAGCATTGCTTAGAGAAAATACATGGTTGTGTGAAACAGTACGTTCTAGAATTTACTGCACCCTATGTTAATTTACATTGACTCGCAAATGGTTGATTTAAAACGCTATTTATTTTCTGCAGCTGGAAGTTATAAGGAGAACTATCTTCAGTGGTACATCTATTTGTATAAAATTATTATCAATCATACTAAAATAAGATTCATCGAATCATCTTTTACGATTCTTTGGATTTCCGATTTTGCATTTGGTGTTACGAAAGTAAGTACCAGCCTCGCTCTTATTTTGATGGTAGTCTCAAAACCTGTTGGATTGTTTTTAGACTTAACACTCAAGTTGTTTGTGTACCATCACAGAGGGACGTGTTTCATCATTTCGTATATCCACAGCCTCCCTTCAGTAAAGATCCGACAAGTAAGAGCGACAAGGTAACTCGATCATACGATTCGTTTGGTTGGAACTGAAGAATGAATGAATGAGGTCGGGTCTCGAGCAACGTCAGAAATTTCAAAGTTTTTTTCTTGTAAACTCGCTACAAATTCTACTTAATGTGTCTCGGCCTTAATTTTGTTTTAAGCGTTTTAAATTTTTTTTTAAATCTTTTTTCAGATACAAATGTTTTCTGATCCATGTACTCTGATGATTAACGATGTTTGTTTTGGCGTTACGTCCACTGACATTTTGTTTCATTTGGGCGGTGAAGAAGTCAGGTAAACCAATACAATCGCTTCGTATCCGCCATTCTTCTCTTGAAAGATCAGTGAAGTGAATACAAGATATGCGTATGTAATAATTATTACGTCAGTGTCGGTCAAAATCGATCAATGTTAAAGTGGTTTCTATTTAATACGGTGGAGTATGGGAAATTGGGTGAGTGGACCGAATCGGATACTAACCGGTTTTGTAGGAAATATAATGGCTAACTGTTTAGGACTTATCCGTATTACCCCCTTACCAAGAAATTAAACATCTAGGATTTTGTATTTTTTAAACTCAGAGAGAATTGACTGTGTCCCTAAGAAGCAATTGCGAAGGTGCGCAACTGAAAAAATATTGAACTCGTAAGTATGTCAAAGAGAAGAAAAACCTCAGGTGTGATGATGTATATTATGGCCAGGTATATATATATATGGCCAGGTTCTGTGTGTTCTTTGTAAACAAAACAAATGCTATTAAGTGTGAGAGATATCAATTCTTAAAGGTCTTCTCAATCGCATTTGCATCTCGTCTATGTCCTTCTCCCTTGTAAAAAGTATGGAGTAAGTAAGTAAGTAAGTAACTGGGAGTTTTTAGTCCTTGGACTTCCATCCGTAACGGTTGGCTATTCTGCTCGCCGACTTTAACTAGTAGTTGATCTTTCGTTTCAGCTCTGTTCGATCTGATAGGTTGGGTCGGCTGGCTGGACATCTGTTACTACAACAGTGGTAAGTTATTTTATGAAAACAAGCCAGTGGGCGAATTTGTTGAAAAATCACTGCGAAAGAGTACATTTCCATAGAAATGTACACTCTATTTCAATAAAAATGCTCTTCATCGCAGTGACTTGACGATTTTGCCCACCGGGAATATTATGACACATATCGAGACAGTTCTGCATATGGCAAGTAAGTTTTCTTCTTGTTAAACAATCTGATCTCCTTTGTACTTTATTTTAGTTACTATCCGCTACATCCGACTTCTCAAGACGTCAACTTAGACTACGAGCGGTTCGAAAATTACGGCTTTATGCCCGTCACGCCGGATGTGCTCATCGTGCCATCAGATTTGCGTTATTTTGTCAAAGTACGTACAGGTGTTTGTCTTTTGGATGGGCGCTTATTCGAGGGGGCGTTTGTACGAGGGGGCGCTAATTCGAGGCATTACAGTACAAGTGTTTGTTTTTTGGATCCAGTTGACAGCAGGCTTTTTTCCTAGTTAAAGTTGAAAAATTGTTTTGTGTATGTGTTACGGGCGGTTCGAGGCTTGATTTATCTCTGAAAGCATCGTCGAGCACAGAGCGTACTGTTGGTTGCATTGTTGGTTGAAATATTTTTTCTTTGCATGTCAAAGAGAAAGAAGATGCTTTGAAGATCTCAAACTTTTATGCTCAGCTGTTTAAAATGTTTTCTTCCTTTTTCTGTAAGAGGAATAAACGACAAAACACGCCCTCGCGCCTTATATGTAGATGAGCTTGATAGGTTCCTTCCATTACTTTTTAGGATGTTGATGGCTGCCTTGTGGTAAATCCAGGGCGTCTGGTGAAAGGACAAGCGGGCGGAACTTTCGCCAAATTACTAGTCAAACCAAAGAAAGAACCTAACACAAACAAATCGTCCGTGGTCACACAAAGCATTGCGCAGGTTGTGCGTATCTAGACTACTTTCGAGCATCGTGCGAATTTAGGCTGAATGTAATGGAACTACAACTTGAAAGTTTGACGATGTATCCGGATGTCTAAAACGTCATAAAAAAATGTTTCTTTGAATGAGATAAAGACAGTTACAATTTGCAAAGCTTTTCTATTTCAAGATGACTTGAATTGTTACATCATGTGTATGTATGGAATTGGTTGGGAACTAAATTGTACAGCAGAATCTTGTTTAATTTTAAATGACGTCATAGTTTATGCTATAGATTACGTAATCTGTAAGCCCAGTTCCACCTCGTGATGTTAATAAAAATGGAAATAGATTTTGTAAAGTTTTTCGGTCATTTGTTTTTGTTACATTATAAAATGATATGAAAAGCATTATAGTCAACTTGGAAACGAGGCTCATATAGCATATTTTATGAAAATACTGGGTTCGTCGTGAATATGATTTTAATTGGCTGGTTAAGCATAGTTTTCAAACTTAATCGAAGCCACTGAAAAAATGTAAAATAGCATGTTTCATGGAGAAAAAGGCTCCACGTTATATCGTGTGACCCATTTTTATGTGCGGAGGTATTGCGTTGGTGTGCAAGTCCAATACACCTTTCCCGAATTTCTGTTTAAACACCGTGTTATGGCCTAGCTTCTAAGTTTCGCCTCGTTTCTATGTTCTTTATTGTTTTTCTAGTTGCATAATGTTCTCAGTAAGTAATAGTTACTCGTTTTTTCAGTTCCCCAGTGGAATAATTAGAAGTAATTAAGAGTTTGAAAAAGAGGCGAAACTTAGAAGCTAGACCATAACACGGTGTTTAAACAGAAATTCGGGAAAGGTCTATTGGTCCTCCCGTATTTCTATGGTCCTCCACGATTGAGTAATGCCTAAGAACATTAAATTGACTGTGGTCTCCAAGCTAGTGGAAGAAACAGTCTGGTTGTGAGATATACAGCTTTCGTGTAGTCGGTGACGTGGAATAGTTTTTGATATATTAACCATATTTTTCATTTTCATTGCATTATGGGAGTTGTAGTATTTAATTAGGAGAATTGTGGGAACGACCAATTACAGAATTGGCAAAGTTTTTAGAAATATTTCTACCGGAACAAGTTATCCTCAATAAGGTATGTTGTATCTCATGATGATGGATTACCACATTACACGCACACCAGGTAGCGCGCGCAAAATTTTATTTCGGTAAGTGTGTGTGAATGAATAAATGACAATCAAGTGAGTCGACAGTTATCCGCTTGTTCGTGTAAACAATATACTGCTCCATGTTCACAACCGTTTCTTTCATTGAAGGGGAAATCCTCCTTAAAAATAAAAATAAAAACAGCTTAGCGAAGCACTTCGTCATCATTGCAACAAACTGAAAATAGTAACAATTCGTCGAACGAATGTCGAAGTAATTGCCGTATTAAAGATACATCGGCAGTGATGGCAAGATGTTGATTATTACAACCTTTTGTCTTTTTGATTGTCAGTATCAATTTAGTAATAGTATCAATTTTTATCAATTTTATTGTACTTATTTTATAGTACTTTAATTTTATAATGATTAATACCACCTTGAATACAAATTTAAAAGTATCAGATCAGGATGTACCATCTTCGATATTTTGTGAATTGCGAAGGGTTTTAGGTACATTGACTGCGCGTCTTTTACACCATAATTACCGTCAATTAATTTCAGCGTTGGATGCAATTTTAATGTTGCTTTCTAAATGTCAATGTGCCGCAAAAAAAAAAAAAAAAAAAAACAACAAAAAAACTTTTTGTCAGTACAGATAACAACAAGATGTGGCGTGTTGGATTCTGTCTCCTGTTGGTTGCTGTGTCGACATATGCACAAGGTAAACTGTTTTTTAGAGGTACTATTGTTTAAGAAAACGAGCTTCAAATCTTAAGAACAAAGCCAAAACCCAAACCGACCTAAGGACAATTTCAGTCTGACTTTTCTTGTACCATAAAAATGATTTATTGTTTGAATTTGAAGAGTACCTATGTATTAATACGTGTGATGTTTTAAGTGTTGATGAAAATTCCTGAAAACAAAATAAGAACGAAATGAGCTCGAAAAATTGCTCGAATTCAAAAAACATCCCGGTCCCAGTGTTGTGTATTTTGAGTTGAATCTTGTCATCTTAAAACCTTTAAATTTTCACACAGAGGCTGGCATATTCTTCTAGTAACACTCTTAATCAAAGCAAGAAACACATGATGATGAAAGTCTGGGCATATTTTTAAGTCGTTGTTGTACAAGGTTTTTGAGAACAATGCATAGACTATAAAATATAGGGTTTCAAAAAGTAACGAATCTGTGCCCACGGTTTCTTCTGATTATATTTAGCTTTCCGTAAATTGTAGCTAAGTTATAAATGAGGTGTGTGTCAGCAGACTTTTAATTGGGTAACATTTAATTGAATTTTGTGAGCAGTGGAATATTCCAAAGAACATTTTCAGTCTCGAAAGTTTATCACAAGCGAACGTTCTTTGTGTTTACTTGCCAACTTTGATGTTGTTTATGGGCGCTGTAGTACGAGATTTCTATATGATAAGTGTTTTGTAACTATACTATAAACTGCAATATAATCTAATAGATCAGAAAAATGACTTTCAATTTTTACAGTTTTTAGTCGGACCAATATTATTACAGATATATGATGGTTAGTTTTACTAAAACAAAAACTTTTCGTGTTTTCTTTATATGAATCTGGTATTTCGATTTGAGCCTCAATATTCGTCAATATTCATAAGTGCTTTGTGTCATCCTGAACTATATAAACGTGTTCTTACATAAAATAATGATATCAATGTTGAGTTTCAGCCTATTCAAACCAAGACTATAGCTAAGCACTTCTTAGCAAGAATATCATAGTTTTTGAACCAGCTTTTCTGGTATACCAGAGGTCTTCTTGGTATAGATTTCTATAGCTAATCAATCAAAACATTTCGTTTATTTTTCTTCAGATTCTTCACATTGTTTGAAGAAATCAAACACAAGGTTTTCGAATTCCACGTACGTTCCTTATCAAAAAACCGAAGAAAATTCCTATTTACGTAAGGCCGCGCAGCGGCCGCAATGTAAATTAGATTTTATGAATAAAATCGAAGTACGATCTAATACTGGATTCTCCCAACCTTACCGCGTTTGCCAAAGAGAGGACCGAGGGTCATGTAACACAATAAAACAAAACGCAAATTTCAGTCAACAGTATTCTTTATATTCTGTAACTTTCATATTACAGATTCACTTCATCTGCCGCGATATCCACCACGATAACTACGGTAATTTCCACGTCCGTGTCCTATAATAACAATTAAGTATTACTAAGGGTCTGGGTAAGGGCGGGACAGTATTAGATCGTACTTCGATTTTATTCATAAAATCTAATTTACATTGCGGCCGCTGCGCGGCCTTACGTAAATAGGAATTTTATTTCATAAAATCTCCGTCGATCTAATACTGGATTCTCCCAACCTTACCGCGTTAGCGAAAGGTCGGCCCTACGGGCCGTTCTACCTCAGTTTAAAGCGTCTCCTAAACCTATAATTTGTTGAAATTTTTGAGATCCTTCCTCTATGTCCTTATGATAGTGGCGCTGCCAAGTGTATTCACTAGACCAATTTCCTCGGTCTAGGACTTCTTTTATCGACAATCCTTTCAAAGAGGCTTTTGACGTAGAAGCCGATCTAGTGGAATGTGCCGTGAACTGCTGTGTATCAATTCCCGACTCTGCAAGCGCTGATTTTATCCATTGCGCTATCGTTGATGTGACCACTTCTTGATGAGGATTCAATGTTGATAACAGTAGTTGCTTCTGATCACCAGCAACTCTCCATGGTTGTGAAACCATTAAGTATTTATCTATCGCATCTACAACACAAAGTTTTTTATTACTTTGGTATCCGTTATATACTATACTTATTGGCCGATTGCCTCTTCTTCTACTTTTTGTTAATTTATGTAAAGTGAAAGTGTATTTATTCTCTGATCTTACCATATAATCTATATTAAGATGTCGAATTTCGGAACCTCTCGATGCTGACGTGAGGGCTAGAAGTGTCGCAACCTTGTGTGATAATAACCTCACCGGTAAATCTTCATTGAGTGGTAGTGAATCAAAATAGTTTAACACTGTCTGGACATCCCAAACATATGCGGTCCGGGGTTTCGGCGGACGAAGATTGAAGATCCCCGCCATTAAAGAACAAATGCGTGGATGTTCCCCCACTGGCCTATTATCAATTACCTCATGGTATGCTGAGATAGCCGACCTATGTGCGTTAACTGTGTTATACTCATATTGCTGCTGAAACATATATGCCAAATAATTTGCTATAACATTCACATTACATCGAATGGGATCATGCTGTTGTTGCACACACCAGCTAGTCCACTTTCGCCAGGCCGATTCGTAATTAGATAACGACCCTCTTCTTCTGCTATTGATGACAAGTGTTGCAGCTTGTTTCGATAAACCCTCTGTTTCCAAACATTCCCGGAAACTGTCCAAGCCACTAGTTGCAGTTGACCTTGCATTAACAACGGGTGATAATCCCCTGCCGGATTCTGCAATAACCAGTGCACTCGAGGCAGAAGGATAGGATTGGCTATTGACATCTGGAGTAAATCGGCATACCAAGCCTGTGTTTGCCAGGCTGGTGTTATTAGTAGAAGTTTCGTTTTCTCCACCCTTGTTTTTGTGAGAACCTTTCCCACTAGACAGAACGGGGGAAAAGCATACCCGAACATATTCCCCCACTGTTGTTGAAGAGCATCTGTGGCAAGACTTCCCGGATCCGCTCTCCATGACATGTATTGTTTCAACTGTTTGTTCAGTCGGGAGGCAAACAGATCCACCTGGGGCGTTCCCCTTCTCTGAATAATGCGAGTAAACACTGTGGGATTCAGTTTCCACTCGCTGCTTTCCAGTGTATTCCTGGACTCCCAGTCCGCCACAATATTTAAATGACTTGGTAGATACTCTGCAGTAATCGTGATCTTTCGAGACACTAAATAATCCCAAATTTCCTTGGAGATTTGTAGTAGTTCCTTGTTGTGGGTCCCACCCATTTTTACTAAGTAGCTCAATGCTGTAACATTGTCTATTTGTAGATGAATCGATACTGATGTCTTGTTCTTGGTAAAGGAGAGAAGTGCTAATTTCACTGCTAGTAGCTCCAAGACATTTATGTGTTTTTTCTGTTCCATGAGAGACCACTGACCCCCTGTGGATTGGCCCTGACAATTGGCTCCCCAACCTTTTTTGGAGGCATCGGTCTGTATTATAAAATCTGGTGGTTGAATTTTTAATTGCTTGCCATTTTGAAGGGTTAAATTCTCCTTCCACCATTTCAATTCCTCCATTGAGTCTCTGTTCAGGGTAATAGTTGTTCGATAGGAACGCAATAGGCGCAGACTCTCTATTTGCTGCCTTTGCAAAAACCGATGTTGTATTCTCCCAGGTAGCACTGCTTGTGCTGTGAACGATAGTTTTCCTATTAGCTGTGTAAGTTCCAAAACTGTTGTTTGTTGTTTGAAAATCATTTGAGAGCACAAATTTTGAATTTTTTGTATCTTGTCCTGAGGCAAGGCTAGGGTCAAAGTCTTTGAGTTGATCATTAGACCAAGAAACTCTATTTGTTGAACAGGGGCTAACTGAGACTTTTTCTGATTTATTATGAAGCCTAGATGCTGCAACAGAAAAATCAATGTATCTCGTGCACGAGTCAGCTCGACTATTCTCCGAGCTAACAACAGCATGTCGTCTAAGAAGACAATTATCCTGACTTGGATTCGTCTCAAAACTGATATTGGAATTTTTAGAAGCTTCGTAAAAATCAGTGGAGCCGGGCCCAGGCCGAAACATAGACACAGGAACTCGTAAAGATTTCCTTCCCACCGGAACCTTACAAATCGTGTCGATTTCTTTCCTAATGGAATGCAAAAGTATGCATCCTTTAAATCGATCTTGCACATGTAATCGTCTTTTTGGAGAAGATCTTTCAAAAGATGCAAACCTTCCATTTTGAAATGTTGGTAAGGTATGAAGCTGTTGAGGTGCTTCAGATTTATTACTGGACGATTTCCCCCATCTTTCTTTGGCACCAGAAAAAGGTTGCTTAGAAACTGACCATTTTCTGGTCGAACTTTGTGGACCGCACCCTTCTCTAACATTTCCCTTACTTCTGAATCTATCAATGTTGTCTCTTCCTGAGACATGTGAAATGGAGGAGGGGAATGCGATTGGTATGGTTTGCTGGCAAAAGGTATTTCGTATCCCTCTACAATACTTAATATTTGTGGATCTTGGGTCAACACTTTCCAGTTTTCCTTGAAATGTTTTATTCGCCCTGCTAATGGAACATTTGGTATGTTTCTTTTGAAAAGATTCAGAACTAAGGGGTGCACATTCTGTAGATTCACACTCAGAGTTTCGGGAACCTTGAAAGGAAAATTTAATTGTGGTCTTACCTTGGTTACACTTTGTTTGTGGTAATACGCTTCCTCTAACCAAGGATACCATTCGCCCTCCCGTTCTACCACTTCTGAACGGGGGGCCACCTCGAAAGGGCTGCCCACGACGACCTCGACTACTGCTGCTGAAACCGACCATTTCTTTGCGAATAAGCTCTGAATATTTTTGTTTTACCTTCATTGTTGTGGACCAATCATCTTTGAATTGAATACCGAATAAATCTGATTGACCGTCCATGATATTGGCTTTTTCTTTAAGCACGGTCTTAGCTTGACCATCTTTCATTAACGATGATAAGGCATTCAAGCGTCTTTGATAGGTCAAAGCATTAAATGCTTGACCAGTCATTGTTATTGACTTCTCAATAAGTTCATTCACATCGTCCAGGCTTACTTGCACATTGGGCTTCTTGCTATCAACAGCGTTTTCCATGGTCATCCATAGGCTTCCTAATGGACCCATGATGTTAAGGATTTTTTGTTGTAATTTTTTAAGGATCGTATCCATCTGAAGCTCGGGATATTTTTTATGTTCTTCTAATATGCTTTTAACAAAATCATCTAATGTGGCCACTCCTGCCATGTTCGCAGGAATAGGTGAGCTTTGTAAAATACTTTCTTTTACATCGTGTTCCGGAATGTAACGATAAAATTGTTCTTTCACATAAGTCAACATTTCATCTGTTAAGGTCCAGTCATTTACCTTATCATTGGAAATGACTTGAAATCTTTTGGATGGTGGGAAATAATCCTCACCATCCTCATCTTCCAAGGAGGATTGGCTATATGCTCTTTTCCGTCCTTCATCGATAACACTGGCGTTATTTTCAGTCCCAGCGTCTCGTATTTCGGTTATGTCAACTACGTTATCCACAATTGGGATTGATTCAGCCTCGTTGCTCGCCATGTTTCTGAGATAAAGAAAATAAAGGCGAAGAATTCAATGGAGGTTTATACCTTCCACGAACTAGCAACTGGCTTATATAAACAGTATGTTTCTTGATGTGAAAACCTACTTCATACGTCAATTATAATGAAATCTGAGAGGATATAATCCGATCGTAATTAGAGATAATTTACCTTCGTTTTGTTTACGTCCGCTTCGCTTGGCAAACAAGATTGGAAGAGGTAGAACGGCCCGTCGGGCCGACCTTTCGCTAACGCGGTAAGGTTGGGAGAATCCAGTATTAGATCGACGGAGATTTTATGAAATAAAATTGCTGGAAAGCTTGTCAGGAGAAGAAGAATTGCTTTATGGCGTCATTTCAGAAAACAAAGAAGCGTTGTTACTTTCATCCGGCAAAAGCGTCTTCATCACCTGATACATCCACAAACGGCTTTATTTGCAGATGTAAGTGTGTATCTGCTTTTGAAATAAGCGCAGGGTGGAAAAGTAAAATTTCTTGTGTCGCCACGGTATGCGTTAAATTCCAATAGCACACCCCTCTATACTGTACTCTACCTTAGATTCTCAAAGTTATTCCGAATGTTAGAAGCTATTTCAACATTGTGTTCTTTTTGCTTAATTCAGCTACCTGTTTTCTTCGCAACAAGATGTACGTGGCTGACGGGAAATATTCTATCGTTCTAAAGGATTGCAACCAACGATGTCAATGTTCACTGGATGGAAAAAAAAGTCAATGTGTGTCGTTATGTCCTGTGGCACACATATTGTGCCCTGCCAACACAACCAAAGTGGATATTTATAAGTCAGTACGTGGAACTAATTGCAAATGCAAAAGAGAAAAATGTGTTAGTAAAGGTAAATTAATGACAAACCTTTTTCTTACATTTCATCAAAGTTTTTGCTTCGTTTTGAGTAGCAAGTACTGTTAGTAATCAGGCAAAAATCCTTTAATGCCTTTCTTCCATACTTAATTATGCCATAATTATTGAGAGTTGAGACGAGGCGAGATCCGTTGCTTTAGTCAAGTTTCTCCTGGTACTTATTCTGATTCTTCCAACCGTTTGAGTTGCGTTTCTTCCGGAATTTTTGTATTTGTTAAAATTTTTGACTATTTTTACTTCATTGTTAATGGTTATATTTAGATAAAAAAAGTGAAGACGGTGACGGGAATTCGAGCGTCATTCTTATCGTCGTCATCTGTTCTGTCGGCTCTGTAACCTTGTTAGTGGTTGGAGTTGTGATTTACTGCTTGAAGAAAAAGAGCAGCTCAAAACTAAGTGTTTCAAAAAACAAGCCCGTTAACAATGAGAAGACCTATCAAGATCTACAATCATTCAAAACACAAGCTTATGAGGGACTAGATGGCCAAACAATCGGCCGTCAAACAGAGTCGGGATACGACTATACGTCGTTTCGACGTCCAAATGATAACGTCAATCATTATGAAGTAAGTGAATACGTCGTGTTCAAACAAAAAGTTGACAACAATCAAAAGAAAACTGAAGGAGAGAAAAACGTACCGCGTGGAAGCACTTCTGATCCAAAAACATATTCCACGGTGTACGAGGTTTTTCCTTCAAGTAATTCAGTAACCAATCAAATCAACGGAGGTTATGAGTTCACCGAGTTGGCTCCACACTTGTCCAGACAACGAGTTACACTAAAAGAAGATAGCGCAGGTTATGTTGATCTTTATGCGTAAAAGCCAATCAACCTGGATCCACTGATAACACGTGATGTGTAGACACAAATCACATGTACAGACTACCTCTTGTCTTCAAATCAGAACGAGATTTCGAGTAGTGAAAAAAGACAGAAAAAAAGACACTGACACAATCTCCTTTACATGAAAGAAGGGAATGATGGGAATAGCGCAGCAAACGACACTCAACATGTAGCTCATTTACCACACTGATCCTGTTAAATAAAAGGAAAGAGAGGAAGAATTCCGTACACTTGTTTTAGATCGCAAAACAGGCAACAGTGATTTCCACGTTGCAGTGGAATTTATTTTCGAACATCGAAAAACTAAAAACACCAGTGAAACATACGAACACGTGGCATGCAAGTATTATATGAATAATTCCTCGTTCTCTGTCGCGATGTTCTCAATGCTAGCAAGAATCATCTCCTTATAAAGAATTGGAAAATGAATTAAAATACAAAAATAAAAAGTTTTGTAATTGTTGAAAGATACACTTCACAAAGATACACTTGTATTATGTGAATTTCCCTGAATATACAGTACAGCCCCGTTTAGTCGGACACCGTTTAAAACGGACTTGTCCCCAACCTCGAACCCAGGGTCTCTTGCCTTTTCGATATACGGATGGCGGCAAACCGTATATCGAAAAGGCAAGAGACCCTGGGTTCGAGGTTGACTTGTCCCCCTTCAGACTAAATAAGCAGAGTCTGACTTGAGATGAAGTTCCGATAATTCAGACTCCCGTTTAGTGAGACCGATTTTTTCGGACCCTTGAGAATCTGACTTCACGGAGTTGCACTGTAAAATAACGCTTTGGAAAAAATAACTTGGTCACTTCAATATCTATCAGATATTGACATGATTTCAACGGGGGATAAAAACGATCAAAAGGATTTATGCTTTATTCACTAGTCATTATTGTTCCAAAAGCTATCCGCCTGTTTACGCCTATCGTGCTTGGCGTTTTTGCTCATCTCTGTTCATATACATCATAGATATCTTGGATATAATGTCATATTTCGTGTATATCTCATTTTATGGTTTAAATGGCAGGGATGTGGAAGAAATTAACAGACCTTTTCATGAAAAACAAGCATCGTCTCGTTTTCAAACTGATTTTATTTCATAAAATCTCAGTCGATCTAATTCTGAAATCTAACAACCCAACCGACTGCGTTCGACTCACCCTCTTTCAATCTTATTCGTGCACGAGGAATACGAGTAGTTAATGCAAGGGTTTTTTTGTAAGCAACACGTTTATAAGCAACACTAGTAAATTTTCTTATAAAGTGAAGCAACGGTAGAAGAAAGATCTTACATAAATGAGCAACATGAAACCTTGAAGTCATGCAGTACTATCACAGCTACAGCACATTTCTTAAAATTGTTACACTAGGTGGTTACACTAGGTTCCAGTACTATGTCCTAGACTTTGTTCTTAGATAATTAAGCTTTACACAAGTATGGAAATACATATTTTTTTTCAATTAATACTTAACAACAAATTAAGCAATGTACTAAAACATGGTCATTTGTTTTAAGCAACATAACTACAAACGCTTAACCTTGGCTGCTCATAAAAAACAACAACCTCTATTTAACAAATTGAATCTCCTGAAATCATCTTTACGTCAGAGAATCGGAAAGAACCATCAACAATGTAAGAAGTCACCAACAAAGAGGACTATACAAGTACTGCGAGTTCTTCAGAAAAACGCACTTCCTCCGTCTTGAACGAGAGAGAAAGCAAACCGCAATACAAAAGATTCAAAATAATTTCGACGGAGGATAATTTTAGAACATTGCCAGAAAAGATGCCAACATACGCAAATGATTTGTTTGACAAATTCTTTCCTGACAAGGAGGTGAAGGAAGCTGTAGTAGCTCCTCACCCCTGTCCCTCTAACATCAACTCAGTGAGAAAACCGGATGGTTTTTCGAAATATCCTTCCAAATAAAAAGAAATATCAGGAGATAACCATGGAGTCTGTCTTGGAGAAAACCCGAAAGAAACTTCTTGAAGTGATGGGACAACTATCGAAAGTATGGATCACTTTTGATCAATGCAAGGATGGAGGAAACAAAGAACAAAAATTTCAAAACACATATAGCTCTTGGAAAACTATGACTCATGGAGTTCCACAGGGTTCAATTTTGGAAGCTTTACTATTTATTATTTTTATGATTGATTTATTGTATATTTTGGACGACGTTGATATCGCCAGCTTTGCTGACGATACAACACCTTACTCTGAAGGAGAAACTGTAGAAGATGTAATATCATCACTTGAAAAGATTTCAAACCGTTTATTTTCATGGTTTTTAGTTAATCAAATGAAAGCAAATGAAGAAAAATGCCATCTGCTTCTTAGTACAGGTCAACCACTCTCAATGAGAATCAATGAAAATGCCAAGATCAAAAATAACAAATCTGAATTAATGGGAATAAAAAAAGATCATGAACTTAGCCAGCTCTAAAATCCATGCATTGTCAAGAATAGCATGAAAAGTCATGTCCAAACATAAGAAGAAAAATATTAATGAATTCGTTTTTCACAGCACAATTTGGTTACTGCCCCATTGTTTGGATGTTTTATAGTAGGGAAATAAATCATAGAATTAATAGACTTCATGAGAAATGTCTTCGAATAGTTTATAATGACAAGTCATTAACGTTTGAAGAGCTATTAGATCTTGATAAGTCAGTCACAGTCCACCATAAGAATAGCAATAGAAGCTAGCAATAGAAATGTTCAAGGTATCTAACTCTACTAGCCTTGATATCATGGCCGACGTGTTGCCACTAAATAACCCGTGTAGTTATAATCTCAAGACGCCTCAGGCTTTTCCACAGTTGAAAAGATAAGTCTGTTCATTATGGAATAAATTAAGTTGGTCATTTGGGCCCAAAAGTTTGGGAACTCCTCCCAAATGATGTAAAGAATTCCTCAAATGTCGAAATATTTCCATCAAAAATAAAGTTCTGGAGGGCCTGTTGAATGGCCGTGCAAAATTTGTAAAACGTTTCTTCCATACGTAAACTATTGAAAAAATTTAGGTTTTTGTATTCCTGCGTAAGCAAGGAATACTTTGAAACCGTTCGTGTTTTTTGTATTCCTGCGTAAGCAAGGAATACTTTGAAACCGTTCGTGTTTTTTTTGTTTTTTTTTTTTTTTTTCACTGTCCAAACCTAGACCAATTTTTGTCGATGGGAAATAGCCACTCAAATCATTAATGTTACCAACTTACATTCTTTTTATGATTTAACAGTCTAAACTCACACTATATTCATTGTATACAAGTACTTTGCTTGAAAAGACTCTAAAAGTGTAAAATATAAGCCCTAGTGAAAGGAATAATTAACATATGGCTAAATCGCAGATGCCAAGGTAGAAATGTTGTTTCATGTGAGTCTTATGCAACGTTCTTACGTTTTCCGTAGTTGTTTGAAAAATGGAAGCGAAGAAGCATGCCTAGATCGGTGAAAGTTTCTTTGTTGAATATATGGATATAGAAGAGGTTGAAGTACGGCTGTAAAACTTAAAAGAATCAAGAACATTTATGATCCAAACTGATAATCTACGTGAAACTAATATTCTTAGTAGTCATTCTTGATAAATAAGCAGTTCTTGATGCTTCAAAACAGATATGAACGACTACCAATAGGGTATGTTTATATCGATTTAATGCGTAAGGTTTCTATTAGTCTTTCTAAATATAATTCAATTTTTTAATTCATGTTCCTAGATAAGCTAGCCTGTTTTTATAAAGCTCTGGAATCATGAAGCACAGCTCATCTTCCTCATCAACTTCTACCTATTTTATTTATCATTTGATGACCACTTTTTTAATTGACTAGTCGAATTTAAAATATTGTATGATTCTAAAATTTGTATACTATCAAGCTGACGATAAAAAGGAAACACAGATATTTTTATTATTTCGCATGGCCAAGTAAAAGTTTTTATTATGAAGTTCAGGTACAAACAACATAAAGATTTTCATACTGTATAGTTTAAAAAGGAGTATTTTGAAACGTCCACGGAAGAGTGTTCTCTAATGGATTTTTAAACTGACGGTGTTCCTTTTTAAGCTTGATCTCCGGCAAAATTTTTCAAAGTCTCTTAACTTTTATGATGCTCTCGGGAATGTAATTAAATGAATTCGAAGTTATTACTTCTTAAAGCACAGACTTTCCTTGACGCGACAAACTTTTTATTACTTAACAAGAGCGCAAAACGGTAGCAGCAATTTTACTTAAAGTTATGAAAAGTTACTACAAAGTTCTTTGAGGCTTGTGTTTTTTTATATTTTACTGGTGGAAAACAGGTATAAACGATAAATTTGTTAAAATTATTAGTTAGTGTAAAAAGGGTCTAATCATAAACCACCAGAAATAAATTTATTAAAGACAAAAGAATTATACATGCGTGATATGAGCTGTATATGATTTTTTTATAAGAAAATGTTTTGTAAGACTATGTGTAGAAAAAAAACACGCGTTTCGAAAAAAAAAATATGTTTTTAATTATAATTTCATGAAACCAAAAATGAATTCAAACAAATAACTGCCTTTTCGAACTAGATCTTTGAAAGCCTTAATACAGAAACATATAGTGTATAGTTAGCTAACAACTGAGGTAATATGAAATTTTGAACTGATAAGCTTTACCGTCAAGAAAAGCAACATATCAAGTATTTTCAGTTAGCGTAATGAACTAAAAGTCCCATTTTTATGTAGGGCTATTTGATAAGAATTCATTCTTTCATGGATTAAGCTACAAAATATCAGATTATGTACTTTTGAAACAAAACGCAATCTACTTTTAAATGTTTGTTACAGAAAAGCTTCCAAAATTCGAAGGCTGCGTTCCTTCATTAAAACTTACATTGCGTTATTAGTAGAGTCTCGCAGTCTCTAAATCACAGACTAATTGCCATTTCGGCCGGAGTAGGAGGAGGAGTAGTAGGAGTTGGAGTCCGCGGGTGTTTTAATACGGTATTCGCTATCGCTGCTACCGTAATTACTTCTTGAAGATTCTTTAGGGAATACAACTTTGAATTAATTTAAATAAATTTAAAAACACAGATATATTTCATAAAATCTAGCACGAAGCTTTTCGCAACTGAGTTACATTGTCAAGTGAATGAACTTTGAATTAAATCCTTTTTTAAAAAATTTCTAAATTGAAGCAAGACTGAAGTTTTATATGAGACAACAAAGTTTAATTGTTATCGTTGTTAAAAGGTAAAATGTAAAATACCGCAACATCATTCTGCATTATGCATATCTTTTTAAAGCGTGAACTAATATCAGTTCTTTCTGAAATCTTTCTAGAAAGTCTTCCAGTCATCTGCAGGAATACTTCTGCCCGGTAGGGCATCTTGTTTTGTTTTTTTTTTTTTTCACTGTCCAAACCTAGACCAATTTTTGTCGATGGGAAATAGCCACTCAAATCATTAATGTTACCAACTTACATTCTTTTTATGATTTAACAGTCTAAACTCACACTATATTCATTGTATACAAGTACTTTGCTTGAAAAGACTCTAAAAGTGTAAAATATAAGCTCTAGTGAAAGGAATAACTAACATATGGCTAAATCGCAGATGCCAAGGTAGAAATGTTGTTTCATGTGAGTCTTATGCAACGTTCTTAAGTTTTCCGTAGTTGTTTTAAAAATGGAAGCGAAGAAGCATGCGTAGATCTGTGAAAGTTTCTTTATTGAATATATGGATATAGAAGAGGTTGTAGTACAGCTGTAAAACTTAAAAGAATCAAGAACATTTATGATCCAAGCTGATAATCTACGTGAAACTAATATTCTTAGTAGTCATTCTTGATAAATAAGCAGTTCTTGATGCTTCAAAACAGATATAAACGACTACCAATAGGGTATGTTTATATCGATTTAATGCGTAAGGTTTCTATTAGTCTTTCTAAATGTAATACAATTTTTTAATTCATGTTCCTAGATAAGCTACCCTGTTTTTATAAAGCTCTGCAATCTTGAAGCACAGCTTATCTTCCTCATCAGCTTATACCCATTTTATTAATCAATAGATGACCACTTTTTTAATTGACTAGTCGAATTTAAAATATTGTATGATTTTAAAATTTGTATACTATCAAGCTGACGATAAAAAGGAAACACAGATATTTTTATTATTTCGCAAGGCCAAGTAAAAGTTTTTATTATGAAGTTCAGATACAAACAACATAAAGATTTTCATACTGTATAGTTTTAAAAGTAGTATTTTGAAACGTCCACGGAAGAGTGTTCTCTAATGGATTTTTAAACTGACGGTGTTCCTTTTTAAGCTTGATCTCCGGCAAAATTTTTCAAAGTCTCTTAACGTTTATGATGCTCTCGGGAATGTAATTAAATGAATTAGAAGTTATTACTATTTACGCCACAGATTTTCCCTTCAAAACTTAATGTGACAAAGTTTTCATTACTTAATTACTTTTTGAAGATGCTTTAGGGAATATAACTATGAATAAAAAACTTTTTGAAAAAATCTCTAAATGATGAAAACAGTGCAGTTTCTAGAAATAACAAATATTACTTCTTTCACATTCACCTTTTAAAGCACAGATTATTCTTAACACGATAATCTTTTAATTAGTTAATTGCTTCCTGAAGATACTTTAGGGAGTACAACTTCGAATGGAAATCTTTTTAAAAAAATCTCGAAATTGATGCAAGACTGAAATTTTATATGAAACAACAGAGTTTAATAGTTATCGTAGCTAAAAGGTAAAATGTAAAATACTGCAAACATCATTCCGCATTATGCATATGGTTTTAAAGCGTGAACTAACACTCATTTCTTTCTGAAAAGGCTCCAGAAAGTCTTACAGTCATCCGCAGGAATACTTCTGCCCGGTAGGGCATCTTGTTTATATTTTCTTTGTTTAAATCATTTATATTACCTTAGCGGCCCTTATTTGGCCGGCCCTTATTGGCCAAAATTTTCGTCGCTGGCCAAATAAGGGCCAATTTGGGGCCGGCCAATTAAGGGCCGCAGCAAAATGACCCTACGAGTGAAAATTGGCCACTTTTTAAAATGAAGCAGAAACTTCGAATTTTCATCGGCGATGTCAACTTTGACAGACTGGCATGTTAAGTGAGCGTTAGAGTAAACATAGTCAACACATATTTTAAGGTATCACGTACTCGTATTCAGGAAATGCTAAACTTTCGTCAAAGGTATTCGGTAAAAAACTCATTAAAAAGTCTTATGTTTTCAATTTTATCAAAAGTGGCCAATTTCTTAACCTTGTGGCCAAATTTCGGCCCTAATTGGCCAAATCCAAAATTTGGTCGTGGCCAAATAAAGGCCGGCCAATAATTAGGGCCAGCCAAATAAGGGCCGCTAATTTAAAGTTGACTTTAGCTAAGCCAAAGCTATTGTAAGTTGTCAACTCAAAATAAATTAACGAAAAAAAAAAGAAAAGAAGATGATCAAGTGGAAATAGCAACTGTGAAGGAATTGTCGCAGTTGATAGAACAAACAATTCTACACACATACTCGATTTTTTTGTTAGACTGCATAATTAGATCTTTCTTCGATTTTATACATAAAATCTAAATTGCACTTCCGGTGCTTCGCGCCCTCCTGCAATCTTTTAAACGTTTGTGCTGTTTAAAAAGTGAAACGACACAGCAGAGAGAACTTTTTGTTGAATAAAGTTAAGCATATAATAATCCATAAACTTAGAAAGGAGGCGATGTTTATAATGTGGTCATTAATGAAAGGCTCAATTGTTTACAATTTAAAATTATCTAACTGAAGCTGTTCAGAAAGATCTCTTCAGAGTCTCTGTTTGTTGAAGTTTTCTTTGCGAGCGTTAGGTCTCGGGCGCCCGGTCAGTCCGCCCCCACATGAAGAGCCCCTTAATAAGTGGGTGTTAACCAGTGGTTTGTTATTTGAAAGAACGGTTGGTGCTAGAAACCAAATAAGCCTCTTCCGAACTTTTACGTGCATTGTCGGTTTCAGTGGATTAATGTTGCGGAATCACCCCACGCAGGCAGGGTACCTGGATACTTACATATTCGTTTTAACTGTATCAGAGCCTTAATGGGTTGCTCAAAAAGACAAATTCTTGCAAATAACAAATTGGAAGTTATTTCAAAGGTTTACTTACTGTATATCATAACTCTAACTAGGGTTAAATTTACCCATCATTATTTAAAGCAGCTAATGAAATCATTCTATCTCATTTCTATCTCATTTTTGCTCTAGTGGGAACCAGGCCTAAGAGTGATAAAGTGAATCTAGACAGTTTCACAAATAAATTCGGCACCATTTATTTAAGTAGGAGATTATTTTCTTTTCTCGTTACATGATGATGTTATAACACTAAGCATATGTTTGGAAACTTTTGGAGATCAATATTTTCGCTCATTTGCTCACAACAAAATTTCATCTCTCCGACATGTAAATAACTTGAACAAAGTTTAGTCTACGCCTAGGTAGACTAGGCGTAGACTGTTAACGAAAGATGTCAGTAGGCAAATATTCTTAAACAGTTGTCAATTTCTTTGTGCAGCTCTACTAAGTCTACTAAGGCCTATTTTATAACTTTTATAACGGATAAAAAGTTGGAGAGTGACATCGAGATACTAAGATTTATAACGGGCTGCCAGTGCTGGCGGGACCGAAGATTTTTGTTCTAGAGATAGCGGGAAGTTCGATCATGTTCCAGATAGAGAAAATGAATTGCAGTTTCACCAGAAATTTCAAACGAATAAGTTTAGATCTATTTCGTTCGTAGGTTTCTGGATAGTTTTGCTATTATAGTTATACGACCACAAAACTTACCACAGATATCTTTGTTTGAAAGCGCGAGACAATATAGTCTCGTAATTCAAACAGATTTAAGCAAAGTTTTGTTTGTAAATTATCGAAATTTAAAAATGTGAAAGATTTCCAATTTTGAAAGTCAGCCAACTGCATAGCTGTTGATGGCCTCTTTTAGGATTGATTCATGGATAATTCTACAAATGGCTATAAAAGTGTCTACGTGCAGCAAATATAAGCCCCTGTGAGTAAAACATGGTTTGTTAAATAAATTAGTCGGTTTTTTCTGGATGAATACATCGAATATTCAATTAGGCAAGCTAAAATGAAAGTTTGGCTTAGGCAAAAGTTATGAACAGGCAAAACGTGGCGTCATTAAAAATCGGTAACCAACAAAAGCATTCTTCATGAACACCATGTTGAAAAAGTGAACATAACGATATAGGTTCAGTTTGTAGTTAGGTTCCATACAAACCAGATTTTCTGAACTTCAGTTCATAATACAAAGAAATATCACAGAAAGTAAGGCTATATTTTAACAAAACCATTACTTTGTACAACACAAACCTAAAGGCTATTCCATAGCCAGCATTAACAAAATATTAATATAAACATACAAAGTGTGGCGTTAACAAAATAAGTAGATTTAATATAGTATAATATATATCATAATATATAATAATATATTAGTTCTTTATTGTTAGGTAGTAAAAAAATGGTAATGAACACTAGTCATCCAGTCTTGTTACCACGGGTATGAAAACTAGAAGTAAAGTCATCTAAGGAAATGTCGATTCACTGGTCCGTTGAATTGCATAGTACGTGATGAAGATACTTTAAAGTATGTTAGTTCTGTTGCCTTGGCAATAATGAAACATCCAATCCCAACATACCTACTCATCAGCTTCATTTTTTCGCTTTTCTTGAATGCTTTCGTCTTCTTACGCTGCACCATTTGCATGTAGTAGAAAGTCCATGAGCACTTCCATTCTTACAAGGTTGACAGTATGTTTCATATGATGGTCTTGCAATGGTATTCATTGCTAGCATAACAAGCAATAACAACACAACTGTGGCTTTTAGATTCATCTTTTTCTTTATCGTGTCCAAACCAGTGGATAGCTATTTTTTTGTACTTGGTTGTTCCATTCTGGTTCCCAAATATATACGGTTATTGCGGAGCGGAAACTAACCACAATATTAAATAGTTTTTAATTGATTTTTTCTATTTTTCTATTTTTGTATTGCAAATGTTGACGTCATCTAAGTCATGTCGTTAAAACAGTGGGGTATTTTTGCCATAAAAACTTTTTCAAATGCAAAAGATTTTCATAAGTTGTGTTGAATTCCACAATGGAACTATTGTTATTATTCGAATTTGATTGCTAGAAAGCAACATACATCGTGTTAAGATTTTTAGATACAAATGAATTAACCCTCGTATTAAGCGACGAAACTCAAATATCGAAACTTACTTAATAGCCTTTTTTAACCACACTTATTTTCTAGACTACATTTTAATGAATATTCTGGGAAATTTGAAGTTTTTTCACATGCAAGTAAAATTTTACGTAAGCTCTTACGACTAGTACAGTGTGTACATTCATTCTCTTCTTAAGGAAAAGTTTTCGCCAGGTTTTACGGACATTCAATGAGCCCTTACGATGATTTCCTTAGAACCAAAAAATTTTGTTTTTAAGAAAATCGTCATAACCGTAAGCCTCAAGAAGAAAAAAACGTTCGAAAAATTACATCGAGCGTTCGAAATGACGTCTTTTGGTCGAAATTAGCTACATCATTTTTTTCTAGTTATCTATTTCCAAACGTTCCCAATGTACATTGTATTTTTTATTGCAGCAATTTTAGTGCATGTCAATGAAAATCTCCATAAAAACATTTTTTTCGTAAGAACTTACGAAAAAAAGTTCGTAAGGTGTAACGACAAAAACTACGTACATGTGAAAAAGCTTTATTGAGAACAGATCCTTTAATTAATATTTGTTTCTTCTAAGTTGGACTGATTTCAAAAATGTATCGCTTGAGAAACTGAAAGTAACACAGTTACATCAACATCATCACCATTTAACATCAACAAAGGTGTTTATACAAACGATCACTTGATCTATTAGAGTGACAGCTTACTGTCACTTAATTTCCTTACAAACTCCCCAGAAAGTCCCTATAAACTCCCCATGAAGTCCCCAGAAAGTCCCTATAAACTCCCCATGAAGTCCCCAGAAAGTCCCTATAAACTCCCCATGAAGTCCCAAGAAACTCCCTTAAGTAGAAGGTCCTCGGAAACTTCCTAAAATAGAAAGTCCCTAAAAACTCCCTAAAAGTCCACACAAACTCATTGAAAGGCCTCAGAAACTCCCTAAAATAGAAAGTTCTGAAAATGAGTCATGTCTCAGTTCCGTCCACTAGTAAAAAATTTCCAAGTTGAAAAATTCTATATAATAAAGGATGTTGAGTTATTTCAGAAACGCAGTATCTAAATTGTACAACACTGCTGTTTCAACGCCTGTAACAGCAACTCGTGATGCACTAGCAGATCGATTCTAGAAATATTATTAAATAAAAAATAAGTGGCTTATCAAATGTTTTGTCTCTTTTGACGGATTTCGCACTTAATTAGATACGGTCATTAATGCAGTTTTATTTAAAAAGTCTTAGAGTGGTTTATGTACGCTATCTCTCTGCTAAAAAATACAAAAAACGAATCAAATTCACCCCTACAATTGACCCGATGTAAAAATTTTACCGAGTTTAAATTCGAAAAGGATGTGTCAAATTCGCCTTTCCCGTGTGCGAACCTCGTAACGAAAAATAAATCACGATTTGGCGACTGTAATGTGTACCCATGTTGTATAGCTCGGAAAAATGATAAAAAAGTGTATGGGATCGTTTCGCTACGATCAACCGTTAGATATAGATATAGATTTAGATATATATCAAATTGATGGCGTCATATCCACATTATCCAAAAATATTTTGACCCAAAACTTTCGTCACACCATCGCCTGTATCGCGGACCCCAAAAAACGTCTTGGCGTAGAGGACCTTGTCGTAAGTTGCCAAATACTGCTACCTTATTGAGCGATATGGTTTTGTTGATATTTTACGACTACAAAACATTTTCTTTGAAAAACATATAGTCTTGTTAATCTTAACAGAATTAACTAAGTTTGTATTTGTAATCTATCTGTTAAAATTTAAAAGTCATCCAGCTGCAATGATGGCTTTACAAGGGTTTATTCATGGATAACTCTAAAAAGTGGCAGAAGAATCGCTACAAATGTATAGCAACTGTTGTTTCCTTTTAACAAAACATGATTTTCGGTCACTTTTCTCGGAATTAATGTTTCTAATAGTCGTAGTGACTTTATGACGATTCCTTCTCATAATGACATTCTTGCTCTCCTGGTGCATAATTACTACCCTTTAGGCAGGTAATGTAAGGTCTTGTTGAAGTACAGGAATTGTAGGATTCATAAGGCAGGATATAATCTAAAAGTTTTTTTTTTTCGAATCACTATGTTCCTATCATAACATCTTTAAGTTAAGGCATATATAGTACTTGAAGATTAGATTTCAAATTTCCCCAAATATAATGCTAATCTGTTTCATGGCTCTAATGGTTCAGTCCGTTTTAATAACGATCATCAAAAGAAATACTACAGAGATTGACATTACGACTGCAGTGTTGACAAAAAAAACATAATAGTGTTTTTCCCTGCAAAGGAATTTTTTTACCAATCACAAAAAAACATTGAATTTATTATTAATATTACCGAATCAAAAAGTTACTTCTAATTAAATTTCTCAAATTCCAAATTAACCACTGGTCGCCATTGAGAGGTGACACTACTGTGTTGACGTCAACCTTCACAATTTTCAGAACCTTGATTTTTCCGTGTAAGTGAAAATGGTGCTTAAAATGATATTTGAGAAGAAAATACTGTTGTAGCGACATAAAAATCGTACTAATATGAAACTATACCATCATCAAATGAACTCGAATGCAAACTTTTATAGAAAACAACAACATTGATCATGAGAACCTTAATGAATGCATAAATATTTTCTAATGTCATCATCATTAGCACAAAATTTAAACTTAATCAACATAGCATGCCAAATGAATCAGGAAAACCAAAATATAAACAATGAATGATATTTAATACGAAAAAATTAAATTAAATTAAAAAAACCTTTTTGGACTTGACATGGTTGCAAGGGATTGAATTATTTTTAAAACTTATTTGACATGTGTCACCACGTTTGATTATTATTCCGACTACTTCTGGTTATCCCTAGCCAAATGGGATTGTTGTCTATTTTACCAGAAGAAACCGTATAGATAGGTATAATAATCTGCGTTTGACACAAAGAAGTTTGCAACAACTGGAATCTTTGAAAAATGGACAAAAAAGTCGAACAAAATGTCTGAAAACAATATATGTTTTTATTGCAAACTAAAAGGGAATGAAACACATACACAATTAAATGTGCCAAAACTTATTTTTCTTAATTATTCCCAATAATTAGTTCCCAATAATAGTTCAAAAGTTTTTCAACATTTTCTTAAAACTTTATTCACTGCAACTTTTTATAAAGACTGTCTCGTACACAATATTGAGAAATGCCGCAAATCCGTACAACAAAGAGTTTCTGTATGCATCCAGTTTGCTAGGGCAAGTATTACTAAAGAGGTGATTAGACAAATCGTGTCTTTTCTTTCAACCCTCATAGTCTTTTCATTAACATTATCGAATTTAATCAAAGAATCTCGCAGGAATATTTTGTTCGGCTTTTTTGTCCAGTTTTCGAAGATTTTTACAAGGACCACTTCCCGTTGTTTGTCCATAACTTTTTTTCTACTCAACCAAATTAGAAACATGATACACAAAAAAAATCGCTACAATTGTATAGCAACTGTTGTTTCCTTATAACAAATCATGATTTTCGGTCGCTTTTCTCGGAATTAATGCTTCTAATATTCAATTAGGTAAGCTGAAATGAAAGTTTGGTTTAGGCGCAAATTATGAATAACCAATAACGGGCGTCATTACATAAACCGGTAACCGAGAAAACCATTTCTCATGAACGCCATGATGACAAAGTGAAAATAACGAGGGAGGTTAAGCTTATAGTTAGGTTCCATGAAAACTGTGCCTTGTCAAATAAAGTTCATAATGCAAAGAAATATTACAGAAAGTCAGACTATATTTTTAACCAAAAAAATTCCTGGAGGCTATTCCGTCATTAACATGAAATTGACATAAACAAACAAAATGTGACGTTACATGCCAAGCAGATGTAATATATTCAAGATTATAGTGAATATATCAATTCTCATCTATTAGGTAATACAGAAACAATAGTGAACACTAGTCATCCAGTCTTGCTGCCACGAGTATGAAATAGAAGTCAATAAAGGAAAATGCATGATGCAAATGTCGATTCACAGGCCCATTTAATAGTAGAGCACGATGAATATAATTTCAAAGCAGGTTATAGCGGTTGCTTTGGTTCAAAAACATCCAATCCGAAACTCCAGAGCGGCTCCCATCAACTTGAATTTTGCAATTTTCTTGAATACTTTTTAATTTTCCGTAGAAGTTTGCAATAATCATGGCATAAAGATAATCCAATTCCTCCAGCACCACATTTTTTCACACAGTCTGATGTTGGCCCTGCATCAGTATATTCATCGCTAGCAAAACAAGCAATAACAACACGAATGTCGATTTTGGGCTCATCTTTTTCTTTATCAGGTCCAAATTAGTTGACAGCTAATTTTTTTGTGCTTGGTTGTTTGATGTTGATTCCAAAATATATAGGGTAATTGCATAACGGAAACTGTCGATAACATTAAATAGATTTTAATTGACTTTTTTCTATTTTCTGTTGTAAAAGTTGACGTCATCTAAGTCATGTCGTTTTAAGGGTTTCGAATGAAAATACTTTTGATGCATTTTTAATAAAGTTACTGTTAAATTTCGCGATGGGACTATTGCTAACATCATTTCTCCAATTTAATTACTGTAAAGTAACATACATAAATCGCATTAAGTTTTTATAGATAGAATTGAATTAATCTCTATTGAGCTATATAGATTAAACTACGAAACTCAAGCATCGAAACTTTCGTTAATTTTAATAGTCTTTTTACTTATCTCTTTTGTAGACATTTTAAAGAAATTTGATAGGAAACTGTTGAGAACAGATGAATTAACATTTGTCTACTGTAACTTGAATTAATTTCAAAGCTTCATTGTTTTGGAAACTGAAAGTAGCACATTTACGTCACCATCACTGCCACAAGTGATCACTTTTGCTATTTGCCGATGGTGATCGTGATTTTGGTCCAGGACTAAATACAAAACCGTCAAAAATAACTTTTATTTAACCTATAAGCCTCATATCTGAAATTTTTACAGTTATAACTATGATTCTTGGAGTTGACAAAAAGCGCATGTCTGACGATAACTGACGGTTCTAATGGCCCGTCCAAAAGTGACTATCATCCACGTAAGGTTTTGTGAAATTAGTGTATCAGGCGTTACTGATATTTCGAGAGGATTAAATAATCATGAAAATGTAACGTTCATATGCTAGTATACAACTATCACTTTTCTTCGTCATTTTCCTTGTCAGGCGCTTCGTCACCATCAGCGATATTTTCGTCATCATGCATAATGACATTTGTGATTTGGAAAACGAGCTTAATGAGTTAAATTAGTTAGAAAACTTACCAGCCAATGCACGAATCGTCTTTAACTACTTCTACAATCTTCGGTGTGCCATCAAACTTCTTGATGCAATAGATGCAAGTGAGTTCGACCAGATTCTTGAAACATAGACACACCCGATTATTTGATGCAGAACTTTAGAGCAAGGTGGCATTACTCTGGAATCCAATTTCTTTGTCTCACTTTGATTCAGAAATGCTGATCCTTTTTTGGCTTGTATTTTGTCACAAAGATCTCGAAACGTGCCTGATCAACTGAGGCGCCCTTTTTTCGTCCATACATCTGGCACACCAAAGACTCAATTTTCAACATATCATCCTCGGAAATATCGTCTGATAATAATGTATATAAATATAAATAATGTATATAAAAAAATAAATAATGTATACAAACATATGTAAATTAATTAAAACAAGAGCCAGATGGCGCAAAACGGTAGCAGCAAGTTTAGTTTTCAAACAAACGCTTTCGTATTTTATAAAGTACTAAAAACTTCTTTATCGGTGTTTTCTGAGATATCTCACTGGTGGAAAACAGGCATTAACGATAAATTTGATGAAAATGATTAGTTAGTGTAAATAGGGTTTAATTATAAAACACCAGCAATAATAAGACAAATAAGACAAAAGAATTATACATGCGTGAGCCGTGTAACATATGTTTTTTTTTATAAGAAACTTTTTCATAAGAGCTTATGTAGAAAAAGAAGTTTGTTTATAATAATAATTTCTGATGAAACCAAAATTGAATTCCAACAAATAACTGCCTTTTTGAACTAGATCTTTGAAAGCCGTAATACACAAACACAGTGTAGTAGCTAACAAACGAAGTAATAAGGGCCAATAATAAATTTTGAACTGATAAGCTTTACTAACAAGGAAAGCAACATATCAAGTATTTTCAGTTAGCGTAATGAACTAAAAGTCCCATTTTTATGTACGCCTATTTGATTAGAATTCGAATGAAATCTAATTTCGTGGATTAAGTTATAAAATATCTGGTTATGTACTTTTAAAATAAAAGGTAATCTACTTGATATGAAAAAGCTTCCAAATTATGAAGGCTGCGTTTCTTCATTAGAATTTACATTGCGTTTTTGGTAGAGTCCCGCAGACTCTAAATCGCAGACTAATTGTCATTTCGGCCGGAGTAGGAGGAGGAGGAGGAGGAGTAGTAGGAGTCCACGGGTGTTTTAATACGGTATTCGCTTTCGCTGCTACCTTAAAAAATATCGTCTGAGTGTGATAATTTGAAAAATACCTATTAACGTATCGGATTTTTTCCCACAAGTTTGAATGGTGTTACCTTTCCATTTCTGTTGAAGGAAGATGTGTAATCATATCGGGTAATAACATGATAGAACGGCAGTGTCTTGATCAGTGACACTGCAAAGTTATCAAAACGTTAATGGAAAATTCTAAATACAATCACAACCATCCGTATCTACAGTTCTTACTGCAACTTTTTTTCCATTTGGCAGTTTTCCTAAGTGACATATCACCCTAGTATCCGTTTCTTCATGTTTTGCATTGTACTGAACTGCCTCTGATTTTAGCATTTTGTTTTCTTGAGACATGAAGGAATATCATGTATCACTATTGTTGACAATCAACGTCTTTGAATACAAGATTGTAGCAGTTTCGTAATTTTCCCAATAATTGGTCAAGAAGTTCATAAGAGCTTCTTTAAATTGATCTCCTGTCAGCGCTTGGAGCCAGTTTGAAGGGCGTTTTTGTTCAAGGCCTGTAATCTGGTAAGCCATACTAAGTTGATTTGATCTCTTGTTTCTTCGTATTTCTTGATCAAATCATTAGAGTGTTGGGCTATGAACTTCGCCCTCATACAATCAAAGAAAAGTCAAACAAGCCTCACGAGCCACAAGTTTTAATGAAACTTTCATCGAGCCAAGCTTTTATATCTGAAAATTTCAAATCTGAGGCCTTTAAAAGTCTTTTTTTGTGAAACTCTAATTGGATCAGACATGCAAATTTTATTATCTCCAAAGGACCATAGTCATAACTGTGAAAATTTCCGATCTGGGGCTTGTAGGTTAAATGAAAGTCATTTTTGGTAAGACTTTGATTGGGTCAGACTGGCCAGTAGAACCATTACTTATCATCAGACATGCGATTTTTATCATCTCCAAGGACCACAATTATGACTGTAAACATTTCTGATCATTTCATTTCTGATCACTATGCAACGTTTCAAAGTCCAAGTGATAACGGAAATGATTAAGAAGAGTGCAAATTCGTCGTGTTCAGACAAGCAGTTGATATCACCCAAAACAAAAGTGAAGAAGAGAAAAAAGTATCAAGTGTAAGTACCCTGGCTCTGGAAACATATGTCAGCCAGTACAAGATGTTTCCTTCGAGTAATTCATTAACTAATCACATAACGGATGCTAAAAGGTCACTTCGCTACTTGCTTTTTCAGAAAATGACTCATCTCAATGGTAGAGTAGAGGCTATGCCTGACAACAAATCAAGTGTATTTGCTGAAAACATATGATAAACATGAAATAAAGACTTTCTAACGCAACGAAAAACATAGAAATAAGAAAAGAAACCCTCTTTGTGTTTAACTTTTCAGGTTGTTCCGTGGACTGGACTGAAAGGACAAAATAAATATTAGGAAAATAAACAGTCCCCTTCTTTCTCCAGCATTCGTCAATTCCGTTTCTGCCCTCAGAATATTTCTCAGAAGTGGATCGCCGCTAACATTCCATTGAAAACATAGAAAACTCAAGACACCTCAAAACACGTGACATGCCAGATGTTTAAGTGTTCTTTGGATACTTTTACAACATTTGCTATCCACACAGTTTCAGATGTATATTCCACACTGTTATTATAACAAGGATACTATTCTCCTTTTACGTAACTTTGGGGAATGTAATAACAAACTTTCTGAAATCCATATTTTAACCCTCCTTGAATTGCATAATCGAGAAGAAAACATTCAAGAGAGTTTCATTTCTCAATTGCAAATAACTTGAAAACATTAAGGTGCACTCGACTGATCAAAAAACTGAGAACAATCCGCGAATGTCTACCTATTGATGCCACTGAATTATAAGACAAATTAATGGAATCGATGCGATTTAATTGCTTTCGATGAATTTAATATTTCTCAACTCGACAGCTGTTGTCTAGCATCAAAGGAGGTATTACTGTGGATACATATTTTGAATAAATCCATATTTAAAGGGTGAATGCCGTATTAAGGCATCCTGGGACTAATAATACTCCCTCAAAGGCAGAAATTACAGTAACAAAATGCAACTTCAAGAAATTAAAATATTTATTGTATAAGTGTTTTAGTATTTCCTCACCTATTGTCTGTTGCATAGAAGCTTTGATGCAGTTATAAGATTCATCAAAGTGCTTTTATTTTAATCCACGGCTATGCGAACTACAGGACGAAATACTGAGAGCCTTACAAGATCGTATATTTGTGAGCCACCTGACCATCCCCACAACTTCCAGTTCCGACCCGTAACGTACGAGGAAGTCTTCCATGCGATCGGAAAACTAAGATCTGACTGTTCGACCGGCTACGACAACATACCAACAAAATTCATCAAACCTGTATCAAAATTCCTCGTCTCACCGTTGACACACATCATCAACATTTGCATCATCGGTTCAGCCTTTCCGGATGATTGGAAAATTGGTCGCATTAGTCCGGTACCAATAGTGAACTAATTGACTATAGACCGATAATCATTCTGCCAATGTTATCGTTAGTGTTCGAAAGAGTGATCTTGCAACAGCTCACTGATCATATTGAAGCAAAGGCTATATACCTGGAACGACAATCAGGCTTTAGAAAATCGCATTCGACAACTACCATCTTATTAAAACTAAAAGATGACATTAAAGCTGGGATAAACAGAAGCGAAGTAACGCTAGCTGTTTTTGCAGATTTTTCTAAAGCATTCGATACTGTCAGCTATCGTACTCTCTTACAACACCTTAGTAACCTGGGATTTTCTCGTCAGTCTTTGCTTTTCATAGGAGATTACCTAACCAACAGAAATTAATATTTTCAGGTTGATGATGGAAACTCTAAGGGACTAGACGTTGAATTCGGAGTTCCTCAAGGAAGCATCTTAGGGCCGATCCTCTTCAACTTGTACGTGACAACAATAAACACGAATGGTCCAAGCAGCTACTAGCTCTATGCTGATGATACAACACTAATTCGGCATTCAAAAGTCAAGGACTTGTTAGGTACGCTCAAATCTATGCAAGCGGAGATTGATAGCATTAACCAAAACAACAGCAAAACAACTTATCTCTAAACGCTAAAAAGACCAAATTGACAGTATTCTCGACGTAGTTTCCGACAGCCGAAGATAGTCGGAAACGCAGTTAATGTAATTAATCGCATGCGCAGTAAACGATATAAATAGGAGGCACATGTTGGAAAATGTTTCTGAGGCGTTAACAGTAGCGCGTGTCAAGCTTTAAATTTAACTGTTTTCACGATTCACCATGTCCATCACAAAAGAAGACATCACTGGGCTTATCGAAGCCGCTATGGATCGTGTCCAATCGTCTTTTGCAGAAACAGAAGCGAAGGCAGCTGAGCAAGCTGCTTCAAAGGCACTCGAAGGCCAAAAGTTCCAGCTTGAGAAGATGAAGTCTAAAATGGAAGAAGAACGGAAAGCCAACAGCATCAACTTTCGAAAACAAGGTAACAGAAAAATTGTACGAGCATCAACAAGAGGTGTTGGAGTGTTTCGATGAGGCTACCGAAGAAATTTGTGCAGGAAATTTCGAGAAGATCAAAGAAAAGCTTGATAAAGGTAAAAAACTTGTTCTTAAAAGAATGAAAGTGATAAGATTAACCGATAGGGAAGATTGGCTTACCGTTAACGAATATTTAAGCGACGAGCTTGCGTCTGATGAAAATGACGATAAACAAATTGCAAAGGCCATAAAACCT
This sequence comes from Turritopsis dohrnii, assembly GCA_027922465.2. NCBI lineage: Eukaryota > Metazoa > Cnidaria > Hydrozoa > Anthoathecata > Oceaniidae > Turritopsis > Turritopsis dohrnii. Next base: position 213,492 of record BQMF02000137.1, on the reverse strand, counting down.
GCCGCATCTAAGAGGGAAAAGAAAAATAAATCGTACGAAAAGCAGAACTTTAGTCCATATTCCAAAAGTTCATTGTCAAGATTTCGATCTGAGGGTAGACGCGAAACCTTTACCCATATGTCTCCGATGTCAACTTATCCTAAGAGGGTAAATGGACCCTGTTTTCACTGTGTCAGGTTAGGTCACACGGAAAAGAACTGTTTTCTCGCGAACGATAGACGAAATGACTCAAAAAAGTTAACGCCTCCCTTTTGTAAACAATCGAGCTATTGTGTTATTTTCAACTTTGAAACCAGTTGTATGTATTATTGCTATTTATTCATTAACTTGAGCTAGCGATAGTACTTTCATCCTTAGTTCGGTTATTTTTGGATTTTTTAGGAGAGGGTACTCAGGAACGCACAGTTGCAGGCCGACTTAAGCAAAACGTCGGTTATTGGGAAAACGAACTTAAGGCTTCGAAAACGGTTCTCAATGTGATAAAAAATGGATACTCTCTTCCCTTCAGAGATTCAAAACAAATGCCTAGCAGAAGTATGGAACCACTAATTTGTGTCAACCCATTAACAGTAGCCGCACGAAACGATAAGCTGCGTCTTGTGTTAGATTTGAGACATATAAACAGACACTTGGATGTTAAGAAATTCAAATATGAGGATCTGTTAACTTTTTCCGATATGGTTGAAACAAATTTTGAATTTTTTACCTTTGATTTGAAGAGTGGGTACCATCATATTTCTATTGCCGAAGAAGATCAGGATTATTTGGGTTTTTCTTGGGAATTCAGTGATGGGACGATAAAGTTCTACAAGTTTTTTGTGTTGCCATTCGGATTAGCTTCGGCTTGTTATCTCTTCACGAAATTAACGAGACCTTTTATAAAGAAATGGAGAGGACTAGGGATCGTTTGTGTGATGTACATAGATGATGGTCTTGAGAACGCTTTGATGATAAGAGCATGGAGGTATAAACCAGAAGGAGAACGAACTCAAAATCTGCTATTGTACTATCCGTGATGCGCTGCATTGTTTAAGTCCTCAGTGTGTAATAACATATAATTGCTATCATCTTGCATAATTTTTATAATTTTGGCGTTCTTGCGTGAAAATTTCGTTCACATCAATTCTCCAATGTGATTAAAGATCGTTAGGGTAAAGTTCTTAGCATACATAATCTGTAGGAATTGGGAGAATTATGCAAAAACGTCACAAATATGCAACGAAAACATTGCAACTTTAGGTCTATATATCTCGTGATCCCCTCAAGCAGTTTCGCCGAGCTTCAGTTTTTGAAAAGAGAATAATCCTAAGTTTTTGCACGTACCGCGGCACTATCGAGGCGCATTTAAGTCAGAAGATATGTAGATTGGAACTTATACATGAATTACGCGATATCTTCAACTCTGTATAAAAACATAGATTTTCATTTGTTTCTCAAGGAAGCTTTAGGTTTAATAATCTGCTTGTCACTATGCAGCAAGTTGATCCGTTGTTATAATGGATGATATTTGGTTTTTAAATTGTCGTTAATTTTTAAAAAAGTATTCGTTTCACCGACAACCAGCCGAAAGCGCATCACGGATGACATCAAAGTGATACCGCAATGAATAGAATAGTCATTGTCTGAATAATAGAAAAATAAGAGTTCGTTCTCCTTCTGTTTTATACCTCCATGATAAGAGACATAGTAATAAACGATTTGATAATGTCTGGGTTTGTTTTAAATCTTAAAAAGTGTAAACTTGAACCAACAACATTCGGCAAGTGGCTTGGATTCAACATCAACACCATAGACATGGATTTCTCTGTACCTGCGGAAAAAATCGACTTTTTGCATTTGTTAATCGATCAGGTATTAAGGAACGGAGTATGCACGCCTAAAATCATTTCAAGGATAGCAGGACGGTTAATTTCAATGTCTATTACGGTGGGACCTCTCGCGCAATTATTTACTCGTCAAATGTACAAATTCATCGAGGCAAAAGATTATTGGTATAAAACTTACGATATAGATTGTGAGCTCGCCTTTGAATTACATTTTTGGTGTACAAGTTTAAAAGATCACAACGGTTTTCGTATATCTAAGGAACCCTTAACGACAAAGGTTGTTTATTCGGATGCCAGTCAAAACGGATATGGAGGATGCATCGTTTAAAGATTAGGAATGGAAATTGGAAAAGAAAATTCGAGCAGCAACAAAGTTCTACATATCGGGAGCTCTGATGCGTTCCATTCCTACTTCAATCGTTCGGAAACTGAAACACGAAACTGTTCTATGGCTCTCCGATAACATCATCGTGGCAAAAATAATTAAATTTGGTAGCACAAAACACTTATGACAAAATCTTGCAATCGATATTTTCTTCCTTTGCAAAAAACAATATCGTTCTTGAAAGCCAATGGGTGCCAAGGGAAGAAAATAAAAAGGCTGACGAATTATCAAAATCCTTTGATACAGATAATTGGTCCATCGACAACGAACGTTCAATTTTATCGGGAGTAATTACGGTAAACTAACGTGCGATAGATTCTCTGATGATTTAAACAAGAAAACATTAATGTTTAATTCTAAATTTCATTGTCCCGGTACTTCAGGAGTAAATGCATTCGCTCAAAATTTGCATGGAGAACTAAACTGGCTTTGCCCTCCAGTGAAACTGATTAAAACATGCATTGGTTTGTAAGGCTAAATCCGTTTTATTTTTACCCGAATGGAAGTCTTCTTATTTCTGGCCATTATTAACACGTGATGGAAAGTCACTTAAACATTTTGTAAAGCATTTTTTGTATTTAGATCCTTTTTATATGATAATTGTAACACAGATAGCGTTTTTGACGGATTTGCTTGCTTCAAAGCGTATGCTTTGTTTATTGATTTTTCGTAATTGAATTATTTTTTTAAAATTTTGAATTAATCTGGGATTCAATTGAAAAAAATAAATTAATACGTAAACCAACGACTACTCTTTCGTGTTAAATTCTATGAATGACCGAAGAATTGTTTGGTTTGTTTTGCAAACTGACGTCCGCTGAAGCATAGCTGAGGAGTACACGCCTAAATGTGACGACCGCTCGAGTGTAGTGGAGGAGTACACGCTCAAATGTAGTGACCGCTTAAGTGTAGCGGAATAGTACACGCTCAAATGTGGCGACCGCTCAAGTGTAGTGGAGGAGTACACGCTCAAATGTGGTGATCGCAAAAGCGTTACGGAAATCCAAAATTTTCAATACAGCGAACATTTATTATTATAAATTATATGGCATCTGCGGTGGAACATGGCTTCATATGGAAGAGCTCCAATCAGACCAACTTAAAGGATGGGCTTCCACTTTGCCAAAGCTAATGGAGTCCGCTTACGCTTCAAGCACTCTGAACGAATACACGACAGCTTGGGAAAACTGGATAGTCTGGTCATAATCCTTTCCCGAAGTCCAACATCTTCCTGCCGAACCGTTTTACATTGCATTATACTTAAATGGACTGGTGGATTCTAAGGCAACAATGAGTACAATTGCCAGCGCTTTATGTGGTATTAGATGGGGGCAGGTCAACGCTGGTTACGACTCTCCGACGACGCATTCCTTCGTTAAATTGGCTTTCGAAGGAGCAACCAGAATGGCCGCTCGGTTTTCAACCAAAAATCAGAAGGAACCTATAATATCAGTGATGATTAGCCAGCTGTATGATGTTCTAGGAAGATCAAATAAGTTAGCAGACAAAATATGCCTTTTCATAATAATTTTAGTCTTCGCCGGTTTCTTTAGAGTTAGCGAATTATTAAAAATTCAAGTGAGACACATATCATTTACAAGTGAAGGAGCAGAAATTCTGTTACCTCAGTCTAAAACCGACCAACTTAGAGAAGGACACATAGTTCATATTTCGCAAACCTATTCAAAAACTTGTCCCGTAACTTTTCTTAAAGATTTGCATTCTATCTACAAGTATTTCGCAATCGCCTGACGCATTCTTGATCTGCAAGCTTTCGAAAACAAAGAACGGTCATAATGTTCACGCTGATTCCCCTATCTCCTATTCTAGAGCAAGAGAAATATTTGTAGAAGCAATGTCTGAGGTCACGGACAAACCAAACATAGGATTGCATTCATTACGGTCAGGAGGTGCTTCCGCAGCAGCGAATAATAACGTTAGTGAGCGTTTGATAGGGAAACACGGAAGATGGAATTCAGCTACAGCTAGGAACAGATACATAAAAAACAACAAATCTAAACGATTTCAGATTTCTTTTTCATTAGGCTTATAACACATCTTTTTAGCCTGATAATTGCCGCAAGACCAATGGCTCCAGAGAAAAATGTTGTATTGTTTTCTTTTCCCTTGTTAAGGAAGAGTAGATAAGAAGCGTAGTTTCCGACAGTCGAAGATAGTCGGAAACGCAGTTTCTTATCAACTCTGGACGGAGAATAAGGAGGAGGGCGCGCAGTAAACGATATAAAAAGGAGGTACATGTTGGAAAATGTTTCTGAGGCGTTAACAGTAGTGGTGTCAAGCTTTAAGTTTAACTTTTGTTTCTTTTCATTTTTATGAAATACACGACGGAGAGGAGGTTTGCATCAGCACTAAATCACTCGTTAATGCGTGAAGGCACGGTTCGAACAATTTTGTACGGTCTTTACCCTCGAGGCTCAGTAACTACGCATATTGGGTCGAGGAATATGTAGTTTTCCACATTGGGGTTTTAGTAACGCATCCGGCTGGTCAGGTTGACACGAAATCGTGTTCGAAATATCGAAGTGTCAACCATGGAGTACCAGGTTATCGAAAGATTGAAAACTTTCAAGATACTTGAAATTCGTATCAACGAAAATCTAGACTGGACTGAACCCGTCAACTCAAAAGCAAGAAGTTTCTTTGCCACACTGGGGATCTTAAAACAGTTTAAAGCCTCGGCAAACTGGCATCAACGTAAAATGCTGGCTTAATCTTTGATTCTCACCAAGTTACATTACGGCGGCGTACTTCTGTCTGATGCTACCAAACACCAACTCCAACGACTGGAACAAGGGTTCAAAATACTGCTGCCAGCTTTGTAATGAAGCGCCGTGCCAACATCAACGACGTCATTAACTTGAAGTGGTTACCGATCACTGAAAGCATTGATATGGCCCTGGCAAAGGATGCACATAATGCCGTTTACAATGCAGATTAGCCCGCTTACCTTCGACTGTCGAAAGCACCTCTGTGAAATATGGAATTGCGATCTAAAGCTATCAACACGTACGATATTGAAAACAATAGTAGCCTGAATGGTACCTTTACACGTGAGGGTGCGAGGTGTTTTAACGAATAACCCACTAATATAAAGAAAATCAACTCGATGAAAAGCTTTATCGAGTTAAATTACCAAAATTATTATTTTGATAAAGCTACTGCCAGAGTGCTTAACCTATCCTGAAGCATAGTTATGGGAAAGAAGAGTTTATCTTTTTTTTATTATTATTACCAGATGGTTTATGGTAGATGGTTTATATTGTACACAGTATATACACTACTTTATAACTTCTTGTAAGAAGAACCTATAATATTTTTGCAGACAAGAATGTATCGATGAAAAAAAAAATTTCCGGGGAATATGTTACCGAAGGAAATGGTCGAGAGGCTATTTAATTAGTTAATGAGGTGATTGGTGTGGGGCTTGGGGAGGCAGTAGTTTTTCAGGACGGGTTGTCTTAACACCTATAATGTTTATTTCTTTTGTTCGTTTCAATTAGTTTATAGTATCTCTTAGTTAAGCCTTACTTACAATATACTAAAAGTTAATTGGCATCAGTGTAACTTAGGCCTATGAGAAAGGGAAAAAATGCATTGACAAAGAATTTCTGTGGACTTAGTTTACATCTACTGATTTTGTATATTTCGGTTTAGCCGTGAAATGCTGCTAACGTTTTGTGCCATTTAGTCGTGTTAATGCAACAAAACCGTTGACATTTACATCATAACCATAGATTAACTCACAGTTAGGTTTCCTGCAAACAATTCTTCTCTGGATAGAAACATTTATTCTTTATGTAAACTTTTAACTGCAAAACCATTTCTCAAAAACATCATGATGAAAAAATGGCATGGACAAATAACGACATAGCACATGTTGAGGTTCAATGCGAACAAGGTTTTATGTAACTTAAGTTCATAATACAAAAACAAATAATACAGAAAGACTAGATTATATTCTAATAACGCTATTACAACATAGTGGAAATTCAAAAATAAAACCTGCAGGCAACTTCAAAGGCACCATCAACAAAATATTAATATAAGCATACAAGTTGTTGCAATAACAGCTTAAGCAGGAGTAATGTAGTCAAGATTATGCAGAATATTTTGCATTAAGTTCCAACTAACAGTTCTTTAAGGTAGTACAGAAATGATAGTGAACACTGGTCATCCAGTCTTGCTACCACGAATATAGAAATTGGAAGTAAGGTCATTAAAGGAAAATGCATGATCAAAATGTCGATTTGCAAGTCCGTTGAATTGCATAGTACGTGATGCAGGTACTTTAAAGGATGCCACTGTTGTTGCCTTGGAAATAATGACGTCCAATCCAAAAATGCCTACTCATCATCTTGACATTTTTAACTTTCTTGAATGCTTTCGGCTGTTCAATTCGCTGCACCATTGACATCTATCAGAAACTCCACCGGTATCTTTATTATCTTTACACTGTGCACAGTGTTTTCGCCATGACGGTCTTGCATCTGTACCCATTGTTACCATAACAAGCAATAACAAGACAACTGTCACTTTAAGATTCATCTTTTTCTTTATTGCGTACTCAATGAAGTCAGTTCAAAGCTAATTTTGTTGTGCGTAGTTCGATGTTTCTAAATCTCACTCAAATCAAATATATAGGGTAAATTGCGGAACAGAAACTGCTGACGACACACTTACGACACACTTACGACCGCTAGTCAGATCGGTTTTTGTTTTACTTTCATGTGATAAGTGTTAGATATTATCTAGGTCAAGGTAGGGGGTAAATTTGATATGAGCAATGTCGATTTTTTTAAATGAAAACTCTTTCAAGTGTTGTATTGAAGTTTTTCGTTAAATTTCTCATTTGTGATATTACTATTTTCATATTTGAAATTTAATTAACAGAAAGAAACATACATAAATCATTCTAAGATTAAAAAATCTTAGATAGAACTACAATAACCTCCGTATCTAATAAACTACGAAACTCGAGGTCAAAAGATTTGTTAATCTTAATAGCTTTATTTTTACAGTAAGCACAAGGCGATGGAATATGGAAAAGCTTTCTTATTCATATTGGAATATTTGGGGCTGCCATAATTGATTAAATTTATTTTTAACGTAATCATTTTTCTAGACATGTCGGGGAATTCCACCGTTAAATCTTAGCTTGGTAAAGCTAACTTGTGAAGGAAATCTTATGTCACTGATACTCAACCATGCACTGACACATTTTCCCCGATGACCCCTTGAATAAGTTTGATCATTGTTTTATTACTAACTTAGCTCAAAATAAAATCAGTTGACATAATCTCTTTAAACAGACGTTTCTGATAAAGGTTTTAGAAATTCTATCAAGGAGATATGACGTAATTTTCAGTTTTTGAGCTTGTTAGGAGGATCAATTTCAATGTTTCCACTTCAGAAACCGAACGTAGCATCATCATCAATATGTGAATTAACTTATTAGGATACCACTTAACTATTACTTGTTTTTTCGCGTTCTTGACTTCTGGTGGCCAAAAAACAAAAATAAACTTTAGGGTTTTATGAAAAAGGGCATTTCATTAGATTGTTTTTAATTAAGTATTGTAGCTCATACTACAGTTGCCGTTCGATAAGTGGAATTTTCAAGGAACCGACAATAATGGTTTCACTTAGCGAATGTTCTGCATATCCGAAGTGTCTTCAATAAAACTTAACTTCGTAAAAAAAACTAGTTCTGAGAAAAAATTTAGAACATCCAAAAATGTTAGTGCAAAAGGTTCAAGAAGGGGTAAAAGAAAATGAATAGCTGGTTCAATTTATAAGATTGACGTTTATATAGTCACTTAAAATGTTTAAAACCTTTTAGTCGCTGCAGGAAAAATTGTGAATGAGCGGGATTCGGAAAAATCATATTAAAAACTATTTTTCTATAGATTTGTGGGGAATTATGTACAACTTAGTAGAGTTGTTCTTGAATTTTTCCCTACAAAGTCATTAGAAACCTCACATTAACACTTGAAATAAGCATGTAAAGTAATCATGTTTTTTTTGATTCAAGAAAAGGCTTAAAAACTGTTCAATTAAAATGTTACTTTCGAGGTTTAACTGAAGTAGCATTTTAATTGAACAGTTTTAAAAAATTCACACAAGTATTTGATTTTTTCGTGAAACAGGCTTTACGAATTTCCTTAATGAAAGGCTTGTTTTTAAGTGACTTTTCAGTTCTTTTTCGACCAACCTAAGCACATTCACGACTAAATCTACGTATTTCATCTTCCTCTACAAATAGGCTTACGTTTGAAATTCAAGCTAAAATTCCAGTTATGGGGTTGGGAGGTTATTTGGCTCAAGGGACCACTTATACCGGGTTCCACATATCAAGCGGCAACGTTATAAGAGTTTAGAATGACAGTTCATTTTTACCATTCGATTCTTTGATTTTAAGTACATAAAGTCAGTAAGACCTGAAGCTTATTATTAGCAATCATGTCATTTTTATACAACTCAATGAATTACAGAGATACAACATATTCTTGGGCCGTAAAAAAGCTTCCTAATTTGGAAAAACATTGCGATTTCATAAAAACAAAATAAGAACAACTTGAGACTCGAATCATTGTTTTCTGCTTGTTTTCTGAGATTTCTGCTAGAACAATTGAGGATGTGAATTGTCTTGCAAATCCCTCTCATACTACCGTAAACAGTTGAGAAGTACATATTGTTTTAACTTATAATCGCTTCTCTTTTCGCTATTCTTCGTCACAATGTGCGCGACGTGAAGATTTTACTGGTTTTTATAAAAATATGCATGTAGTCAGCCCATCAAAATAAAATTCCGCTTCTTTAAACCAAATAGCAAAGTCTATCTTCTAAATAGCTTCCATAGATATCTGTCTGGTGTAAAGTCATAGATTCTTTACCTTATCCGGGAAAAAAAGGCGGGGAAAAAGTGAACAAATTTTCCCCTGACTTTTCTGCACCCGACTAAAAATTTTCTCCGATTTTTTTACGGTTTTTGCCTGAAAAACGTTTTCGGTTGAAGGTTCTGAAGAAATACCACTGAGAAATATATTTATATTCAAAATATTTCATAACGGGAAAAATGATTAATTTTAAAATTTAGTCAGGGAAAGGTAACTAATTTCAAAAATTGGTTGGGAAAAAGTGACTGAAATCTTCTCCAACTAAAATTTTCCCCGACTAAATTTTTTACCGACTTTTTTCCCCAATAAGGTATTTTGTAAAGAAATGAAATACATCCAGTATTTTAACGCACAAAAAGTTAAATGCTATGGAGAAATTAAACCTTGTAATAAGACGTCAAATTCAAAGTCATATAACTAAAACCCAAACATGCTAGCAATGGAAATGAATGAAACAAAACATATCGAAACCTTTCCAACATTGCAAATATATGAAGTGTGAATTTCTTCATACATGTAATTTGACACGTTTCGACACTTCAAAATATTTTTCTTTTGATGTTTCTATTTAAAACAAGAGCCATATGGCACAAAACGGTAGCAGCATTTCAACTCGCAATGTACAAAACGAAATAGATTCTAAATTAATTAGTCTGAAAGCCCCATGAATCTTTGTCGACCTTTGTTTATCTCTTAGGCTTAAATTAGGCTTAAATTAAGGCAATTTTCATTTGAAAAAGTGTAAACAGGGCTTAACTAAAACCACCAGAAAACTATTTGATACAAACAAAAGAAATATGCACAATATGCGAAACTACGTTTTTTTTATATCAGATTTTTTTATATAAAAAGAAAGCTGTAAGACCGAAAAGAGAAAAAAAACGAACGTCTTCTAAAAATATAAGAAACAAAGTAAAACCGTTTCAAACTTTAATCCAAGACATTTTTGTAGACAAGCAAACAAAATACACACGCACAAAATATAAAAAAAATGTAAAATGCTTTTAAAAAGTTTAAGTTCGATGAATTTCGATGAATCTTTGTAACTGCAAGAAGAAGAGAGCTTAGAACTTCGAAGCACAAGACGTTACCAAAAACAAAGCTTAAGTTTATTTTAACCGTGTTTCAAATTAGGTGCAACTAAAGTTCCCCACCGTGTTTTTAATAGGATAATGTTTATTGGAAATGGCGAACCTATGGTAAAATACTAAAAGAACGTATAAAGAATGTTTTGATAGTTATAAAGGTTATTAGCCTCCGTTCTTAAGTTGCAATTTACGCAGTTTCGAAAGCGACATTGGTAGGCTGCACAGGCGCGGATCTAGTATTTTCTGAAGGTATGTCGCGAACGCGACCAAAATGAATTGCGGAGCGCAGCGACGCAATTTATTTTGCCTTCTCAGCTGGGGGTTTTGGGGGGTGCTGTGAACCCCCCAAATGGGGTATGGGGCGAAGCCCCAGAACTTTTTGAAATTTTTAACAATTGAAGGTCCCGAGAGGCAGTAAAACATAGCAGTAATATAGAGTTCAGATCACATTTTATTATCTCGGTAACGAAACGTTTCCAAGTCCTTTAAAACTGTACTCCCATGGAGAATTTCTATAACATTTCAAAGTTGTCTGTTTCGCCTAATATCAAGGCTCGTCAGCATGTCTAGGCTCAACATGGCCGGACATGGACAGACAAATGGGGTCTATGGAAAAGGGAATACTTCACCAGTGAACCGATACACAACGTCACAGAATGTCAGGTGAAGTGAGTGCCCCTTGAATGGCGATTTGAAAGGGGTTGGGTTATTCTGTTGATTTATCAACACAAAAGACCATCTTGGAAAATCTTTCCAGCAATTTTCTACTGTAAAGATAATGCAAAAACATTTCAGAACTATGTCACACTATGAAACAAATAAGTAGAAGCTTCAATGTGCTTCTTCAAGTATATACAACATCTTATCAACCTCAGAATAAAATTGGAAATCATCTTGATGAATCTGAAAAGAAGAATTGCACCTTGTAACCAATATAATGGTGTGAAGGATTTCATTTGGTGATTTTCTTCAATTAGCATTAATTAATTAACATATCAACATCATGACAGTGTCCTGAAGAAACACTAGCCACCAAATTTGGGAGTAACGATTATAGAACCCAAATACAAAACGTCCATGTTTTCTAAAATATTAACAGCACTAAACTAATGTCAAACAGGTTCTGCTCTACTGTTTTTTCACAAATGTGTGTTGTGTGCAGAAGCACATCTTTCCTCCCAACCTTCACATCTTTACACCCGATTTTACGCCCAAACTGTATTGCGAAACGATGCGCATGATTGGTTGAAATTAACGAATGGAAGCCCACGTAATCGAGAAAGTGATACGAATGAATAACGAATAAACAATAATAAACGATACGCATGAATGAGAAATATCAAAGGAAGCTTGACATATAATCGACAAACAACAGAGAAACGAATATTCACAGTAAACAGGAATGCGAATAAAGAATTATAACTTTTACGCTTGGGTAATTCTTCTATATTTTATGTATTTCATATGTATTTTCGATGGACGCTCTAAAATAATATATATAGGACTTTGAACATGAGATCGGCATTCCCGGATAGAAGCTTGTGAGATAGAGACGTTGTTTGTATTAACTAGAAATTCGTATGTTTACAATCGTTCGTTGAAACAGAAATCGTTATCTTTATTCGTCAAGACTTATTGTTATCTATATTCGTAAAGACAGACAGGCTTTAATGTGAAAACAGGCACGAGTGCCGTTCGTTCGAATTATGATATACCAATTGAGAAATTACTGAACGTGACAAAACGGGAATCCAGCAACGAAGCATATAAATTTTAACTAACACGGTGTGTATTTTATATTTGTATTCTCATTTATTGAATATACTGTTGCTGTAAAATAAAGCCTATTATTTGTGTACGGCCTTACAAGATCCTGGGGAGTTTCAGAAAAGAAACTCAGTTACACTAGAGCTCCCTCACTTGAGAGAACGACCGTGTAACAGTTGCATGATGAATTCTGCTTTCTAAAAAGAGCACAATAAAGGCAGTAGTACACACCATCAGTGTTGATTGAATATCAAAGCCATTGAAATTTTTTAGCCAATGGAAAACTTTCTAGCATTGAATCTGGACAAGCCCTTGGTTACTAGAATTTTTCATCATTTAAACATGCATTATAACAAATTAATTCAGAGTAACTCACCTAGGGCTCTCCATTTACATTCTTAGAAATAGGATTTAATCTTTCCAGAGGGTAAAGGTTTCAATAAGAGTTATAAGCATTATCACTACCAGTACTGTGTTATTGTCATTACTTGTCATTAAGGAATCACTTGAGAATGAATAAGTTTCGTGTTACACAGAGAAGTGTGCTGGGTAATAAGTTGGAGTTACTTTAATCATATAGCTGTTGTTATTGGAAATACAGTAAACAGTAATACAGTTCGAATTATGGAGGTTCGAATTATAGAGATTCGACTGTATAACTATTGCTTTTCACAAATGAATTATTACAGGAATTTGACAGATCAATCAGTATGTTTAGATGCTGCTAAAATACTAAATTACTATATTGTTGTCTTGATGTTTTTATCGTAGCTGGAAAGAAAAGTTTCTTTCTTCTACTAGGTCAAGAAAAGTGTGGGGTTTTTGTTGGTTGACTTTGATATTAGTGGAACAAAATGATTAGGAAGTGATGCAGATTTTGATAAATGACAGCTTCATTAAAAAAGAGAATCTCTTTGTGTCTCCTGAGTTGATGGGAATTCATGGCTGAACAAATTAATATTTTACTTCACCAAACTGCGAATAATAAACTTGGATGTTTTTAGTTATGACAGTGTATATACATATTTAATACTAAAATTCACACTAAAGAAGACCAAATACTAGAGCAACAATTATTTACAGCTTCAATATTCATGTATATATATTCCTTGAAGTAGATAAACTCTTCTTGTCTGTAAATAGCATAGGAAGAGATAACTGAAACATGTTTTTTTTTTCAAAACGAATAAATCTTGTGTGTATCGTAAACCAAAGAAAAACATCGGTGCTCGGAGTAATAACAAGAATTTTAAAGAAATTCAATGATTGTTTATATCTGCAGAGTATCGACCATGGAATTTTTGCATTAATCTACAACTAAGTTGATAATAATTTCAGTTTGAACTGTCATGTAGTTATCGAAACACACTTCAAACCGATATCTTGCCTTGTCTCATTTTTACAAACAAAAACACTCAAAACTATATCTATCCACATGATATGCAGATATAAACAATTATTTTGTCATCATCATGACATGTCAAAACAAAAACAGTTGTGTAATCAAATCAATAAACTTACACAAAATTAAAAATGACAATATAAACGCTCAGATTAGATTATTTGTAAGTACCATGGGGAAAAAAAGAATAATAAAATATCAAAAGCTATCTTGGGGAGCCTCACTTTTATACATTTTCAAGAGGAAATCTGCCTTTAAAACTAAACCCCGTAAACCAAAAATTATCAAGTTAGAATCTTTATGTTTGTTGGGTTAGTTTCTTCGAAATTCTCAGTAAAAAAATAACTTACCTTCATCCAGAGAGAGGCCATGAATAAAGCATGCATAAGGCTTGAATTTCTCGCACATATTTGCACAATGTGGTTTGAAAACATACTGTTTTTGATATTTTATCCTACCAAGCACGCAATAGGTTCTTGCCCTTGAACTCACTGCTGCATTTGATACCAAGTTAAATTTTGACGTCACATTTTGACGTCAGAATACACATCCATTGAAAAATAGGGGGTTGCTGAATATGGCAGATAGATTTCTCGACATACCTAGGTCTAGCCTGTGTCATGGTTTACCTCCTTGCCGCAATTTTTAAGGTCAGTATTGAGTGCCATTGTGTCTAGGCTAGGCATTTCGCACATATGCGAAACGGCTCGCACAATTCTGAAAGACATTACTTGAGATATACGGAGTTACTGCCGTATCTGTAAATAAGCAAATAACACGTACGTCACAAATCACTGCAATGTAAGAAATGCTGAACTACTTTTTTTTAGAGTTTTTTTACAGGTATGTCGGTCGCACAGTTTGACATACCTTAAATCCGCGCCTGCTGCACAGGCTAAACTGCCATTTCGGTCGGTAGTAGTAGGAGGAGGAGGAGGAGGAGGAGGAGTCCAAGGGTGTTTTAATACGGTATTCGCTTCGCTGCTACCGTAAAAAACAACAAAGTTTCACAAAGTTTCGGCAAATTATTGAACAGTTTTGTTTTTAAACATTTATGGAACTGTTTGCTTGTTACTTTATTCAGAAGATCAAAAAGCTGCCCTTGCATGTAGAAGTATTCCTGTAAGTGACTGTAAGACTGCTAAGTGAAGAATGTCCTTGAATAGAGAAGTGAATAAAGAAAGACTTTTCCCTAACACAGAAAGTCTTACTGGGTGGTAGGATAATCTTGCCCCTGAAAAATTGCCTCACGGAGGATTGTCCTCAGTGAATAAAATGGTACAGTGTACGGTATAATGTATGGTACAATTGTAGCTGACGAATTGTTCTTGGTGGTGAAGTGTTTGTTTGTTTATGCGAGGGATTTCGTCTAATCTCAGATGAAAACAGCGGAAAAAATAAACATAAAAGACAAAAAGCTGATGTCTTGAAGACTTCAGGACGTGTTACAGTTGCTATTCTACTTTCAACAATAATAAAACATTCCGAAAATATTACTGAACTACCCAATTTTGATCTAAGCTGTCGAATGACATCACTGTCGAATTCTTAATCAGCACCTTTCTATGGTGCATTGTGCAAATTTTTATGAAAATTAGGGAGATTCGTAAAATCGACGAGCTTGTTACAGGAAAAAATTTAATTACTCTGGAGGCTTTTTCAAAACTATTCAACTCAACAGTTACCTCAGAGATTTAAAGCCTTTCCTCGTATCAAAAGAAACATCATTATTTTGCGCGCTTATTTTAAGTGTTGATGTAAAGTTTCTAATGACTTTGTAGGGAAAAATTCCCGAACAACTCTACTAAGTTGTATATAATTTCCTACTAATCTATAGAAAAATAGTTTCGTGTAAACCAAACATGATTTTTCTGAATCCGGCTAATTGGATAACTTTCTAAATTGGCTCCAAGTTTTGGCCCTAATTGTCGCGTTTTGGTCAAATCACGTAAACATTTTATGCCTCCTTTACTGTTATTGAGTCTGTGTTGCAACTAATATGTCCAGGTATATTTGCTCAATTTGTATGTGACCTCATATTTATAAAATTGCACATTATAAAGTCAAAGCCGTAACATTTTGCATCTTTATATGAATACACGCTCTTTTTATAAGCAACACTTTATAAGCAACGTGACCCTGCAATCATATGAAATTTTAAGCAATCTCTAAGCAACAAGCCAGCCTCGCGACATGACTATTTTCATTCCTTTCTCGCAAAATTTTATTAAACAACAACAATTCACCTTTCCCGAATTTCTATTTAAATGCCGAGTTAATGCTTAGTTATCAAGTTTCGCCTCGTTTCTATGTTGTTCATTGTTTTTCTAATTGCATAATGTTTTCAGTAAGTAATAGTTACTCGTTCTTTCAGTTCCCCAATGAAATAATTAGAAGTAATTAAGAGTTTGAAAAAGAGGCGAAACTTAGTGGCTAGGCTACAACACGGTGTTTAAACAGAAATTCGGGAAAGGTCTATTTGTTAATGTTCCTCTTTCGGAGGAACTGAGGACAGCTCTTTCTTCATCATTTAAAAATCATGCAGGTCTAACTATTTTGAAGGATTCTAATGAGTCTGATAATTTGAAGCAAAAGAAAAAGCAATATTTTGCAAAGAAGTATGTAAATGGTAAAGAAAATAGAAAACGAAAATTTAGAGACTATTATCAAAAAACAAAAGAAAAAAGAAAACCGAAAGCAAGAGATGCATATCAAGAAACAAAAGGAAAGGCTAAACAAGATGCCCTTGCAGGCATAAGGATTTCTGCAAAACCAGCTGAAGCTTGAAACCCTAGAAATCTATGAAAGCATCAATGATACATACTATAGATCCAACAAATATTAAAGCTCCTCTTTCCTGTTGAGCATTTTGAACACTTTACACACAAACGTTAACAAGATTTTATACTACTTTTATGGTTATGGAGAGACTTAATGAATGAAACTTTAAGTATCAAAATGAAAGTAGTTTTTTCTTGAAAACAAACATATTATATACTGTAGATCAAAAATAGATAAGACAAAAATACTTTTAAAAAGTGTGAATAGGGCTTAACTAAAAACAACATAAGCTATTACATACAAAGAAAAGAAAGGTGCGAATCTTTTTCGAAAAAAATATATGAAACAAGAAGCCACTTGGCTTGAAGACTTCAGGACGTAACACAACGATGCATATTTAGTCTCAAAATACAACGTTGCCGAATTGCCAAATTATGTTCAAATCTAATAAAATGACTGGCAAATTCAAAATCAGCAACTTCTAATTGTGAGTTCTAGAAATTTTTATGAATATTGCGGAAATTTCTAAGTTTGATCCAAATTTGGCCCGAATTACCCATTTCTGGCCAAATCTGACAAAATGACTGACAAATTCGTAATCAGCACCTTTCAAATGTGATCGGCGCAAAATTTTTTGAAATTTGAACAACTTTCTAAAATTGGTCCAAATTTGACCTAAATTGGCCAATTTTAGTAAAACCTGGCAATATCATTGTCAAATTCCAAATCAGCACCTTTCAAATGTGATCCGTGCAAATTTTTGTGAAAATTGAAGAATTTACGAAATTTGGTCCAAATTTGGCCTAAATTGCCCAATTTTAGTCAAACCTGGCAATATCATTGTCAAATTTGAAATCAGCACCTTTCAATTGTGATCCGTGCAAAATTTCATGAAAATTGAAGAACTTTCGAAATTTGATCCAAATTTGGCCTAAATTGGCAAATTTTAGTCAAACCCTGGCAATATCATTGTCAAATTCCAAATCAGCACCTTTCAATTGTGATCCGTGCAAAATTTCATGAAAATTGAAGAACTTTCGAAATTTGGTCCAAATTTGGCCTAAATTGGCCAATTTTAGTCAAACCTGGCAATATCATTGTCAAATTCCAAATCAGCACCTTTCAAATGTGATCCGTGCAAATTTTTGTGAAAATTGAAGAATTTACGAAATTTGGTCCAAATTTGGCCTAAATTGCCCAATTTTAGTCAAACCTGACCAAATCATGGTCAAATTTGAAATCAGCACCTTTCAATTGTGATCCGTGCAAAATTTCATGAAAATTGTAGAACTTTCGAAATTTGATCCAAATTTGGCCTAAATTGGCCAATTTTAGTCAAACCCTGGCAATATCATTGTCAAATTCCAAATCAGCACCTTTCAATTGTGATCCGTGCAAAATTTCATGAAAATTGAAGAACTTTCGAAATTTGGTCCAAATTTGGCCTAAATTGGCCAATTTTAGTCAAACCTGGCAATATCATTGTCAAATTCCAAATCAGCACCTTTCAAATGTGATCCGTGCAAATTTTTGTGAAAATTGAAGAATTTACGAAATTTTGTCCAAATTTGGCCTAAATTGCCCAATTTTAGTCAAACCTGACAAAATCATTGTCAAATTTGAAATCAGCACCTTTCAATTGTGATCCCTACAAAATTTCATGAAAATTGAAGAACTTTCGAAATTTGGTCCAAATTTGGCCTAAATTGCTCAATTTTAGTCAAAACTGGCAATATCATTGTCAAATTTGAAATCAACACCTTTCAATTGTGCTCTGTGCAAATTTTCATGAAAATTGGTCAACTGGAAGTCCTAATTTGACCAAATTTGCGAATTCGGCAACGATGTCATGTAAACGCTGCACGAAAACGTTCATAACTTGGAGGAGTAGTAGTAGGAAGAGGAGAAACCACGGGTATTTTAAATACTTTACTCCACCACGGGTGTCCTAAAGTCAACAAATTAAAAAATTTATCGGAAATACTATGTTTTAAAGTAACTACGTATCTACCATAGCTAGCTACGAAGCATTTAAAAAGCATTTTTACCTTTTAAAAGTTTAATTATAAGCCACTTCGATGAATTTTTGTATTTCTCAAGTTTGCCTCAAAGCTTTGCTTGGTCAGCTAGGATTATCTAGGATAAGCTAGGATAGGCTAGGAAGCTAGGGTAAGATAGGATCTGCTAGGATCAGCTAGAGGCTTGCTGACAAACCTCACACAGACCTCACTTTTACTCCGATGTACCTAGATATAAGCCTACAATTAAAGGGGCATTGGCCGGCTTAAATGTAAATATTATTCTCACGTGATCAAAACAATCAAAATCAAAACAAATATGGCGCGAAGATCGCGATCGCTTTGAACATCGTTTACTGAAGCGTGAAGTGAGAAAATAAAATAATAAAATAATAGAAACACATGGCTTTTAATAATAGAAATACACCTGACACATGTATCTTGTGCCATATGATTCAATGTGAAGACAGAAATAATATTTTATTCAAGCATTAAACTTCGATTTTTTTAATTCTGTTCCTTCTTATAAGAATGCAGCAGTGTAGGGACGGGAAGAGACAAGATAACAACAACAGTTCAATTTGCCAAATAATGTTTTTTTCTCAGATTGAATCAGTGTTCTTCTTTCTTCATGATGCCATGGCCATATTAGAAATCATACATGTGAATGAATTGAAAAGACAGATGTATATAAACTAAACCATGCATAAGTCGTATCCAGTAAGCAATCAAATGCCCAAAAATGACAAAAAAACAAACAAATACAATTTCATATGTTTAATAAAAAACAAAAGTTATCAGCAATGATTATCCAGATGCAATAATGTATAACACAAAAAATTGATCAGCCACAGAAGTGACTCCAGGAGGCAGAAATAACGGATATGTCATTCTGACAAAATCAAGATTTGTGTTTTTATTAAAATTTTGGAAACAGAAAAAAAGTAAGCGTAATGAAAATTTAGGAGAGAAAAACTATTTAAAAGCAAATTGTTTCCTTATACAGTGTTAAATGTTGAAACTTATTCCAGCTACAGTGTACGTATATGTCAAAGTAGATTCAAAAATTGTATAGCTTGCAATTGAATCCATGCCAGTAATGTTCTTATTCACTAGGATATATTTTTCTGTGATTGCCAAAAAGCAAAATGGATTTTCTTTTACATTTTGTTTTTGTTTTCTAGAGAGGAAAAGCAAAATAAGTTCTCATGAATAAACTCAAAATCAAAACTAATGGACCATGGCCACAAAACATGCCACATAAATGAAAGTAATTTCAAGAATCTTTATGATCTTTAGGTAGGAATACCTAGCAAGCTAAACAACAAAAAATGCTACCCAAGAAAGCAATCCAAACGACTTCTCCGTCTTCCTCTAAATTATCTGTGGGGTAGGACTCAGCAAAATCAAAAGCAGTAATGCAAGTTATATACAATAGCAAATTTAAACTTATTTTGTATAAACTATGTATAGATGTGAATGTAGAGGTTTCACCCGGCACTCACGAATCCGTGTATATCTTTAAAATAACAAATACTCTCATTCAATAACTAGCACTGAAATATTCCTTAATAAATTCATGATAACTTCGTACCAATATTTAGTACCATATTACAATTCACGCCCATAGACAGGACATTGAAAAAAATAATTCTGACAGCAATGAAAATCTTCCGTCCTCTTCGCCATGATGTTTACAAGTTGTCTCGATCATTCTAATTTTTTAATCCTCAAATCACATGGCAGATTTGAATAACCAAGAGTAACTCAAATTCTATTGTTTTAAGCCGGCCAATGCCCCTTTAAGCAAATGGGAAGATAAAAAAGCACTAAGAAGAAAGCTTACCAAAAGATAGAAGTTTCAAATACCGATGTTAGAAAAAAAAGTTTTCGATTTCTGTATTACCGCAATGACAACCAGTCGCCAGACGTTTCTCGTGGAAGAAACTTCGTGCTACGAAAAAATGGCTTTACGCATAGATGTAATGAATCCATTTAGGCGCAGGCAAGAAATTTCAAAAAACCGCTAGGTTTGGACAGCAGAAAAAACAAAAAAAAAACAAGATGCCTTAACAGGCAAAAGGATTTCTGCCAAAATCTGCTGAAATATGAAAGAAAAAGCATATGACATATTTGAAAAAGGTTATGTGATTTCCAAAATAAAAAATCACATTTCTAATGTATATATATAATCCCTAGGACATTGTCAAAAGATAAGTGACACTATGTGAGATTTATAGTATACTGCTAATAAACTGGATTACATCTGAATGACATTAAATATTCTTTATTTTGTTTATAAGAATAATATCAAGGATATATTGATCCTTTCAGATATCACAATGTATATGCACGTAACTCATAAACTGTAAAAAGTTCTGAATTTCTGAATTTGATACTTGGTGTCAATCTTCCTAGCAGACTTCCTAAATTACAAGCACAAAAATGCATGCAGATTTTGGCCATGCAAAATAAATCCACATAGACCAAAACCAACATTATAACTGTTGTAGTTTGTTTTGATTAGTAATACGGAAAGCACTTACAAACATTCTTGATCTGAGTTATCATTCATGACCTGTTTATAAAAATTCTTGAAGAAATTCAAAAAAAAGTTGAATGATTTTTACGACATAACAATTCATCTCTGATTTCATATGCATCCAAGGGCATTGCGAAAATATAGTTGACACTATGCGAAACTTTATTGTATACGTATATACACCACTGATAAACTTAACTACATCTGAATGACATAAAACATTCTTTATTTTGGGGGTACGAAATAATATTAAGTTTATATTGATTTTTTCGGATATTCAGTGATTACGTATATAAATCATGTTCTTTAAGCATTTGATATGTACCGTCAATCTTCTTAATTACAAATGGAACAAGAAATGCTTTGCATATTTACAAATCGCGTTATTATTTACAAGGGATTGTTCACAAATGACGTCAACCATTTTTTCAAGATTTTTGACCCCCCTCCCCCCTCTGTCAACCTGCGTCAACTTTGCGTTGCCCCCTCCCCCACAGTTGACGTCATCGTTTGAGAACACCCCCCCCCCCCCCCCCCCCCCCCCCAAAACAAAACAAAACAACCTCCATCCACCCCACTTGTCCTTTTGTATGTTAGTTTCTTACACATTTTTAATAAGACATGAAAATATTTGAAATGAACTTCGTGTAATTTTTCTCTGATCAAACTCCATCTGTGCTTATTGTTTTACGTTCGTGCATCACGGACCACATCAAGATCACATTCAGTGTTAACATTTTCATAAGAAACTTTTACCATGGAGGTATAAAACAGAAGGAGAACGAACTCAAAATCTGCTATTGTACTATCCGTGATGCGCTGCATTGTTTAAGTCCTCAGTGTGTAATAACATATAATTGCTATCATCTTGCATAATTTTTATAATTTTGGCGTTCTTGCGTGAGAATTTCGTTCATATCAATTCTCCAATGTGATTAAAGATCGTTAGGGTAAAGTTCTTAGCATGCATAATCTGTAGGAATTGGGAGAATTATGCAAAAACGTCACAAATATGCAACGAAAACATTGCAACTTTAGGTCTATATATCTCGTGATCCCCTCAAGCAGTTTCGCCGAGCTTCAGTTTTTGAAGAGAGAATAATCCTAAGTTTTTGCACGTACCGCGGCACTATCGAGGCGCATTTAAGTCAGAAGATATGTAGATTGGAACTTATACATGAATTACGCGATATCTTCAACTCTGTATAAAAACATAGATTTTCATTTGTTTCTCAAGGAAGCTTTAGGTTTAATAATCTGCTTGTCACTATGCAGCAAGTTGATCCGTTGTTAAAATGGATGATATTTGGTTTTTAAATTGTCGTTAATTTTTTAAAAAGTATTCGTTTCACCGACAACCAGCCGAAAGCGCATCACGGATGACATCAAAGTGATACCGCAATGAATAGAATAGTCATTATCTGAATAATAGAAAAATAAGAGTTCGTTCTCCTTCTGTTTTATACCTCCATGCTTTTACTTAATTAGAAAAATCAAGGTTCTGCAAAATTGTGTGGGTCAACTAGCATCACATCCCCTCCCCCCCTCCCCCGTCAACCAGCGTCAACTTTAGTATAACCCCCCCCCCCCCCCCCCCCCCCCCCCCCCCCCCCCCTAACAGTTGACGTCATTTGTGAACAGTCCCTTAAGATCAACATAAAAAATAATATTAAAGGATGATGCGTATGCACGTAACTTATTCTAATGTTACTCTGAACATTCTGAATTTCTGAATTCGATATTTTGATGCCAATCTTTCTGACAAACTTCCAAAATCACAACCGCGAAAAGGAAAACATAGATTTGATGATGCAAAATGCACCCATACCGAAATCAACATAACTGAAATCAGATATTTGTGATTTAGTTTGATTATAAGTTATTAAGGTATAAGTTACGAGTTATTTGACAATATGGCATGCACCATGTTTCATATTTACAAACATTCCTGACCTGAATTGATATATTCAAGACCAGTATTATATCAAAACTCTTTATACAAAATTCGAAAAAAGATTGAATTATTTATGACATTAATCTAATATCATATACACTCCACGGCATTGTGAAACTTTGTATACATATGAACTAATGGTGTAATGTATATAATGACGTAAAATTCATCTGAAAGACCTAAAACATCATTTCTTTGGGGACGAATAATATTAATATTCAAATAATATTAATTCTGATCTTTCAGATATAAGAGTGATTATGAATTACGTAAATCATATGCTTTAAACATTTGATATATGTATGTATAGATCTCCCTAATTCCTACATTGTAAACATAAAAAGTTAACGATCACGAACAATACATGATCGAAACTTACACAAATCTGCACCATGAATATATAACTGAAAGCAGAAATATGTGTTAAATGCAGATTGTGCAATGTTTTGAATTTGTAGTTGCCATGGTGCATAGTGAGAAAGAAGGCTGTTCGTAGTAATTAGTAAAAGTTAAAAACTAATATCATCGATAAAAAGTTAATTAAAACAAAAAGTATAAATTATACTGCGGGCTAACCAAATCAAATGATGGCATACAAATTCATTTAAATAGCTAGAGAAACATCAAATATAAGTGATGCAGTAGACAGACAATCTCGATGTTGGAGCTGAGAAGGACATTGAGCTGAGCTGTGTTAATCCAGGAGGGCTTAAAAAGCAATACAACCCACACGTGTACAAAACAAACACTCAGACATTTATAAAAGAAAACAAAAGCAGGAATAAAAATATAACAAAAGCTTATCTCTTTCACTCTGTTCACAAAATATTGAGAACTTCTTTACGATCTTTTTCATCTTTAATTTCTTTTAAATCCAAGAAACTTTGAAATCTAAAGTGGGTTACTGCGCTGGCACCTCGAAGACGTGCACGGTACGAATTTTTCGCTTCATGTGTTGATTTCATGTAAACGTATGCACGAAGTATACATTTTTTGGCTTCACGACGACGACGATCGGTTTGCATTCCAAACACCTCGCGTATCCGCGATTTGAATTATCAATATTTCAAACACAAAAAGTAAACAATAATTTTGATCATTAACAGTTATATATATCCTTATATATGTTCTAAAGCACACACATAACATAATTATATATATAACTGAAAGGAAAGTTTTGTGTTGTTACATGATGTATCTTTTGACTTTACAAACAGTTGTTTTACAGATGTGTTAATTTGCTATTGTGATTTAGTCACTCGTAATAAGGGACATTGACAGTATAACTTAAAAACTGATCAAACAAGTAAGTGGTGCAGGGTAGACACAAATTTTCTATGTTGGAGCTGAAGAGGAAACTAAGCTGAGCCAAAGTATCCAGAGCTTAAAAGCGTAACAGCTCATATACAAAACAAACGAAGATGTTTTGAATTTAGACAGGCTTAAAGAATATCAAAACATTTCTCTATAAAAACAAACAAATAGCTACCTTTTTCTTTTTGACTCTTCTGTTTACAAAACGTTGAAAACTTCTTTTTTAATTAGAAAAGAATGATCACAGTTCAAGATAATTATAAGTTTCTTCTATGAAAATTCTTTTTACGGTAGCAGCGATAGCGAATACCGTATTAAAACACCCGTGGACTACTACTACTACTACTACTACTACTACTACTACTCCTCCTCCGGCCGAAATGGCAGTTTAGTCTACGATTTAGAGTCTGCGAGTCCCCACTAAAAACTCAATATACATTCTAATGAACGAACGTAGCCTTTTGAATTTTCGAAGGTTTTACATCACATACATTTAAAATACGTTTTCTTTGATATTTTATCACTTAATTGATGAAGGAATGGATATTAATCAAATAGGTATACATAAAACTGGGACTTTTAGTTACTTATGGTTCTGAATCAATGAACTTTGGCACTTGAAAATAGATATGTTTTTCGTGTCAGTAAAGCACAGATCAGACTTTCTTATTACTTTCTTCGTTTGTTAGCTATCTGTTCTGTCTTTGAACATCAAGGTTTTCAAAAATCGAGTTAAAAAAAGGCTGTTATCTGTTTGAATTCATTTTCGGTTTCAAAAAGTTATAATTCAAAACTACGATGGCTCCGAGGGGTCACGTTTTGTTCTTGCTTTTGTTTCACTTCCCGCAAACATTTTTTTCTTCTCAATGTTAATTTCACTTCTCGGAAATATTTTCACTTCTCGCAAATGTTTTTACTTCTCGCAAGTTTTTTCACTTTTCGGAAACATTTTCACTTCTCGGAAATGTTTTCACTTCTCGCAAGTTTTTTCACTTTTCGGAAACATTTTCACTTCTCGGAAATGTTTTCACTTCTCGGAATTTTTTTCACTTCTCGGAAGTTGCGAGAAGATGTTTTCACTTCGAGGAGATAAGATGGCGGATGAGTAGCATGCTGGTGGAGGTTCATGAATCGATGTTAACTTAAGGCAGTCTCCACTTAAATTTAGTGAACCTTTACTCAAAATCTTTTTGTATTGTACTGTGTTCTATTTTATAAATGATAAGCAGGGGGTAGCTATTCATAATCTATGTACAATCATATAAAAATATACAATAATGTATATAGCCAGGGCACAGTAGTGTCTAACACTGATTGATGATGTGGACCTTGTGTTGAAACAAACAAAAAAGTAAAAACACTCCAAGTAAAACAGAATAGGATAGAATTTGGGAGGTTCATTGTTAGTAAAAGATTTAGAAGCGAGAAATTAAAAATTCAGCAGAGTTTGAATTTTGAGAGGGAAGCATGAACTGACTGGGTATCTAGGGAAATATATAAAATGTCTCCTTTAAAAATTGAAGTAATGAATGATTCTTTTGGTAGGTCAAGGTGTACTGGTCATTACTACTTAGGAAGGTGATGTCATCATATAACATGGTAATGTTAGACTCATGGTCCTCTAGCCAAAGTCTCTTTTTAAGCCACATCTGAGTAAAAATACCTTTAAGGGAGCAGTAAAGCATGCTTGTTTATATTGGGGCAGGGTAGCACAATTTTTTATGAATAACAGGAAAGGTGTAACTCAAGTTTGGTGTAACTCAAGTTTGGCTTTGGCTTTGGTTTGGCTTTGGTTGTTTTGGTTTATATAAACAATTCTCAATTATCTTTAGGGACATGGATAATATTTTGAGGAAACAAATTCGAGAAGAAATTGAAACTTACATAAACAACAACTCTGTATCAAATATTCAACAACAGAGTTCAAGCTCTAGTTCTTGTGTTAACAGCAGCTCAGCAACAGATATTCAACAACAAAGTTCAAAAGTCAGAGGTCAGAAGTCAGAGCGAAGACTTTCGAATTTGCTCCAGAAAATCAGATGTAAGACTGATCAGAAGGAAACAAAGAAAAAATTTAAAAAACTCCAGCTGAAATATGAACGCTATGAGCCAATTGAGAAACAGTTTATCGTAGTAAGACAAAAGCATGGTGGTGGTGCAAGATTCTTAGATGTTGAACACACTCCTGTAACACTAAGGGACATCAAATT
Source organism: Turritopsis dohrnii (assembly GCA_027922465.2). Taxonomy (NCBI): domain Eukaryota; kingdom Metazoa; phylum Cnidaria; class Hydrozoa; order Anthoathecata; family Oceaniidae; genus Turritopsis; species Turritopsis dohrnii. The sequence goes on along the minus strand of BQMF02000137.1, from coordinate 187,288 downwards.
GAGGGGACTGAAATTATTTTTCGATAATAGTGGTTGTAACTTTTTCCTGGAAGATCAATTCGAGTGTGTAATTACTCTAGCGGATATGGCAGGACAAACTCTTGATGAAGATGAAGACTTGTGGTGCTATTTGAAAAGAAGAGGTGAAGTCATTTCGAAAACAATTTTAATTGTACGTTCACAGCTTGACAGTATTGATGATGACTTACCACCTGGATTAATACTAAAACGTAAACTTTGTGCAGGTTGTAATTCTGTTTATTTTGGGGAGGAATGCATAGACTGCATACAAACTGAAGATGCAGATAGATTTCAGCTGGTAGCTCCCTCCCTCTCTCCTTCCCTCCCTGAGCCTGATACAATACCAATATCTGATTATGGTGATGACTCAGTTTTAAATATTGGTAATCCAATATTTCCAGACTTGACTGTTATTGAACCATCTATTACTGAGTTTGAACAGCAGAATTTTTTAGAAGCATCTCCCTCGGCCACTCATAAGATAAGAGTACATCGTATGCAATTAAAAGAGGATCTCATCAAAGCATTCCGTGGAAATAATGTAAGTGTTAATCATTATTTTAATGATACATTATTTATTTTCACTTATTAATTTCTGTAGTTTCAACTACCTATGATGAACAGGTTGCTGGTTGATAAAACTGAATCTAAAAGAAACCTACTGTTATACAAGCTTAAATTTGATAAAGCTTATGGATGGATTTAAGAACCATTACTATTGATGGCTAATGTTTTACTATTGCCTCAAATACTCATTCTTTCAAAATCATTTGCATATGGAAAACATCCAGGTTTTGTCAATTATAGCTTTGGTATGTTTAAAGTGGTATATATATTATATTTAGATCAATATATATGACCAAGTGTCATTTGAAGTGATTGACCCTAGAGGGATTCCAGAGCCAGGTGCTGGAGAAGGTGTCAGCAGAGAAGTGTATTCTTCATTTTGGCTTGAAGTGTCCAACTGTTATTTCGATGGGGAGAAAGAACGTGTACCAGAGGTCAGACACTACCTCTTTAAAGAGGAATGGCAAGCAATGGGTAAAATACTTATGAAAGGCTACAAAGATGTAAGTTATTTCCCGATTATGCTCAGCAAAGCATTTGTGCTTTATTGCCTGTATAATGATGTTCCTGAAGATCAGTTAATCCAGTCATTCAAAAAGTTTTTATCCATTGACGAGGCTGAACTTGTGGAGAAAGCTCTTGATTCACAAGTAGAAGGTGACCAAGTGTTTGAATGTGAGGAGTTCTTGGATTTGTTGGATCGATTCAAGTGTCGAAGTAAAGTAACCACAAGCAATGCCAGAGGTATCATTTTTGAATTGGCAAGACAAGAACTGGTACAAAAACCTTTCATTATTACTGTATGTTGGCATCCTTATTTTCAACAATTACGGCAAGAAAAAGATTTTGAAAGTTCAAATTCAGTTGACAGTTTTTATGACAAAGTAACTCCAACTGGGAAAAAGGCTTTAGGCTTACTAACAGTCTCACCAAATGATGATTCCGAGCGTGAAGCCTTAACACATTTCAAAAGGTTCGTACGTGGGCTTGAACCAATTCTTTTGCGCAAGTTGTTAAAGTTTTTGACTGGCTCAGATTTAGTTGTTGTGTCATCACTAGAAGTTACTTTTATCAAACCTGTAAGTGATTTTGCACGGAGACCGATAGCACATACATGTGGTCCAACGTTAGAGTTGCCAAGTACCTACAACAGCTTTTGCGAATTACGGGAGGAGTTCATGCACATTTTACAACAAAATACCTGGGAAATGGACATCGTTTAAAAATGGTTGATACCTCTTCAAAGCAGAACTATTTTTAGTTTTAAAGTATCTAAAAAGGAAGTTGTGTTTATCATTTAATTCTTCTATTCTTGCCATGATAATGCTTATGGCCCTTTTCTGTTAGTTTGATGTTTATTGGAAGGTTTCTTTTGTTCTAACAACATTCTTTTGTTTCTTTTGTGTTTATCAGTTCAACAAAAGAGTGGGTTCCATAATGTTGTCTTCCACACATCAGCTATGATGTACGTATTAACTGTTTGTGATTATCAGCTTTTGATAACTCATTGTAGTCGATCAGGAATTTTCGCAACGTTTTGTAATTTCAGTTTATTACAAGTATTCTTGGTATACTAGTAATGATTTTGTTACCAATCGAAACTTTACATATACTTTCTTAAAAGATTTTTTGTTCTTATGTAGGGTAGTATTATATTCTTTTCTAAGATATGTGTCTCATTTCTTTGACCGCAAAATGTCTGATCTTCGCTTCTAAATACTTTACAGAGAGGAAGTTCCCCGTGCGATAAACTTTCACGAATCAGCATCATGTCAGTACTTTTCGCGCGAACTTACTTTCCCAAAAATGATAAAAAAACCCGCGAAACTTTCTTCCCGCGAAACTTTATCCCCGTAAAGTAAAGGTCGTTGCAAAATATTATATATACGTACATAGGAATGGTGTTGCGCTACATTAGTCTACATATAAAAGTCTATTTGAAAAGTGATTTTGACAAAAAGTTACACATTTGAGATACAGAGAAAAATAATGAGACGTGAGAGTGATTTATGAAAAATCCGCAATCTTTTCGAGAAGATATATATAAATATTTAGAGCTTCCTCTGGTGTTGTAGGCTCATTCAAGTGATCTTGTTCCATCAAATGTTTAGCAAACTCTTCAAATTCCGTGGAGAAGTCTCGCGTATTATGTTCAGCAATTCGCTGGAATTCCTCAAACTCATCCTCATTCACTTGTTGGATATGGTTTCTTCTTTCATATAGATGTGGAAGAAAATACATGGTATTAGGGCGGCCACTTGGTCCTCTATTGCGGCTTCTTGAGATAATGTGAGAATTCCAATCATTGACAATGGATCGCAGATCCTTGCGTATCAAAGGCATAAAGCAATACCGTACACAATCTAAGTAGACAGGGTCTGAAGTATTTAGAAGATTTAAATCAGTTGCATCTTGTAAAAATCGCCTCCACCAACCTATCCTATCGCGTTGAAGTAAAGCCCAGTACGATTCGATGCGCTGATTTTGTGGTGATGTGGTAATACTGAAAGAGCTTGTAATAGTTGTGTCGTCATCTTGAGAAAGTGAACGTAAATAAACATGAATAGGCTCAATAAGTGAATGCTCAGTACCATCGTCGGCCTTGATAAGGAGAGGTATTCCACCTAACTGGGATGCAGCTTTTAAATAATAGCTAGCTACAACTTCTGGAGCCTTGTTGGTTGACGAGACCTCTAGCCATATTAGTCTCCTAGAAAATCCGTCAATGCAACCATGGATGCTAAATCCAAATGGTTTCAGTTTATCGTGGCCATCTATATGCCAAACGAAATTTGGGCCAGGTGCAAAGTACATTCGTCGGTGAAGCCTTCTTTTTCTGCGATCCTCTACCCCTTCAGGATCTAAAGCCTTTAAAATTCTGCGAACATCCTCACGTCTACAAATCAGTCCTTGTGTTAGTAAAGCTTTGTGCATTTTGCGATATCCAAACAAACGGCCACTATTAGTGAGCTCTTTTCTAACTGCATTTGTTATCTCTTCTTCTGAGCTGCGTTGATTAACTGTTGAGCGTTTTCGCAATCCTTCCTTTCTAAAGTGTCTTTTCAGTGTAGATAAGCTCATCGCATATCCATGATGTACTTTTAAAAACTCAGTGATTTCTAAGTAAGTCAAACCTTCCAGAAAGTAGTTTTTGATTGCCTCTTGGACTACAGAGGGCATCTCTCAGCCATCTTGTTTTGATCGTAGAGTCATAAGTAAGTCAAAATGTAAAAACCGTTAAGAAATAAGTGAGAAGTGAAAAAGAAGACGAAGTAAAAACAAAAAAGGAAGAAAGAAAAACAAAAAACTGTGAGAAGTTAAAAAATTGGAGATTCAAAAACTATTCGTCAGAAGTAAAAAATAAATCGAGATTTAAAAAAACTTTTGTGAGAAGTAAAAAAAACCTCGAGATTTAAAAAAATTTTTGTGACAAGTAAAAAAAACCTCGAGATTTAAAAAATTTTTTGTGAGAAGTAAAAAAAAAATCTCGAGATCCAAAAATTATTCGTGAGAAGTGAAAAAAAATGTTTGTGAAAGGTTGACCCCTCGGAGCCATCGTACAAAACATACATTTTTTTTTTCTCGAAGAAACGCGTTTTTTTCCTACATAAGCTCTTATAAAAAAAACGTACGTCATAAACAGCCCATGCATGTATAATTCTTTTGTCTTCTAATAAATTGAATTGCTGGTGTGTTACGATTAGACCCTATTTACACGAGTTAGTAATTTTAAACATTATATTATCGTTTATGCCTGTTTTCCACCAGTAAGATATCTCAAGAAATAACATTTACAGAACGTTTAAGAACTTTAAGTAAAATTTCAAATTTAAAAGTATTCTTGTGGCAAGTACTTTTGCTGCTACCGTTTTGCGCCATCTGGCTCTTGTTTTATCTTCAAATACCCATATCTATCATTTTCAAGAAACTTTAGAAAATTTAAAATGGTTTCTACCCTCACATGCGTGGTAAGCATAAGTTTCATGTAAGCGCACACACGAAATTTCAAAAAACCGCTAGGTTTGGACAGCAGAAAAAAAAAAAAAAAAAAAAAAAAAGAAAAACAAAAAAGCCGGTTTTAAAGTATTTCTTGCTTTCGCAGAAATCCAAAAAAACCAGAGCCGGTTTTAATGTATTTTTTTTTTTTTTTTTTTTTTTTTTTGAATTTATTTTAACGAGGCCGGGGGGAACTGGCAGTGTTATTCACTGATGTGGGCCTCCACCAGTGTAAGGTGTAATGTATTTCTTGCTTTCGCAGAAATCCAAAAATCAAACAAACAAGATCATTTTAAAAAGGTTATCAAAGAGGATCCATTTTACATCTGTGTTTGTTATAACAGATGTCTGTTCCGCCATTCAGTCAAAAAGTTTGTTACCCAAAATTATTATTTTTCAGTTAAAAGATGTTGTAATATAGTGGCTTCTTTTGATGGCTTTTTTTACATTTATAATACATGTGATAAAAATTTGATAAAGAAAAAAACTCCTTGCCAGTCCGTTTCCAACAAGCTTCCATTTTATGACTTTCCCAATGAACTCAAGGAGATATGTCGTTTGGAAAGGGTACTTATCTCAAAACGTATTATTTTCAAGAAAATTTCGATTATGCCAAAAGGCCAAAGTCCAAAACTGAAAGGTGCACTCTGTAACGTACCTGCAGAAAACATTGATGTAACTTATGTTTTACCAAGGCAAACAGATAGCAATGGAATCGTCTTTGTTAAACTAAAACGCAAACTTCAATACAGAGGTCATGTCTATGTTGAAGGTGTAAGGCCTCAATTTCTATGTCAGATTCTCCGATACTTACAAGTTTCCAATCATTTGTACCAGGATGTAGAAATAGACGCAAATAACATTCCAAATGAGCTAGTTAATTTAAATGATAACATGGAAGACTTGCTTGAGATATTATTAAGAAAGGTGGATGATCCCATTACTGTTGTTCTTGAAGAGGGCAATGACGAAAGTAATGACCAAGAAAATAAGAAGATGATAATGAGGTAGAAACAACTGGAAGTCCTTTAGATGCTTATCGAACATCGAACTGGTGAAACAGCATTAATGTCACACGAGCCATCAGCACAAGATGTAGATAATGAGATTTTAAACTTAGTTCTTGGTGAAAGACTTAATCCAATATCTATTTTGAATGATAAGTATTGTGAAGAGCTTGCCAATACACATCTTTTCCCAACAGGTAAATTTGGTTGCAAGATTAACAGAGAAATCCCATTAAGTCCAAGAAAGTATTTTAATGAGCGTCTATTGAATTATACTCAGAAATTTGCCTCGGATTCTGATTACATTTTTTTGCAAGTACAGTGATACAGCGGTTGAACTTTTAAAAAGTCAAATTAATATTGCCATGAAAAATTAAATGCTCATAATTTAACTGCAGGAATATTTAGCCAAAACTTTAAAGATACTGTCAAGCAATTTATTGCTAATGAAAAAGCGTACAGTTTTATGAGTACAGTAAAAGGTACACCAGCATATTGGAAAAAATTCCTTCATGAAGTCCTAGCAATGGTGAAACAGCTAGGACCACCAACATTCTTTTTAACTTTGTCCTGTGCCGATTTAAGGTGGAATGAACTTGTGTTGATAATATGTAAATTAAAAGGTCAAAATATCATGGATTATGAAATAAATGAAATGACATATCAACAAAGATGTGAAATACTCAATAGTAATCCGGTTGTTGTTGCAAGACATTTCCAATATAGAGTTAAAATGTTTTTCAAGGAAATAATATTAGATGGTGCTCTTGGACCCAGTACTTTACCATAAAAGTGGAATTTCAAGTTAGGGGAAGTCCTCATATCCATTCCTTTATATGGATGAATAATGCTCCATCCATTGATAGTAAGGAAACGTATGTTGAATAGATTGACTCAATGATAAGTGCTGAGCTTCCACCTCATAACAATGATTTCTTTACACTAGTTAAAACATATCAGCTACATAGACATTCAAAAACATGTAGAAAAGATCGTAATAATAGTTGCCGCTTTCATTTTGGTAAATTTTTTAGTGAGCGCACTATTATTGCTGAACCATTGCCTAATGATTTGCCTAATAATGAAAATGAGACCTTATTGAAATCCTTCAAGAACTTGATATCTACAACCTGCAAATGTTGTATTAGGTCTGTCACAGTATCTATCTAACATGTTTCGTTTAAATATAAAAGTGGAATCTTCTGGTAATTGCCTCATTTCACTTTCACTGAGACAGACTTTGAATCGTTTTTCAGGTACATTACTATTAGCAAATAATACTCCAGGAAAAATCTTGCGTAGCCAAAGTTCAGGCATAATCAAATAAACTGCCTCTTGGACTGGTACTTCTCTCTTGGATGGATTTTGTTTTGCTGAGTTTTTAAGATACTACACTTTGAAACAAAAAAATAATGACCAAATTGCAATCAGATGCATTTGGTCAGCAAGAAAATGATGATCTTCCTGAGAGCCATACAGATGTTACCAGTGATGTTTAAATTTTAGATTTTAAGAATTTTAGATCAAGACATAAATGCTTGCATGCGTAGTTTGAACACTCAGCAGAGAAATGTGCTTGATTTTTTTCTTGAATGGGCAATAAATTTTTTGAAAAATCTGAATTCTAAGATGCCATGTACAATTGAACCTTCTATATATTAATAGCCGATTCTCTGTCTGTTTGTTTGTTTGTTTGTAAGTCACGCAAAATGGTAGATGTGAACTGCGAAAGAGAGTCAGCAATGAAAGATCTCGACAACCAATAGGGATAACTGACGTTTTTTGGAGTCCGCGATACAGACGATGGGGTGACGAAAAATTTGGGTCTAATTTTTTAGGGGAGGGGTCTGTGACGTCATCAAAATCTTTTAACAATGATATCTCTGTAACGGTTGATCGTAGCGGAACGATCCCATACATTTTTTTGATCAAATTTTCGAGCTCTACAACATGGGAACACTTTCGGTTGCCAATTCCTTAATTTTATTTTTCGTGAAGTCAATGCATGCTGAACATGGGCGGCGAACGACGCCGCCTTGGCGGCTAGTTCTATTTATTTCTGACTGGTGGTGGAGGTGTTGGTATAACTCATTTATTAACTACAATTCTAAATTCCGTTACATTTTCAACCTCATTATAATCAGTCAACTGATTCAAAACATTATCATTGTCTTGCTGACCAAATGCATCTGATTGCAAATCCAATTTGGTCCTTAGGAAAGTGTTCAAATGCTTCTAGAACTAATTCAGAATATGGTTTAATCAACAGACAATTATGGGTTATAATCTCAATAACACCTGGCTCATTCATTTTTTCAATGTAAAAATGAGAACTTTGAGAAAATAATTGTTCCTCAGTTCGGAAAGGGTAAAACAATAACAAAAGATGATGCGCATTATCTTTATAGGGTTCATAATATCTGAGAACGAGTGGAACATTGCGACATCTTAATTTCTCAGGAGAGTTCATTAGGTCTTTGGATAATTTGTCAAAGGATGATTTAACTTCATCAATTCAGTAAATTCATTTGGCTGACTATCATTAACTTCATTATTTTTTTGTTTCAAAGTGTAGTATATTAAAAACTCAGCAAAACAAAATCCATCCAAGACAGAAGTACCAGTCCAAGAGGCAGTTTATTTGATTATGCCTGAACTTTGGCTATGCAAGATTTTTCCTGGAGTATTATTTGCGAATAGTAATGTACCTGAAAAACGATTCAAAGTCAGTCAGTGAAAGTGAGATGAGGCAATTACCAGAAGATTCCACTTTTATATTTAAACGAAACATGTTAGATAGATACTGTGACAGACCTAATACAACATTTGCAGGTTGTAGATATCAAGTTCTTGAAGGATTTCAATAAGGTCTCATTTTCATTATTAGGCAAATCATTAGGCAATGGTTCAGCAATAATAGTGCGCTCACTAAAAAATTTACCAAAATGAAAGCGGCAACTATTATTACGATCTTTTCTACATGTTTTTGAATGTCTATGTAGCTGATATGTTTTAACTAGTGTAAAGAAATCATTGTTATGAGGTGGAAGCTCAGCACTTATCATTGAGTCAATCTATTCAACATACGTTTCCTTACTATCAATGGATGGAGCATTATTCATCCATATAAGGAATGGATTTGAGGACTTTCCCTAACTTGAAATTCCACTTTTATGGCAAAATACTGGGTCCAAGAGGACCATCTAATATTATTTCCTTGAAAAACATTTTAACTCTATATTGGAAATGTCTTGCAACAACAACCAGATTACTATTGAGTATTTTACATCTTTGTTGATATGTCATGTCATTTATTCCATAATCCATGATATTTTGACCTTTTAATTTACATATTATCAACACATGTAGGAATTTTTTCCAATATGCTGGTGTACCTTTTACTGTACTCATAAAACTGTACGCTTTTTCATTAGCAATAAGTGTTATCTTCATGTGACGAATGTAAAAACACAGAAGAATCAACAGTGTGTGCTGCGTCTATTTCTATGTAACAACGGTAGTAACTCCGGTTGCTGTGAGTACTCATGTCATATCTCGATACTCTCGTCGTTAATAAGCATATTAGGAGTCATTGACTGACTGCTCAGCTGCCGTCTGTCAAATTTTAAAAATGCTGTTCGCATCCCTAGTAATAAATGAACTACTACTTAATCCTAGACAAAAATAAATTCAAAACTGGAACTTTGAACATGCCGCTTTTATGATTGTAGTGGAAAAGGTAAACCATTACGGATGGAAGGCTAAAGACCCAAAACAAATTTCTGTTCCGTATTCTTAGTAAGAAATTTTATTGTAATGGTGTTGTAAGGTGAGTGCGCTTGTTAAAATCCAACCACGCATCAGTTCTATATACAGCATATCTTGTCTTTCTCCTCTCAATTTTTTACTCTCGAATAAAGGATTGAAACATACTTCTAAACAGTACAGAAACAATCCGTAATCGGATAGAAAATCTCTACAACTGTTTATAAGTTGTTGTGCAGCAAAGTTTCATAAAATCTAGGAAAATATTCCAATTTTGATAATGTTTTCCCGTAAGCAGAGTTAAGAAACTAGAGTTAAATAAAATAGTGAACCTTGCTATTAATGAACTTGACTTTTGCCTTCGCTTGTTTTTACCAAGATCTTGGCTAGGCAAGATGAAAATTGTACGGGTTGGGATTATATCAAATTCCCGCAAAACAAATGTGAACTCACGTGATGTAAAAAAATTCTTGCCCAGTTTAGCGGGATTAAAACTGTCATATGAACACGGGATTACAAATAACCCAGCATAGCCAAGTTAAGTCCGGTCAACAGGGACAGCCCTCCTCCATCACGTTCGTTCAGGTTTGCAGAGCCGGCGGAATGTTATTAGGCGCATGTGTCAGCAAGATTATGAAAAACCAACATGGAAACTTCTGATTAAAGATTTGAAAGAGTTTCATATACCTTCGTAAATTAGGAAAATTTATCATATTTCGTTAATAAAATGCGGAAGCAGATATTTTTGTTTGAATTAAGTAAGAAGTCAAGAAACACAATTTAATTCGAAACATCTATCTTTTATCTAGTTTTTCTGAAAATTCCTCTGACTATTACTACTCCCCCAAATGCAGGAATGAAAATTTACAGTAACAAAATGCAATTTCAAGAAATTTTATTATGTAAGTGTAAGATTTAGTACTTCCTCAGTTATTCACGAAAAAGAATATTTCAATTGCATCCAATTTGAATCATTCTAGAAATAAACTTTATGATTTTATTGCTGGTGATGTCTCTTGTACAGAGGCTCTGATGCAGATGTTGTATCCATTGCAACAATTTGTGCACTACGAAGATATGAATCCCCCTTCCACAGGCCATTATCCAGGGGATATGTTACTGTCGGTATGATCCAAAGGCTATTTACTCGGTTATGGGGTGAGTTGCGTAGGACTGGGAGAAGTGGCAGTGTTTCAGGACGGGCTGTCTTAAAACCTACTATATTTATTTCTTTTATTTGTTTTAAATAATTTCTACTTAATCTCTTAGTTAACCCTTATTTACAATTTACTAAAAGTTAATCGACGTCAGTGTAACTTGGGCCTATGAGAAAGGAAAAAAAAACATTTGACAAGGAATTTTTGTTTAAACATCATGATGAAAAAATGAATATAACAACATAGCTCATGTGTACGTTCCATGCAAACAAGGTTTTATGAAACATAAGTTTATAATAAAAAACAAATAATACAGAAAGACTAGATTATATTCTAATAACGCTATTACAACATAGTGGAAATTCCAAAATAAATCCTGGAGGCTACTTCAAAACCACCATCAACAAAAAATTAATATAAACATACAAAGTGTGCCGATAACAGCTTAAGCAGGGGCAACTTAGTTAAGATTATACAGAATATTTTACAATAAGTTCCAACTAACAGTTCTATAAGGTAGCACATAAATGTTAATGAACTGGTCATCCAGTCTTGCTACCACAAGTATGAAAACTGGAAGTAAAGTCATTAAAGGAAAATGCATGATTCAAATTTCTATTTTCTGGTCCGTTGAATTGCATAATACGATATGAAGATACTTTAAACATGGCACTGTTGTTGCCTTGGAAATAGTGAAACGTCCAATCCAAAAACGCCTACTGATCAGCTTGAATTTTGCAATTTTCTTGAATTCTTTTTACGTTTCTCATCAATTTCGCACAAATAAACGCATACAGACAATCCATACTCTGCATTTTTCTTTCTGCATGTTTCTTTACAGTTTGATGTCGGTCTTCCATCAGTACCCATCGTTACCATAACAAGCAATAACAAGGCGACTGTCACTTTAAGATTCATCTTTTTCTTTATTGGATTCTAAATGAAGTCAGTTGACAGCTAATTTTCTTATGCGTAGTTCGATGTTTCTAGATTTCACTCAAAGTGAATATATAGGGTAAATTGCGGAACAGAAACTGCTGACCACACACTTACGACGGCTCGTCTGATCGGTTTTTGTTTTCCTTTCGTGTCATAAGTGTTGGATGTCATCTAGGTCAAGGTAACGGATGAATTTGGTATGAAAAATAGCGATTTTTTAAATGAAAACTCTTTCAAATGTTATATTGAAGTTTTTCATTAAATTTCCCATTCGTACTATTATATTTTCATTTTTCGAATTTAATTAACAGAAAGGCACATACATTAACCAGTAAAAGACATTTTTAGATAGAAAAACATTATCGTCCTTATCTAAACGACGAAACTCGAGATCAAAACATTTGTGAACTTTAATAACCTAATAACAAGACGATGTGAATAAGGAAAAGCTTTTTTTTCAATAAAATATCTGTCCTTCTTATTCATACTGGAATATTAATGACTAGAATATTAATGACCGGCATTGATTAAACTTATTTTTAACGTAATCGTTTTTCTCGACATTTTGGTGAATTTCACTGCAACAGCATAGCTTGGTAAAACTGACTTGCGATGGAAAATTTATTTATTTAAACAGACATTTCTGATAAAGTTTTGGGAAATTCTAGCGAGGACATATGAAATCATTTTCAGTTTTTGTGCTCGTTAGGAGGATCAATTTCAAAGTTGTTTCCACTACCATAAGTAACATGACCATCAATATGTGAATTAACTTATTAGGATACCACTTAATTATTGTTTGTTTTTTCGCTTTCTTGACTTCCGGTGGCCAAAAAAAACATAAATCAACGTCAGGTGTTCATGAAAAAAACGTCATTTGCTCAGACTGTTTCTAATTTAGTAGTAAATCCTTTATTATAGTTTATTATAGCGACCGAAAATAATGTGTTTTCAAAAAAACTTAAGTTCGTAAAGAAAAAACGATTCTGAGAAAAATTTAGAAGATCCAAAAATATTAGTGCAAAAGTTTCAAGAAGGGGTAAAATAAGAATTTATAAGACTGACTTTTATATAGTCACTTAAAATGTTTACATCTTTTTAGTCTCTGCAGGAAAAATTGTGAATGGACGCTTGTTTTAAGTCCTTTTTTTATAAACCTGAACACATTCACAATCAAATGAACGTATTTCGTCTTCTTCTTCAAATAGGCTTACGTTTGAACATCGAGCGAAAGTTCCAGTTATGATAATGTTATTTGGCTCAAGGGACCAGGAATAGGGTTCTACTGAGTGTATGTTTCACTCATCTGGGGTTCCACATGTCTTGCGGCAACGCTTTTTATAAGAACACAAGCCTCGGATCTGGCCAAAAAATAAGAAGAAAATAAGAACAACTTGAGGTTCGAATCATTGTTTCAAAAATTAAGAAAATTAAGAATCAGGATGTGTATTCTCTTGCAAATCTCTCTCAAGCTACCGTAAACAGTTGAGAAGTACATATTGTTTTCACTAATAATTGCTTCTATTTTCGCCTTTTTTCGTGACAATGTGCGAAATATAATTACTGATGAAGCAACGCAACGATTTTACTGGTTCTTTTTAAAAAATGCGTGCAGTCAGCCACACAAAGTAAAATTGCGTTCCGGTAAGCCAACGCCAGCAAATCTTATCTTCTGAACAACCTCCATAGATATCTCTCTCTGCTATTACGTCATTGATTCAATACCTTAATGAGCATGGTAGGTGACTAAAAGTTTCCCCAACTTCCAAATTTTCCTATGACTTTTCTGCACCCGACCGAAAAAATTTCCCCGACTTTTTTTCCCTGATCAAAATTTTTCAAGGTTTTTCCCTGCTGAAACATTTTTTTGGTTGAAAGTTTTGAAGAAATAACACTGAGAAATATCTTGATAATTTTTCTTTTCCCTACATTGCAAATATATGAAGTGTGATTTCTCCATATATGTAATTTGACACGTTTCGACACTACAAAATATTTTTCTGTTTATGTTTCTATTTAAAAAAGAAACAAATCACAACGCGTCAAAGTTTCGGCAAAATGTTGAACAGTTTTGTTTGTAAACAGAATTCTTTGCCTGTTACGTTATTCAGAATATCAGAAAGCTGCCCTTGCATGTAGAAGTATTCCTGTAAGTGATTGTTAGACTGCTAAGTGAGCAATATCCTTGAATATAGAAATGAATGAGAAAGACTTTTCTCTAACACGGGTGTCTTAAAGTGTGTCAGGAAAATCTTGCACCTGAAAAATTGCCTCACGGAGGATTGCCTCCAGTAAATAAAATAGTACATTGCACGGTATAATGTTTAGTAAAATTTCACCTAAGGAACTGTTGTTGGTTTTGTAGTGTCTGTTCTTTTATTACAAGGAGTTATTCGTAAATGAAACCAGAAAAAAGCCCAAAAAAAACCCGCATGTCTTGAAGACTTCAGGACGTGTTACAGTTTTTATTCTACTCTCAACAATAATCAAACATTCGGAAATATTGCCGAATTACTCAATTTTATTCTAAGCTGTCGAATGTAATCACTGTCGAATTCTTAATCAGCACCTTTCCTTTTGCCCATTACATCGATCATGTGTTATCTTCATGTGGCGAATATAAAGAACACAGAGTAATCAACAGTGTGTGTCGCGTGTTTTTGTATGCTACATCGTTAGTATCTTCAAGTTCGGTCGCTGTGTGTCGCTATGTCATATCTCGATACTCTCGTCGTTAATAAGCATATTAGGAGTCATCGACTGACTGCACAGCGGCCGTCGGACAATTTTAACAATGCCATTCGCATCCCTAGTAATAAATGAACTAATACTTAATTCTGGGCAAAAATAAATTCAAAATTGGAACTCTAAACATGCTGTTGTTTTGATTGTAGTGAAAAAATCTAATCATTGCAGATGAAAGGGACCCAAAAGATAATTACATTCTTTTTTCTTACCTAGAAGTTTCATTGTTATGATGTACTAAACTAAAATAAAATTCAACCACGCATGAGTTCTATATACACAGCATGTTTTGTTTTTCTCTTTAATTTTTTACTGTCGAACAAAGGATTGAAACATACTTCTAAACAGCACAGAAACAATCCGTAATTGGATAGAAAATCTCTACAACAGTTTATAAGTTTTTGGGCAGCAAAGTTTCATAAAAATCGGGGAAAATATTTTTATTTTTCCCGATAACACAATTAAAAAACTAGAATTAAATAAAATAGTGAGCTTTGCTATTAATGAACTTGACATTTCGCCTTCGCTTGTTTTTACCGAGATCTGGGCCAGGCAGGACGAAAATTGTACATATGAAATTTATCAAATTCCCGCAAAAAAATGTGAGGTCACGTGATGTAAACAAATTCTAGCGCGGTTGAGCGGGATGAAAATTATCATATGAACACGGGATAAAAATCACCCGCATAGCCGGTCAACTGGTATAGCCTGCCTCCATACCAATATCATATAAAAAATGAAACATTGAAAAATTAAAACCTTGCTGTAGCAAGCATGTAGTTCTCACTATTATGAATTTTCAAAAAATTGAAGATAGAACATAATAATTCTCACCTAACGAGACGATGTTTTACAATACAACGGATATTGTAATGTGTAGTGTAACCATGTGTCATACTGTAGCGGGGGCAGTATTTCAAAACTGACTCGGAATATGCAAACTTAAACAGCTGAAAATCTGTACAATACTTTGTTACTTGTTGTTATCTCTAAGGCCTCAACCACACTGAGAGAAAGTATCAGAACGTATTTGCTACAAACAAAAGAAAAAAAATGTGAACTGTAACCATAGATACATATTTAAAATAAAAATAAGATTTCTTAAAGAAACTATATCAAATTAGACAGCAAGGCGGCGTCACTCGCCGCCCATATTTAATCTGCGTTGATTCGACCCATGTTGTAGAGCTCGAAAAGCTGATCAAAATGTAGGGATGGTTTTGGTACGACCAACCGTTACAGAGATATCGTCGATCAAAGATTTTGATGACGTCACTGACCCTTCCCATCAAAAAAATAGACCCAAAATTTTCGTGACCACATCGCCTGTATCGCGAACCCCAAAAAACGTCAGTTATCCCTATTGGTTCGTGAGATATTTCCTCAAGATTGGGGATGCAATCAGAGTCGGCTATAATACATAGAAGAAAAAAAACTTTCAAAAAAAAAATTAAAGCGAAAAATCCATTAGAAATCAGCGTTTCAAAGTTTGATTCAAAACAAAACAACAACCAAAAACTTTACATAAAAGACAAGAAAAAAATATAAAAAAGTTTTGTTGATCATGATCACACTGTTGAACAGTTAACGAGGAAAAACACGAAAAACAACACTTTGCGATATGTTTCTTTTTAGCATTCACAGAAATCCAATTACATGTCTTCTAACATCTTTTTAAGGAAAGATCCGTCAAAAATCAGTTCATTGTATAACATTTATTGAATGAAAGATTTAGAGCTAAAACGTATACAAAAATAAAATGCATTGTTGACAAAATTTCAGATTGCAAGCTGTTTTTCAAAATCTTGTCGTTGCCTGAGCAATTTTTGCAATTTTTTTCCTAAATAATTTCTCTCACAGCTCACCTATCATTTTAGTTGACAGACAAACAAACAGACAAACAGACAGAGAATCTAGTATTAATATTATTGACTTAGGAAAGAGATACGAAAAAACATTCGGTATTATAGGTGTATAATACCATGCTTTGAAACGGGAAAAAAGCAAAGTCAGCTAATTATTGTATTCCACCGTGTAACGGCAATACGAACAGTTGGAAGATGATGAGGAGGATGATGATGAACAAAATCGAAAACTGACTTTCGCCTATCTCGTGAAACTACTATGTGTTTCTCGAATACGCTCGCTGCGGGGCCAATAAAAAAGTGTTTATTGAGGAAAATGTTCCAGTTCTTTAATATAACTTTGCTGCTGATTTCAAGGATGCCAATAAAAAAAGGTTTGGTTAAAAGTACAAGAGTATTAGATTTGCGTAGTTGAGGTATTTTCATCTGGTTGAAAACAGCTATCTCAACAGAGTTCGATCATTTGAAGTGTTTAGAGTCATAGAGTAACAATTATCATAACAAAAATGGTAAAAATTGTGATGATGAAGACCATACTGAATCATCAGAAACAGCAGATTCATCTCTCAACAATATGAAAAAAAACCCCACTGAAACTGTGATGGTTTCTCATAAGATTATGCCTATTTACAAACAATTTGTAATATAAACCCATCATACAAACAGTAACTTTATGCTGAGTCAACGCTTGTTTACTTGGAACGGCCGCCATATTTGATGCATTTTAAAATTTTATCGCACTATTGGAAACATTCTGTTGCACAACTGTCACACATCACCAAGCTTAAGGATTGTTTTTATGAAATATAACATATTCTAAATTAACGTC
The DNA here is from genome assembly GCA_027922465.2 of Turritopsis dohrnii. Lineage (NCBI taxonomy): Eukaryota > Metazoa > Cnidaria > Hydrozoa > Anthoathecata > Oceaniidae > Turritopsis > Turritopsis dohrnii. Next base: position 170,397 of record BQMF02000137.1, on the reverse strand, counting down.
TCATAAAATTAATGTACATAGATTTAATGCCACAACAAATTAACGGATATAAAATTAATGCAAATTTTTAAAATTTGAGTTAACTTTCAGGGGCGTTAATTTCTTAGAAAAGGAAACAATTTGTTTGATGTCAGCCATTTCATACTTTCGACTTTTTCATACGCATCAAAAATGGTAGCGAAGAAACTCACTTAGATTTTCAAAAAATTTGTTGATGGACACTAAATGGATTTAAAGCAGATATACCCTTGCAGAACAGAAAATTAAGAGGACAAACATAATAGAAACATATAATTATCTTGAAATGAAGTGACTATTCTTTCTAAATAAATGCTCGATGTTTTGTAAGCAGAGTGTAAAAATGGCGCTCATTTATTTTTACATTCCTTTCTAAATATAAAAGTTATTTCGTGTATGGAAGTGCGCTGTGACGGTTTTTACGCACTATATGCGAACAACACAGCTCAGTTTCTTCTCAGCTCTCAAATCAAGAGCGTATGGATAACTGTATAGCTTAATATATTTCTGGATAGATAAGCTTACTTTATACACTTCCAACCTGATCGTATTGTTGGGAAATACAATGTTCTATGTAAAAGAGAGTAGTTGTAAATCCTTTCAAAAGACTTAGTTTTGAGACTTTGGTGATATAGATTAAAGGGAATGTGTTTACTGATCAGCAGGAAGAAAAAAATGTTATGGTATTGAAACATTCCTTTACAAAGCTGATAATAGATCAAAGATAAATAAGAAGTTGCATGATTCTGAAGATTTCAGGACGTGTTTTAAAATTGTATAGCTAGTTTCGAGGATATTATAACCTACAAAATACAAGCAAATGATTTTAAAAAAGTGGAATTTTCAGAAAAACCGAGCACCTGGCTTCAATTTTCGCCAGATCAGAAAAATGATTGGCATATTCAAAAACACCACCTTCTAATTGTTCTTTGTGGAAATGGTTAAAAAAGTTGGAGAACTTTCGAACTTTGCTCAAAACTTGGCGAGCTCCTACAAAAATTGTGCGTAATCTTTCATTATTTGGAAAAGGAAAGTGTAATGGTAGTAGTAGGACGAAGACAAACTCGGGCATTTGAAAGACTTTACTCCGTCATGGTGCAAAAAATAAGAAACAACCTTACAGTTCTTCTTGTCTTTGTCTTTCCATCGATTTAAATAGCTGTAAACTGGGTTGAAATGAGTTGACATATAAATGCTCTAAAATAAATTTCTTCCACTGCAGCACACGATCATTCACCATATCATGTATCCGCCCGTGAATATTAAGATTATTTATCAAATTGTTCAATAGTTATTGAGCGTTTCATCAAACTTGATACTCCTTCACATTCGCCTACGATTTCCAAAGGACATCCCCACAGGTTTCTAAAGGACATTCCCCTACGATTACAAAAGGATATTCCCACAGGTTTCTAAAGGACGTTCGTTTCCAAAGGACATTCCCACAGGTTTCTAAAGGACGTTCTCCTACGGTTTCCAAAGGTACATACAGGCAATAGAAAACATATACGTCAAATGATTTCCACAGCTTATTTCCTAATGTGCATATGAATGGAATGTCACATAGAGAGGTGATGTGAGAAAGTGTCTTGGAATCGAGGTTAACACAGAGTCGTGAATACAATTTTCACCCGTCATCTATCCGATATCATCATTTCATGAAGCCTAATTATAGTAAGGCTTTCTAAAAAGCGTTTTGCTTTCTCTTAATTCGATTATGCCATACACTTTTGTTGCCTTTTATTCTGACTCACGTATTCCTTATAAGGAAAATTACACGTCGAATGACTCACGCGTGTATATTATACATATTAAGAATTCTCACAAGTGCAATATGAGGATGAGGACATTTGTTCAATGATGAATATTTCATCATCTCTTTTAAAACTACCAATGTTTCGGGGTTTTTTTCATGACGCATAAAAACGAAATAAGATCAACTAAGACTTATTAGTGTTTGATTGTTTATGACGTCATCTCCTTAACGTCAAATATTCTTTCAGTTAGTTTCGATACCTATTGAAGCGAAAACCATTCCTTGACATTGCAAAAGTTACGGTTTCCTTTAACATTGTTTATATTTGCTGGTCGTTAATTTGTCGGTTGTTTGTCGACAATTTATCGTCGATTTGTCGTTTACTTTTCGGTAATTATTCGTTAATTATTCGGTGATTTGAAAACGTAGATCACTTTTATGTGTTAACTCTAACTGCAGCGTTAAAAAGGGTAATACGGGTAAGTAAGTAAGTAACGGGAGTTTTTAGTCCTTGGGCTTCCATCCGTAATGGTTGGTTCTTCTGCCCGCCGACTTGCAACTGTTAGTTGACTTACCGCCAGAGATACGTATAGCATTGCTCTAACTTGCCCGAAGGCCAGTGTGCAGTCAGTCGATGGCTCCTAATGGGCTGACACGCTGCTTTTAAAGCGCATCGGAGTGGTGTATTGAGATACGACATGACTGGACTCGAACACGGGTCGCAGCGGTCGCACTCAAAGGTACCAACCACTACACCATCGCTGCATCGGTTTTTCTTTTGTTGCATTGTTCTTTATTTTCAAAGGCAACAGATAAAGAAAAAAGTGCCCAATTTTTCCCAATTTGTACTTTATTTTTTTATATATATATATTTCGTTTTAAAGCTACTCTTTAGCTGTAATATATGGTCCCAAATATCTCAAACCGCTCATGTCTCTACACAGAAAGAAGAAATGAAAAAACACAAGTAAACGGGAAACATTACAACATATTTTTAACAAATGGGTTTTTTCATAATCTTCCAATTTTACGTAGTAAATCGCTGTGCATTGGTTGAGTATCGGGCAATCGAAAGCATCAGAGATAAAACAGTTTTGAAGATACAAGATCAGTCTCGTTATCACGTAAGGAAATCCTAGAACGAGGTTTAACTAAGCACTAGTCCGCATGGAGGAATTTAGCCTCAGACCGAACACGAAACCTTGGGTTTTAATGTACAACGCTAACCTGTACCAAAATGGCGTGAAGGTCTGGGTGCGAGGATGGTGAATGAAATAAAATTGGCCTAGTTTATTGGCTTACAGCGCTTAAACTTAAACTCTATTTCTTTGACTTGAGCGTTATAGCTTTGACGTCAGTTTCGAACGCTTAATACTAATTCCCATTAAATTTGTTTGTTTTTTCCTGAATAACATTTCAACCACAAAAAATGTGTCAAGCGCTTTGATTCAGCTGTTTGGCAAAGATTACCTAAGATCTATTACCCTTTACGACCTCTGAATTATGCCAATGATTGACATAATAACCATAATGTTCGCTACTATATGCGCTTCTAATTATAGCCATCATGCAATTCCATGGAAACCATGTGAAAATTATACAAGAATGGAACAATTCAATGGGATAATCTTCTGATTGTTGTTCAAACAAATTTCTGTGTTTGGTTGCCCTAATTATTTATATCTCGTCTTTAGTTTATTATTTCGTTTACCATTTTCTCATTTCATTAATAGCTATACAGTTGTGCTTAGCTACTAGGGAAGGATGAGAAGGCTTAAGTAATCAGCTTACTAACAGATAATCCACTCCTTTGGAATTTCCATTTCAGTATGCAGTTTAATGTCGTCAACCATATTCTGTATCTTGTTATGTAGCGTGTGAAGATACGCTGGTAGTATACTATGCGCATGCGTGTTTCAAAGTAATTACAAAGTTGCTAATAGCCGGAAAAAAATGGCTCCGGAATTTTTGAATAACTTTTAAGTAGAAAATTAGTGCAATGACATCGAAAAAAAGTTGAGGTCAGTGATGTTACTTTCCATCCATATCTTTCCGCTTGGAGCACTTCGTAATAATCACATGTCGTATAACATTCTTTCCTCTGGGCCTTTATCCAAATAAGGTAAACAGGAAACTTTTTACGATCAGATAAGATTTTCTTTTTCCGATATTATCATAGATTTCCGCGCTCCTAACACACAAAAGGCTAAAGATCTTCGATTATCTCTTCTGTTAGTATATAGATATTATTGAGGGAGCCTAATTGAGTATATATATTTAGTTTACTATGCTAATTGTTTCATTATAAATATTCATTATCAATCCGCTACTTGCCATATGCTGTCTTTGATGATACAGAACCGATCTGATTATTATGGAGATAAGGATTTTTTGGGTTAAACGGAAAATAGCAACCTCGTTGTTTTTAAAACTTCCCAAACTATTCGAACTAAGGCTTCGGTATTTTCTACCTATATTTCCGAAATTTATTCCGAATTAGGAGGAAAGCTGTCTGATAAAACAATTGTAAACTTAAGAACAGATCATTTCAAGGTATTCCGAATTCAGAGTTGATTTTCAGGTGCAATCGAATTGTGGTTAGATCAGCAGATTATAGAATCACAGCTAGTTTTTTGTTGACAAAAAAGGTATTAATAAAAAATGGCGTAAAATTCCCCGCCTTTAAGGGCATCCACTTCAGAAACCGGAAAAAAACACACTCTTGATTGATGGAAAATCGTGAGGTATGTCTCTAAACAATGTGACGGAGGTTTTCAATTCCTACATTAATTATTGTTACATCTTAAAATGTTACTGTGTATCAACTACAAAAGAATTGTCGACGATTTTCCTTTTTTTATTATGAACTTTAATAATATTGTCGAATTCAGCGATTAATCAGTCAATCAATTTATACCATTATCAATCAATAACGCCACGCAATCTTTGTGCGTAAGCCGTCGAAAAAGCCTGCTAATCAGTTGCAGATCATGATAGATGACTGATCAAAATATCGAAGCAATAGAATATGATGTACTTATATAAACGTATACACTGCCTTTCTATGTATTGCCATCAAAACAACTCAGGATTGTTGTTTCCGGGGGTGACTTCTTTGTTGTTTTTTTTTTTATTTTTTTTTTGTTCAACAATTCCTTCACGTAAAAAAAAACCCTTAGTTTCAAATAAAGTTAAAATACCAACTTCGTTCCCAATCTATTATCGTGTTGTTAATACTCAAAGAATGTGCTGCTAATGACAATGCGTCATCTGTGTATTGATATAAATGCTGTTAAGTGGACGTTCAGTAGTAGTTTTCGCTGACTGTCCATTCAGTACACACATCATCACAGAAGATTAAATAACAGAACTCTGACAATTGTTGTTACCTTTACCTGCTGTTGTTGGTTGTTGTTTGCTTGTTTGTTTGTTTTCGTTTGTGTAGCTGTTGTTTTATTTTTGCTAATTTTCGAAAGTAAAGATGACGATATCGAAGCTCAATAACTGTAGCGCCATCTTGATTTGGCTCATGTGCTGTATTGGTATTATCAACGCTGGGGTAAGAACATCTTTGTTAGTGTTTATTTTTGGATTGTAACTTCTTGATTTTATTATTTTCTGATGTGTTGTCGATCAAAATGTTATGGTAAACATCAGATAATAACACCCTATCCAACAAATAAAGTTTACTTGACGGATTGAAGGGTAGAAACACTGTTTTCATTGTGTATTCGAATTCGTGATAGCAAGTAGAGCTGCTTGTATTATATTCCTACTTTTTCTTCTATAAGTCACTTGCTGAAAATAGATATTGTTTTTATACCACCTGGAAATGCAAACAATTACCTTACTTCCAGGGGGTTCCATTTACTATAAACCCTGATTTTCTTTATGCGGAAATGGAATTACATGTGAATTTCAAGCAGCTCAAATATTCAATGTTCTTGCCAACGATAATCATCCGAAGAAATTGTCATATAACAATCAACATACTATGTCTTACTAAATGCCAAAAAGTACTGACACAACGTGTTTCAATTACCTCTAACTATATTCAAATAAACGTTCGTAAGCATACTTGGTACATTGAGGCAATACATATTTTTTTAGATGATCGTTTTAAATGAACACCATACAAATAAGAAAAACAGTTAAAGGGGTCTAGGAAAAGAACAGAATCATAATTCCACATTTTTTTAATGTCACCTCAACGTCTCCAAATCAAAAATCACTTCACTGGGAAAGACAGTGAAAGCCTTCTTAAATCAATCTATGTTGAGGTACGATGATACATCAAGCAACAAATTATGACAGTTGAATCAGTAGGAGATTAATGGACTTTTACAAAAGACTGTAAATAAATAAATCAAGTTTTCCTGGATAAACGATCAACAGCAAACAATTAATTTGATTAATAGGTCTGTTGACTAGGTTTATTGAAACTAATGATATATCAGAATGGTTCAGTCTTCATTGGAGGTGTAAGGCGTGTTTATTGAAAATGTTTTTCCACATACCTCAAACATAGAGACGGCAAGTGCAGAGTATAAAAAAGCCCGCCTAGTTCTTTGCAAAACTAATTTGTTATTGATAAAAAAAAATTGATAGAAACAAATCCTTTCCCTATGAATAATAGAACTAAAGTGGAAACCGTTGTTAAAGTTTTTCAAAGATGATGGAGATGATAACATACATTCTATTATGGTTAATACTAGACTTTGTTTTCCTGATCACATCAGGGTCTTATGGGTGTAAGTCTTTCGTTATCTCCGTAATCTTAATTTGTGGGGATAAAGATAAGTTACATTGTTTGTTTGATTATGGTTTTTATCTCTATTTTTTTAAAACATAGACACGAGGCGCTTAGTTCTCAGTTCAAGAATGTTGAATAAGATTTCCTACATGAATTTCATCTCTTCTCGAGAGTAAAATCTGGGAGGAATAGAGAATCACGCGCAATCAATATTTATGAGCGAACTTATGATTCCATGTGAGACTATAATCAATTTGAGATAGAAAACGCAAGCCAAGAAAGGGAAATAAAAATTCGCAAAATAACAACACGCTTTGTCTTTCATTTTCTTGACCACACGCTTGTCAAAACAAGAATAACATCAGTCCAGTAGGTGCATAATGACGTTCCATTGACATCCTCGTTAGCTATCTAATATCCGTCATAATCAAACATTAAGTATCACCATTAATCCCGACTTAATCGTGTTTTCCATTTTTACAACCTAACTCGGCTGATAAACAACCTCCATTTTTTTTACATATGTCATTACATATGATTGGCTTACAATTCATCATAAGAGAAGGAAAGAACCAATAATGACTTCGAAAATAGCAGATGAGTTGAGGATTAGATGCGATATCCTGCTTTTAATAACCATTTAGCTCCTATGCCTATATATAGAAGATAGTTATTCTCAACAAAACAGCTTGAGGGAGGGGAGGGTTTTTATATACTCTTGTAACTCTAGCGTGGGTGACGTGAAAATAGACAAGATTTGGATGCAAAGAAATTTATTTTAGTTAAACTGCTTCAATATTGTAGTGTATTGTTTTGGTCTCCGCTATTCCTTGCCAATTGTGACCAATCACTGAATAGCTATAAATCCACAGCAAGTCAAGTACTTTATTATGGAGATAATTATCTGATAAGAGACCGGAACTGTTTGTTAGGATTTAAATTTTGCATAGCAACTCATTCGAGAAATAATAACAAAATTAAAAAAAAACAACAACAACAAACTCAATTGGTTGGATAAAACATGATTGGACTCGGTAATAGCATTTATCCAGGCTTGTCCGTTCCTATTACATAACGCTCCGATTGACCGATTTTTGTCCAATTAAATTTCGTGATCCCCTACTATTCATTATGTTTATTCTTGGGTATATTTTTACCAAGCATATTAACATATTAGCATATTAGTATATGATTCTGAAATTTCCAGGGCTTAAAAAGGGAAAAAAGCAAAAAAAAAATAAAAAAATAAACAAAAAATAAAAAAATGCTCTAAAGAAAACGTCACATAAAAGCTCACATGGACCTACATAATATTAAAACGATATCGCTGTGGATAATCTATCGTTTAAAGTGCCTCCAAATGTACAAAAAAAGTAAAAAATCCCTTTATCGCTTCATCAAGAACACAAATATACGTACCATCAAATAGCGAAGTGGATTAGTTTTTATCCGTGTGTGAATATCTAGAGTTTGTCAGTCCTTAAATTTTCATAAGGTCGTATTCAACAGACTGATGCTGATAACTTGAAAATTTTATTCGAATACCGTATATTTTCAATAATATGTTTTTATTGGCATTTTCAAATTCATATTTCCTTTTTCGCTTTTTTAGCCTTTCGGACGACCATGCAAGAGCAGTGGGGATTGTGGTCAAGATTTTTGTTGTGCTTTTCGGGTTTCTCACAAAGCTGGCTTCTGTATGCCAACAAAGAAACTAGGGGAATTATGCTCAATCAGTTTCATGGTACGTTGATCATTCTTTAATTTAGTCATTTATTGATTTTATATTGTTTAACTATTTAATAATTATTTAACCAACGCCGTCATCTTTTCAATGAGTGACGTCGGCTAAAAATTTGCTGTGAATGCGAAAGAAAAAGGGAGGATCAATTCATTGCCATGACTACGACTGAAAACTCTATTTAACCGCGGAAAAACTAAAAGTATGAACCGCAATCGCGAAGCTCTTATCAGTTTTTTTCTTATCATTGATCCTTTCAATTAAAAGTATTGATGGTTTCCAGAGTGAGAGATATTTCAGTACATAACTTTTAGTGTTATCAACCCCCCACTCAAATATTTCCGCTGTCGCATTCCCTATACAAAAACATGGTAGGCACATTTGTGTACAAGCACATCGGCTCCTCAAATTAATCTTCTGATATGTTAATTGACTTCTTTAGACTATTATTAGTAAACACATGCCGTCACCATAAATATCTTTTGGGAGAGGTCTTTTTTTTATTCTGGTATCTCTCAGTATGTTACCTCAAACTATAACATTAAAAATCTCCCATTCAAAAGACTTGTTTGTTACATGACTGACATACTTTACGTGCCAATCTATTGTAAAAGGATTTCAAGCGCTGCATTGTTCCCATAATACGGTCACTGAAATAGAGATAACATAGAGCCGAAATTCGACCATGTTTGTAAACAAGTAAAAGTTGATTGGGCACATGACAATTTATGTACTGTGAAACAAAGTGGATTAAATGTTATGCAATGTGATCTAAGAAATTATTTTCTATGGATGTTTGTGTATTTATTTTTTTTTGCTTTCATCAGTTATAGCATAAATTAGAGTCGCTAGCTTTTGCTGACAAAAACCTTGAGTTTTAAAGGCTGACTTCATCCTGCATTGCGCACTTGTATTTATCCCGCTATGCACGCCTGTATTTTATGTGACAATGTTGTTTCGGACAAGCACAAAGTAGCAATGCAGCAGTTTTGATGTCTTCAATGTTAATTACCTATGGCAACATTACATACTTAATCACTAGCTGTTACAAGAAATAGTGAAACATGTGATATTTAGTGATTTTTAACCTTAAACTATTTTTTAACCAAAAAAAGGTTAGATATGAAGATCTTCTTAAAATGTTGAACACATAGTGTCTGTAGATCAATAGGGGTGGGTTTGCTGCAAAGGCAGAACATTTCGGGATGCATTTCTATGTTTAATACAAAACAATAATTTCCGACAACGCAGTTACATTTTCTTACAATTCTTATTCCTTAGTCTCAAATTATTTCATTTATTCTGCTTAGAGAGGTGATTCCTTCACTTGTGGTTGTCAATTGGGCCTGACATGCGCAATAGTGGAACGCGATAAGAAAACAAAGGTTGCAAAAACACGATGCGTGCAAATACCTAAAGAAGGACCAGAGATTATGGAATCGAAAAACGAAAACGTGACTCAAACCATGACTCGGTTATTGACTGGAAGAAAATTGGAACGACTTTTGAAGTTGCTGAGCGAAACACCAGCCGTTAAAAAGACGTAGTCAACCCACCTCTGTAAAAACAATCAGTGCAAAGCGAAGTGGCAAAACAATCATTCCATTGCGTTCGCTTTTTCATTTTCAGGGCGTTAAGTATCATTCACAACGCTACTAGCTACGATTGCGCACCATGTGACACGTATTGCGTTTGAGATTGTACTCAGATGGTGAATCTTGCTGAATATTTGTACATGTGGATTGCTCCACTACAAATAATCAAAATGGAAGCAGATGGATATGAAAAGAGAAAGATGAAGATAAACAAAAAACGAAAAAGATTACTCTGATATAGTTTATATTTAAAAATAACATTTTGTAAAATGTATTAGCGTTCTTGTAATATATGTTTGTAGATACCTGAACGGATAGAAGGCGAAGAGAAAAATAATTAATTCAATGATGTTGAAATCTGTGACCTAGTCCCCAACCCTCAATTACACCCTCTGCGTGTTGAAGGTTATTTCGGAGTATAAACTACTGTCATGATAAAAATCGAAATAAAACCATTCAGCGATTAGGATTTACTTCGCTCGTATATCTACCTAGTTATAGCGAAGATACACATTTAGTTTAGAGACTGTCACGAAGAGACGTGATAAAGCGTGACAGTAGTATCTTCTTTTTGAAAGCATCATTTTCATGTTGTTCTTTTTTTTAAACGAATTTTGCTTAAGCAATATAAAAACAGGTTGTCAATAAAGTAAAAAATTATGAGCTGGGAGTTAGTTGGCTTTGTTGTTGTTTGGTTTTAGAAAACATGAATTATGAAATCTATTGCACACTGCATTATTGACTGCACACTGGCCTTCGGGCAAGTTAGAGCAATGCTATACGTATCTCTGGCGGTAAGTCAACTAATAGTTGCAAGTCGGCGGGCGGAAGAACCAGCCATTACGGATGGAAGCCCAAGGACTAAAAACTCCCGTTACTTACTTACTTACTTACTTACTTACTATTTTTCTCCATCGACGTTTACCGATGTAGTTAAACCAGATTGCGTTGATTAAGAACTATCGCATAATTTCTGAGCAATTCAATTTCCGTCTCGATTGTGAAGAGTCAAAATTTTGATTTTCTGCTTAAAGGAGAAATTGAAAGTTAGATTGCGTTGTACATATAAATCGTAAATAAAACACGCCCCTCCCAGGGAGCTTATACACACAGTGACGTTTCAACAGCCACACAAAAGCAACACGAGTAATATCTTCATTAGACGTACTTGACTTTTATGTGAGCTAATGCGATCATAACGTATTAGAAAGATATAGCCTTGGCTCAGCCTACTTCATTATACAGCCTTATGGTTTAGACGAATGAGATTTAGTAGGCAAATGGAAAAAAACCACAGCTGTTCTGTCCTGTTGAATGGTTTATTCTTTAAATAGTTGTTTTGAAAGAGATGATTGCATAACATCTTAAATAACATCAATCTGAACCTGCCCACACTCACTACTCCCACATTCTCCTCAATCAATGTTCTTAGAGAGATTCATGGCTGTCCATGGCTGTATGTTTTGATCTACACTTCCATGCAGTTGGGTTTTGATGCTAACATTATGTTCGTCTGACAAATCGTTACCATCAGTCTTTACGATGTAAACCTTGTGAAATGTGTTTGGGTTAATGAGTATAACGCTCGAGAAGGTTGGGTCTTATTTGTCCAAATATTTTTATAAGTGTTTTCAACGTATAAACGTGGTAGGAGGTATTATGTGTTATAAATATTACGTCATAGAAAATATTTGTATTGGTTTTGGGGAGACGTTTATGTCATAAACATAAAAATCAAAAACACCTGATGGCGGGAAGTCTTTTCGATAAAAATCATGCAAAGATAAGTTTAATCCATCTATGGTTTTTCATGCTGCTTCAACAAAGTATATGACTTGTTTACATGAATGTTTTTAAGGCTTATTGAAAAATATTCAACGTTAGCAATTTTATAATCGTTAAAAGTGTCCGCATTCATTTTCCAAATCGAATTCACGTCAAACAACTGTGTTTTAGAGGCGGTATGTAAGGCCAATATTTCATGGTGACATTAGCAAAACCGATCACAATATCAATACCATGAATGGATTCCTAGATGGTTCAAAATTCTCTTAAATTGATCATAAGCCATGTTTGCGATACATAAGAGGGTATGCACCTCACGTATCTTGTTAGGCGAAGATTCGATTTCAGTTAGACAGTTCGATACATGATTCCACTCTTCCCACCAGCCTTTGCAGATAATAAGCACTTCTACTAGCGAAGAACATTTTCCAAAATAGTATGTTAATTTTCTGCAAAGTGCTTAGATGAGAGAATGTTTTGTTAAAACGAAAGATTGTCGCATCGACGGTTATTTGGGTTGGGTTCGTTGTGGCGTTGTATTATATATTAAATGTTCTTGGAAAGGGAAAATAGAAATCATGCAGCTTTAGCATTTTTATAGAGGCTATATACACGAGCAGAAAAATTATTTAGTAGGTAACCCTAAACAATGAAGAACTTCTGATTTCTTGTTCTAATAAACTCCATAAAAAAACGGAAGAAACTACCGGGAAAAATAATCTGGAGGGACAAAATTTACCATCCATAAAAACAATATAATAATATCAATAACCACTGAAATAAATATCGTGCTTGACCATTTAACACACGACGTCAATACAACGTTGTTTTATAGTCAAGTAAAAATTACATTACATTTGCTCTTTCATTTCGTCATCTCGTTCTTTCTCATCTTAACCTACTCGAAATTAAGTTGGTGATTTTGATATCAGTCAAATACATTAGAACATGCGCTGTAAGTGTAGTGGTTATCACTCTCAGAATTCATGCCAATGGTCAGTGTTCAATTCCCGCTGGTGATGTTTTCATAAGATTTGTTGAAGTTATAGAAGTTAAAGTTCGTGTCTCCGTTGCGTTATAGGCGCACAACATATTTCAGATTCCTCTTGCAAAAATCATACTCAATTGCTATTTGACTTGAAGACTTGACGTAAGATTTAACGCGGCGTGAGGGAAGCCATTTTTTATTCTCCATATCTGTTTCGAGAATTGTCTAATGCGTTTTCTACAATTTTGTTATGTATGGAAATAAAGAGAGGGATGTAAGCCATGTAATCTAAAAATGAGACCTAAAACAAAAATAGATCAATGGATGTATAGAGAAATTAGTCAGCAAATTATGCAGATATCAAAGTCAACATTAAAATATTCTGTACTCATCAAACTTTATACTTCGAGTTCTGCTATAACAAAATCAAAACAAACAACGCTAGGGAAAATATACTTACATCTCCTGTATCGTCCACCTGTATGTGACTCATTATCACCTGTTCCTGCTGTTTGCTTAAACCACCAGCAGCTAGCTCCAAACGAAGTTGATCCGCATTGATGAAATTTCCATCCATTTCGCCACTGGAATAAAACATATCCTAAAAAGGAGTTACCCAAATTATCATTAGCGAAAAAAAATTGAAGGATTCATACAGAATCTAGTATTTTTTAATGTTCTTAATGTTTTCGAAACTGATTTTCAAGAGGACTCAAATAAAATGATATAATTCAGAAAACTATAGCTTTACAACAATACAAAGCATAATTGGGAAAATGGTTATAGTTTTTGCAAAGGCATTTTGTGTTATTGTGTTTCCATTTCTTCTTTAAAAATTCCGTCAAACGTGAATCAAGAAGCGACATTATCTCAAGAAAATCACATCATATATCATCGTTTATCGCCGGTTTCCGTAAAAATGCATACACACCCTGAAAAATGAGATCTTCCGTTCCACTTCCATTATGTCCAAGTTGTTGATGATGTTTGACGTCATTGAACTGTTCAACAAACATAAAATAATCTTTTTAATCTTCGGAAGTTTCACAAGAGAATACACTTATCTATTTTTATATATTTTATTTGTTTATTTACTTATTTGTTGCTTTCTACCCAGTATTTCTGATAGAAATTTTATCAATGAACGTCCTAAGAAAGAAGTCTTATATGAAACCCTGATCTGCTCATAAAAGGCACAAGGCTGCTTCAGCTACTAAAATGGACAAGCCCATTAGACATGCAAAATGAGTGTTAAAGTCAGTTCAGTGTGCAAAATCGTCAAAAAGTTATTGCGATGAAGTGCATTTTTATTGAATTGTGTGTATGTTTCTATAGAAATGCACTCCTTCCCAGAGGTTTTTCAACAAAAGTGCCGGCTGAGAGTGCACCAGTGCTGTAGTCACTTCAAGCGAGTGACCATCTGCTTCCCAGACAGTTGATGTTGCAACATTCGTGTCATTGGAATATCCAGAGAGTATGAGCCTATCTTATCATTTAGATGTGACATGACCTGACCGATAAGACTTTACTTAGATCCAAAACAGACATGCGGGTCTTGGAGAAGGAGAGCAACGAGGATTTTCAATTTATCGAAAGAATCTTAACCAATCAAATTTCAGGATAAAATCAAAATTTGAATTCGATAAAAAAGATAAAACAATTGTAGTTCATGATATAAACGAATGAAAATAGTTCTCCTTAAAGGTATGTCGAGCTTCCAGATGAGTTCTAGCCTGTATTGTAGATCTAAACAAAAACGTTCGGTTCGGTGCTCCTTTAAATCAAGAATGCAGGAAATATTCAAAGCAGATGATTCTTACTGATTTCTCTTGTTGTTGAAATAAAAATGTACCCAGTCGGCAAAATCGTCAAAAAGTCACTGTGACGGAGAGAATTTTTATTGAGATTATGAGCATATTTATATAGAAATGCACTCCTTCGCAGAGATTTTTTAACAAATGTGCAGGCTGGGTAGATTTTATGGAGAGCAGATGCAATTTCCACATTTTACTGCAAATATAAAAATACTTTCGAACTTTGGGAAGTGATAACGAAAATGAAAAACCGACATGAAATGATAGACTTTACCTCGACATTTTCATTTTTTCTAACAAAGCACAGATAACTGAGAACATCCGAATTGAAATTTTAGATACTGACTGCAGTTGCAGAACCTAAAGAAATAAAATCAGATGGAATATAAATTAAAATAAAATATTTAAAGCAACTAATGATCAATTTTCCATATGACCGAAATAATTAAAACTATTAGAAATTGAGTGAGTGACGATTCTTAAAAACCTTCGATTCAATATCTAACACGTTATAGAAACAGATTTATTTTCTTACTTCTCCGATGTAATTCAAATATTGATCAGGAAGTCCATCCAAGCTTGCCACACCATGCACCGTTTCTTTTAATTGCTGAAAATTGGCAAAATAGAAAAGAGGTTTGATAAAAATTTCTTCCAAATTCTTCGAATTTTTCAAATTCCTATTCAAATAATTGAATAACGAAACGAACTTGAATATCAAATATTAAGTGAGATCTCAAAAATGCTTGTTAGATCTTAATACAGTAACATTTAAAAGCTGTTACTCCTGTAGGCCATTTGAAGAAAAATTTTGAGCGAAAATCTAAAAGATTTGTAGAAGTTATAGAAAAATAAAAAATTACAACAGTAATAATGTTAAATTAAAATAAAATGAAATAAAGAAAAATTAGAAAGGATAAAACTCGATAAATTTTAGAGGAACCATTATCTTAGATATTATTCATGATTGCTTACATCTACGTTTATGATCCCGTCCATGTCCACATCAGTGACCACGAAAGCTCTTGCATAAGACTTCACCTTTTCATGGTCCACCAACTTGAAATGTGAAATGTAGTCGATGTTTGTTACTAAAAAAAACACCAAAGACGTCCTTAATGCAACCACATTAGTTAGTACTCCAAACAAACTGGATCTTTTAAAATTTCATATAACAATTTGAATTGAGTGAAGCCTTTTTTGCGCAGTATTTTAACGGACAGCTCCCAGGCAAAAAATCATTTTTTGCCCTTTTCGTATCTACTTTCCAAGAATACCTTTGCAAGACTGATTTCTTATCACTCAATTAAAGAATTTCATATGTTTGACTTAATTTTCCCTTCAAACGATCACTTTGTTCACCATTGACCAAGTTACTAAAAAATATACCGTCCCTATATTTTATGTCACTGTTGCAGGCTTATGAAATAAGATAATTGTTTCCAAAAGTGAACTGCTCGTTTATTTAATAAGACGTTACCGTGTGTCCCTCTTTTATCAACTCTTTCCGATGGTCCACCACGACCTGATGATATTCTAAACAATTACACAAAAAGTATACCGTTTATAATAAATCATTTGAGCATTGTGGATGCATCCAATCTTTTAAGTTATGCATATAATATATCTGTGTCCTGTTTCAACTTTCCGATCAATAAAAGACTTTTTTATATTTTTAAAGTCATATATTCTAAAAAGGTCCCCACAACTAAACTTTCTTTGTAACGTATTACACCTTGCCTGTGTAAAAGTTCGAGTCGTGCTATTCTTATAAATATTTAAATTTTTAATCCAAGCACATTATGTTTCGCTCAATATTAACTTTCCCACCCAAGGCCTGTACAAACTAAAATGCAGCTTGAATTTTACTACAAGATACAACTAAATGTTATAATATCTTGCTTTGGGTTTCTTTAGTCCTCGATGCACTAAAGTGAATGCTAGAAAAATACATATCGGTTTTGATAAGAAAAGCCTGTTTTACTGAACATTTTCGAGTTTTATTTTACAGCACTTTACGATTTATTAAAGGAATAAAAACAAAGATTCGTTGAGCAGACTAAAAGAAAAAAGAAACGACGACGTTATTTGGATAATGAAAGCGGCTACCTCAGCATACTTTCAACTTTAGCTTCGTACTCTTTGGGTTTTTGCTTGAACAGGGCCTCCACTCGCGCCGAACCCGTCACTTAAATGGCAAACGACAACAAAATAAAGAATTACTGCTAAAAACAAGATCTGGTTCAAGAACTTAAAGGCTATATATCAATAAAAGAACAAGTGTTGCAAGAAAATCAATAAGGTATGGGCAGTGGTAAGAACGTACGTTTCCAATACTCCTTCTCATTCGTTTCGTTTACTGGTAGGTTCCAAATACTATCGCTATGAACAGTTTTCCTAACTTGACGACTTTGTTGTTTTTCTTTCAATTGCTCCGTTCTCTCTGCAGTTTTGCTCTTTCCTTCAGTTATCTTTTCTTTGCTTTCTTTGATCTGTTTTAATCTCACTTCTTCTGCTTTCCTCTTCATTTCATTGATATCTATCCTCTTTTTCAGTCTCTTTTTGTTGATGATATCTGCAATATAATCTCTTTGCGAAGTTTGCTTTGGTTCACTTTGTTGGAGTATCAGCGTTTCAAAATAACTACTACAAATGCATGCTTTCTAAAACAGCAAGAATAATACTCCTGAAATGTCACAAGTAGACGTGTTGAATAATGCAAAATTCCAATTTTATTTCATTATAACTTTCACACAGAGCAATGAAGTTTTCATAAACTACATCGTTGCATATCCATTGCCTTGTGAAAGAACTTTGTGAAACAAATTTCCCTAATGTTAGATGTTGCCACGTTACTTCATAATTTGCATCCCTTTGTCAAGTTTTCCAGTAGGCAAAATTTTCAAAAAGCCACTGCGATTAAGGACATTTTTATCGGAAATGTGTATGTATTTCTACAGAAATGCACTCCTTCGCAGTGATTTTTCATCGAATTGTGCCCAGTGGGATTGCTTATCTCATACCAATACATTTTGTCTTACCGTTGAATAATGCTCTATTCCTCAGATAATTAAAGGGAAGCTATCACCAAAAAGTGCTCTGAAATTATCAATATACATCTCAAATGCCCGGATGATAACTTAAAACACGGTTCTAAATGGCCCGATAACTAATTTCCAGGTTGACGTTGAACTCGAGTAAAAACGTTCCATTAAGAAATTTAGGATAAATAGATTGATCTGACCTTTTGTACAGCTGTGTACGATAGGATTGTTTCAGCTACATGGAATTCGTCTTCAAACTCTAATTCAACAGTAGTAACCATCATTTTTGTCATTCTTTGACTAAATGCAATTGAGTTTACACTTGTAACAACTACGCTGATTCATATCTGGAAAATTTCGAGAATATCTGGCCAGTATGAATTCTATCACACTTACTATTTTTCAAAAACGGTGAAGACAATTTCAGGCTCTACTTCTTCTTCCTCTTCTTCTTCAGATCCATGAGGCTGCAAAAAACATTATGACTTTGATACCATGGGAATGTGTATGCAATCAGAAATGATAAGGTATTTATTTATAAATCTCAACGGTTGGTATTTTCAAACTAGGTTGAGTTTGTTTCTCTTTGTCAAGCTATTCTAAAGGCTGGTTCAGACCTGACCATTACGACGATTAAAACAAATTAATCGTTGCAATCGCCAATCGCAAGGTGTGAACACTCTCAAGCATTGCATTAGTAACTAGTAATCCAGTCAGTAATTTTGATATTTCATCGTCGTAATTACTAGGCGTTTACGACGATTTTGACGATCACACTGAATAAATAATCGTAGTAATCATCTTAATCTCCAGCTCTTGTCCAGGCTTAACAGAAACGCTAGATGTGTACAAACAGCTGAAACATTGATTTTATCTCCATTTCGAATAGATTTTTGCCAAATCTGTTTAAACTGTGTATTTCTGCCTAGTTTTTATGCGATTCATTGTTCCACTGATTTCATTATTTTATTATTTATAATAGTCTCTAATATTCACGATTTCCATTTTAATAGTTAAACGCAGCTTGAATGTTAAAAATTACGCTAAGTAAGATGATAACTCGGCCACAATACAGCGTTTAAACAGTTTCGAGAAAGATCTATTCTCATCATTAGCTATAACCCATCTTTTTCCATGGAGGTATAAAACAAAAAGAAAGACTTCTCTTATCATTCAGAAAATGACTTTTATATTTTTGGTAGTCGTCGGTGAATACGAAAACTTTCTTAAAAATTAACGACGATCCAAAACCAAATATCAGCTGAAATAATGCCGGGTAACCTTGCTGTATATTTCCAGGTCTTGAGGAAACAACGACACGATTGCATAATGACCCGATTTTCAAATCCCTATGACCACAAAACTTGCATGCGCATATTGAGTTAGTACCGAATGGCTGCAACGCTGCGTTGTAAATTAATTATAATCGCCAAGATGGAAATAAGAACAGACTTAAATTCAACCCAAAATTCAAAGAAGATTCAAAGACAAAATTATTTTTGAGTTTAAGCTTTTCGACATTAGAACATCACCTTCAATGTTATAAAATAACTTGAGTTCGTTCCCTTTCTGCTTTATACTTCCATGTTCAATGACGTAGCTACCGTTATGTATAATAATGCATATATAACGTATTGTACTGTACCGTGCTTGTATGCATCGATTGCGGTGTTTGGCTGGTGCATGGAAATAACACTTCACTTAAAATGTCCTCTACATCTTTTGCACTATTGTCGCAACTTTCTGATGGATTCTTCATTTCGATTGTTTCTGCGTCTAAAACAGAGATAAGAATTTGCAATTTGCATTCCCCTTATGCTCTCTCAATTGAACTGTGAATGCCAATCAAAACTTTGAAATATGTTCCAGCAAGGAATAGTACACAGAAGACCTTAACCAGCTTGTATCTCTGTGCGCATATGAAAAGCTAGTATTACTAATTGCAAATTGGTTTTTACCTTTGTAGAAACTTCGTATTTCAGACACCTCGCTTAAATAGTCTCCATACGTTTGTAAGCTACTAATAGAGTCGTCTGACGTCAAAGACATGTTTCTTGGAGGTTTGCTGGGGAGTTCTACATCTTCCTCGATATTTTCAATTTTAAGAGGTTTAACAGTGAACTTCCCAAGAACTCCTATTTTCTTAGCTTTTTCAATAAGATATTGATTGTCTGGAATGTCAAAGTCAATATTGATGTTTGCATTTAGCGTTCTATCTAGTGACAAGTTTCCTCTTTCTGTTTCATAGTTTTCGATGTTTTCCACAGTGACATGGTCATTCCTTTTTACCCAATCCGTATGAGCAATAGTCTTCCATTCAGTGTCCATCTGAGGTATTCTGATTTTATTCTTCAATGTGGATTGAAGCAATTTCACATGACTTCCTTTGAAATCCAGTTTCTCTAAGGAAATGCTTCTTCCTCCTTGTTCTACTGCGTCAAAAACAGATTTGATTGACGCGTTTTCTAACTTTAACTTTTCAAGAAATCTTTGCAATATGTTTTCGTTTGTGACACCTTCTGACAATAGTTCTGTAAGTAACCGTCTCATCTCTGATTCAGCAGTCAGACGTGCATTATCAGCATCCAATAAAAAGGGTGACTTTTCATTGGTACTGATGTTGAGGAGTTGGTCGATTGGAGACAGTGTGTTCACAAAATTCCTAAACGTATCAATATTCGAACCACCTGTATCGGTCATGTTTAATATCTTACGCAATAAGATAAGAAGCTCTTTCGTGCGCCTGTTTTCCGTCTTTTTAAACAAAATGTCGTGTTCTCGTCGCTCTTCATGAAACTTCTGTTCGTTCACTTCTGCATTAATTTGTTTTACAGTTAAAGTTGCTTTTTGAGTAACAGTATGCGTTGATTTAGGTTGACGGTGACGCAGAAGTGGGCTGTTTGGTGGTGGTGGAACCACTGGTATTGTTTTCACTGCTTTCCTAGTAACTAATGACTTATGACTTTCTTGGTTTTCAATGAAGGGAAACACTTTTGTGAAACTGAGAGCGTTGGTAGGGTGCTGACAGTGATTATTCTTTGAAATCAAATTGTGGTCTCGTGTACAACTAAATTTGAATGATTCACCAGTCTTAGCGTTACTTCTACCGAAGTATTTCCGTTTTGAAGATTGTGATTCGGCATAATCTGAAGGAGCACTTTGAAAAATGTACTTTTTTCCTTTTAGTTTCAAATCTTCCTTGATGTATGGAACACTATTGGACCTACATGCAAATCTTTTAGATTTAAGTGGTGTCTTATCTGTGTCATTGTTGATTGACCGCAGTATGGTAGGGTTTTGTTTTCCCTCCAAAAGAATAGAATGTACGGAAGGTTCATCGATGCACCAAACACACGAAATTTTCGGTAAGCTAATTTTGTGTTCGTCAGCAAAGCAATTGCGAACTTCTTGAATCTAAACATAAAAGGTATTGTTTTTTCGTCAATATGTATAGCGCACTATAGCTGCATCTATCATATTCTCTTGTGGAAAAGCCACAACAGAATCATTTTATCCAACTTGATAATAAGGCATCCTGCAAATTTATTCCTCATATTCACTAAACATTTTATAAAAACATTACATATCTGGAATGCAATCACTCTAACTTTGAAATCAATGTAAAAACAGCGTGATAATGGATTTTTACCAAATTCTCCCTGTCCAGTCTGTCTAAACATTTTTTGCAAGGTCCTTGTTCCTAAAAGTAAATTGATGAATGAAAAAAAAAAACGAGTACAAAGACTATTTTTGGTTCCGTAGAATCTTTCACATGTTCTTGACATTGAGTTGCCTTTGCACGTATTGGAAAATCACCGAAAAGGAAGCTATGCGCCACTGTAATATCCGCTCCAATGATTTATATTTAAAAACAGAGAAATTAAAGAAGAATGAGAAGGAAACATACCTCTTTGTTAATTCGGTCTTTACTTTGTAAAAACTCTTTTATTTGGATCGGAGGAGTATGTACAAACGTGATATATTTGTGTTTAAATCTAGGTTCACTCTAAAAGAATTAAGGGGTGAAATCATTCTAAACAGTGATACAAGCTATTCAAGTTTAAAGTTTAACAAGAGAGAAGTTTAAATCGAAATTTAGAAAGATAGCTTTAATACACTCGTGTTATTTTGAAGAGCGCTTTACAAGGAATCACCATAAATTCTTTCAGTAGTGGCGCACAAGAGTAATTCCGTTAGACGCAGAATCTTACGCAGAATCTTTCCAAAAACAAACGTCTGTACAGCAAGTCAATATCTTTCATTGATTGATCATCAAAGACGTCAACAGATATGACACTTTGTCCTGAAGCTGAAATGATCGGATAACATTGAATCAATGTTATAGTAACAACATACATCAAAGCTACTGTGCAAGGTAACGTGATAGCATTTGGTTTTCAACAACTAAAATCATGTTAAATAAAAACAGAACACGTGACGAAAGGTCGTTGACAAAACAAAGTGCTTTGAAAACATAACATGAGTATTGATGAGTACCCCTGTCAGAAATAACGAGTTCTAATGTTTTGTGTTACGTAAAAAGTAATCTATACCAGTACTTAAATTTGGAAGTGAAAATCGTTTATGTTGCAGTCGACCAGGTTGTTTCATCTTGATTTCAGATTCAATATCAACGTGATTTCTTATTTCCATTTTAGCTCTGTTGCTGTAAGAAAAATGTTGATAACATACAGTGTTCAACAGTAATAATACTCAAAAAGATGTAAAGTAGAAATACATGGATTAAGAGGATTTGCGTGGAAATTAGCAATTTGTTCTTCTTTGGTGACATCCACAACTGTTTTTAATGTGTTAGAAAATTAGAATAGAAGATTAGAACAAACGGCGGCAACAGTTATGATAAACAATAACAAAAACCCAATAAATTTTTGCAGTACCAGAAAACGGTAATCAAATATCGATCACGTTTCTGTGTTTTGCAAAAGAAAAACAGATAAATATATGCATACAAAGATTAGAAAGTGTTCTTCTACCTTAAGTTTATGGTTTTCAAAATTTCTAATCATGCGTTAAGATTTACAAGAACTTTATTGCTAATAGATATAGGTTTGAGATAAAACGTAAATAATACATTTCCTTGTGGATACTATTTATAAAGCCCTTGTTCTTGTAGTGGTAAAAAACTACAGACATTTTCAGACAACGAAATAAATAATTCAAAGCAAAGATGAAAGACTTTTCGCGTTTGAAAATTACACTTCCAAGTAGTTCTCAGCACTTAATTTGGATTCTGATGGCTTGTTAGAATGAAGGGTCCTCCGTACAAAGTGGTATTAAACGGTCAATTTCAAATCCGGAATTTTATGTTTAACATTGCCATGTTTTCAAGAACGATTCCTGGATTATTCTAGTTGAGAATTTAATTGGAATTGCGTAAACAGCTCAACAGGCTTTGAACCGCAGAAGAAAAAATACTTTATGAGAAGCATTAGAAAAACTCTAACAATGTATCATCTGAGATAACACAATGTATAAATAATAAAATTATCCAGCAATTTTGTTATACACCGTTTTAAATTATAATGAAATATTTTTATAGGCACAAGGATTGTTGTAGTGCCTAATCAGTTATCATTTAGCGAAAAAAACTTAGAAAAGATTCTCCTTCGACAAGTCTTTTCAGAGCATTGTGATGAGAACATTGATTTTCTAAAATAATTATTTTAGGGTAAAGTTCTAAAGAAATGGTATTAGATTTCTTTTTAATAATTCAGCATTCGTAAATTATCACTGAATCTTAAAAATGTGGAAAGAAAGTTACGAAAATATCCCAATTATCTGTGGCAATCTTTTTCAAGGACCACAAACCAATCAATAGTAAACACTACGTAAGCAGATCTTTCGTCATTATGTGAATGTTATTAATGCTTTTTATTATTGTAAATCTGGTTTCTGCTATCTTGTTACTTTGTTAATGTTTATAGACATTTAAAAGATAATTAAAAATTGATAGAATTCAGACAAATTCCTTGCGGAAATCACTATGCTTCGCACACAGCTTAAAAATATAATTGCTATAAAAAGTTGATAAAAGATCACCGAAGTATCGCAAATCTAATATACCTGGCTAATACGTTATCCTGTTAAAGACAATACTTCTAAATAGTCTCCACATACTATGGTCATGCTGAGATTGACGTCACCAGTTACTTATCGCTAAATTAAATTACAATTCACTAATACGTCTTACGTTTTAAACATGTGGTCAGATCAGATCTACCATTTGCGTTAAATGCAATATGGTATAAGGCATACCGGCCAATTCTATTAATTCTTCCGATCTTATCAAACATTTCCTTTAAAAATCACTGCAATCATGACATCTTAAAATGTTGTTTAACAAGAAATAAGAGATAACACGTTAAATAACGTAAGGTTAAAGTTAAAGTTTTTAGCAAAGTCAGTTGTTAGATTAGTCGATTTGAAGTATCTGTTGTGACAACGACAAAGGTAGTAAAAATCAACGACATATGTAGTAATTTCGCTAAATGTAGTAAACATACAACAAATGTAGTAAACTCCTTGAATGTTGGAATGAGCCATAATTAGGCCAAACACATGAAGATCTTCACCAGGTAATTTTTCAAAGGCTATAAAGTAAATGATAAAACTTCTGATAAAACCCAAAATCGCGCATGTGTAGTAAAAAGAACAGCTTACTATGAAGTGAATAAGCCATAATTAGGAAAAACACAAACGTCTTTATCAAGTAGCTTGTAAGGGCTGTCGACTGGCCATATAATAGAATCCAAATTCGTACATGCACAATGAAAAAAAAATTTTTTTTTCATCTCTTAGTTATATGTATGCTATTGTCGCCATACATTGCTTTTCCAAGAAAAGTCCATATGCTTCCTTATACACATGTTTTATTATATAAATTTTTGACTACCGTTTCACCTAAGTATGGAAAATTCAGCTTGCATATAGTACTGCGCATGCACGATTTTGAGTTTTATTATATCGATACCTGATAGCCCTGGAAAAGTTACTTGGTGAAGACCTTTATGCGTTTAGCATAATTATGGCTCAAAGGCGTTTGCTACATTTGTCGTTGATTTTTCTACATTTAGGGTTACTACATTTGTCGTTGAAAATTTACTACATTTGTCAGAGTTACTACATTAGTTGGTGTAGCACTGTAACAAAGCCCTTGACATTAAAAATTTTTACAAAATTTGCTCATTTTCCTCTTGTTTTTCAGTATTATTTTTAAAATTGAAATGTTTTTCGGATTATTAATTTTACATAGCTAAGAAGACACTATATAAATATGCATACAAATAGCTAATCTATCCCGACTGAAATATTTACAATTACTTTTTTACGGTATAAATATTTGTATCGACAGAGACGTTCAGGATTTGAAATTGCAACTGGCATTCTTTACACTCACAGTTATGACTGTTCCACTTTTTATGATACTTTTAAAAGCATAGACAGTCGGAGAGGATTTGACGTGATCATGTAATTCGTTCCAAATCTTTGGGCCCCAATAGGATAGATTCCTTGTTCCAAAAGTCGTTTGATTGCGTTTTTGATCTCGAGTTGTTGTAAATGTAGTTCTCATTTAGAAAGTTCCTTTCATAAAAACAGGATTAAAATCATAAACTGTTTTAGAAATTTCAATAAAAATATTTCTTTCTATTGCGAGTTTCATTGTTGGTCTTCCAGACTGTTGGAGGAGAAGGGGATATGGAGTTTCATTATCATTATAAAAGAATCTAATTGCTCTTTTGTGAATGCTTTCTATCAGTTGTAATGATTTTGCATTGGTGAGGCACCGTACTAAATGGCAGTAGATGAAATTAGACAGAATAAAGTTATTTATCAAAACTTTCCTCTTTTCAATGTTAAATCTCATGAGAGTATTCAGTTGATTTAATGCCGATTTGTAGATGTTTTTAATGTGACTGTTAAAATTTAATTGATCGTCTATTGGAACAATTAGCAGTTTAAGGGAGGAGACTGTTTTTATTTGTTTTCCTCCTATGTTTAATGTTTTATCAGTTAAATCATTTTTCCTTATACCAATGATGATGGCTTGAAATTTATTAGGGTTAACAATAATTTTGTTCCTGTGAAACTAGTTGATTGCATTATTAGATGCTTTTTCTAGAGAATCAATAAGATTAGGTAGACATTTAGCAGAGCAAGGCATTATCATCAACAAAATTATGAATCAAAGCATTTTCTATAAAGAAAAATAAGTCGTTGATAAATATGTTAAACAAAATCGGTCCCAATATGGAACCCTACCCTACTGTTGACTTTTACACATTGCCTTCTGTTTGTTAAATATAGATGAAGGCAAATATTATTATCGATTCCATATGCTGCCAGCTTCGCAATAAGTAGGTCATGAGGGACATAATCGAATGCTTTTGAGAGATCCATCAGAATTCCTCCAACGAAGTTATTTTTGTCTTATTTTTCTTTCCATTCTTCAATAAGCCGGACAAGTACATGCTGAGTACTATAGCATTTTCTACAGGCAGCAACAAATTTTGACAAGAAAGGCCCTATTTGCATCTGTAAACATTCACTTTATATTTTTGAAAATCTGTTAAAAACACTTATTTGACGAAAGTTTGAAATATCGTTTTTGTTTCTCGCACCTTTCTCCAATGGAATAACTGTCGCTAACTAGCGTTTGCTGGGAGTTTATTTCGATTGATACTATTTTTGATTGCCGTTTCCAGTGGTGGTGCTAAAATTCCTGCTGCAAGTTTTACTAGTTTTGGTAGAATTTTGTCAATTCTTTTTTGAATTCATATTTCGTAAAAGTTTTTTAATTTTGGCTGAATCCAACGGTAAATGTTGGCGCAGGAAGGTTTTAGATACTGTATCAACTGAAGTTCCAACCGTGAAAAACATGGTGAAGGTCCTAATCTTTTCAAACAAACCACATGTACACTTAAAAATCAAAGGAAACAGAAAAGAAAACGAAGAGAATCTAATGTCATGTTCCATCAAAAGCTGTTAGCTTCTATTGCAGCCAGTTTCTTTTAATTTTGCACCGCCTACCATGAAAGCCCGAAGAATAGAAAAGTCACAATGTGCGTATTTCTTCATTTTCTCTTTCTCTTTTTTATGAACAGGAAAAAAAATTAATCTTCTGATAGGTTATCTTTCATTTTTTTAACGTTCAACATAATCACAACAGCATAAAAACATTTGAATTCGATAACGTTTTTGAAATCAGAATGGGATGGTTCATCTGAAATCTTTTTTATATTTCTGTATTCAATATCCACATAAATATTTAAGAACAGAATAAGTAAGAAATTTCAGTACCTATGAATCTGGATCGTTGAAAGAGATAAGAACATTTGAAAACAACTTGATCAATCAACTGACGACCAACAATGACAACGCATGAAAGAACTGTAAAATCTTATTAGCCGGTCAGTGAAATAGATATTATTCTCTTCCCCATTCACCAAAACATTTCATTTCCTATGGATTAGGTCAGTTATCTCATACATATGTTTTTGTTCAAATTCATCTCCTGGTACAAATGTCTGAGTGGGCTGAGTTTTATCATTATCAGGTGTGGAAGTGTAGAGATCACTCGAAACTTCTACTAATAGAGCAGCTACAGATTTTCGATATGTGAAGAACTCGAGCTTCTATCATCTTCCTTGTAAATTTTCAGAAAGGGCTTTATTGACTTAGTGACATCATTATTTTTTTTCAATAAGGAACCATTTTATAAGCAACCCTAGGCAAATCTTTAAAAAACTTAAGCAACCTTTCGAGGCCCAAGTTTTTATCAAAGCAATAATATTTTAAAGTTTACACAGTATATACATAAACCTACGTATATAATGTAATAAAAAAATATTCAGTATTGATTTCCCTCAAGTTAATAAGTGATTATTTTAATTTTCGATCTATTTTATGAATTCGAACGTTTTTATTTACATATGTACAAACCTGTTGAAATTTTTATTTCAAAACATTTTCATTATTCAAAAGTAATGTAAGCAACCGTTTAGCAACTTTCCTATGGAATTTCAGGAGGCTTTTCCTAGGAGGCTAAAAGTGGTTGCTTATAAAAAATACGCTTATATATAATAACAGATCAGTGGCAACGATTGTGCATTGTTGCGAAAAATACGGCATTATTGTGGATTTACCTATATGATTTTTTAAACCATTTGAATTATGTAAATGAAATAGACAAGATCTTCTTTGATCTAATCCGAAAGATATGAAATAAAGACGTGAGGCATTTAAGATATAGATTATGAATGTATAGTTAATTTAATTTTCCAAGCACTGCAATCATACACTGGTAGTATTTACGTAACGACCGTAAAGAAAATAATTATTGTCAACGGTCGGTTTTTAGTTTGATATAGAGCTACTGGATATTTTGTTGCACTTTCTGGGTTGATCAGTCTTGTAGCTTTTTAGATTACAGGAGGGAAATATATGACATGTTTGAAATAGGTGGGAAACGGGATGATTATATCACTCATGCATATGAAAAAATGACACGGCGGAACTAAATAAAACAGAAAAAACTAAAACGAGGGAAACAGAGAAATCTGCAGGATATTCGCGATACCTGCAGGCGGCGGCGGAACGAAACAAAAACCGAAAAACAAAAGTGAGATAAATAAGGAAATCCGCAGGAAACTGCGGGAAATTGTTCGAAACCTGTGCTTAACTCAACAAACTAGCTAAATAATTAACTATATCCTTGACAGGGCATCGAACTGGATCAACTCTCCATTTATCTCACCAGCTAGACTGTAGGGGTCTGGCTTCCAGGAATAATACCTTGAAACTTGGTGGTTTATCCTTGTGACAAAGAGGTCTATGCTTAGATAACCCCTTTGGTGGAAAATTTGTTTGAATACTACTGACTTCAACTTCCAATCTGAGCTGGTGCTTGTGTGTCTGGATTCCCAATCTGCCTTGTAGTTCATGGCACTTATGCTCCTTGAGCATAAGCTCCCCACCCCTCCTTGGAGGCATCTGTCTGAATCAAAATTTGGGATCTCTCTTGAATTATCTTTCTCCCATTTGACAACTTTTTTTTGCCCACCATAGGAGTTTCTTGCGGGTTCTCCAATCTAGGGTTATTTGCTGTTGATAATCTGGGTTTTTCCTCAAGGCCTGTACTTGATTTGCCTGCAAGTACCGATACTACAATTGCGCTGGAAGAACTGCATGTATCGTTGAGCACAGTCTCCCTATCAGCATTAGGTCTAGCAGTGGTACAGAGGGGCTTTGGTACATCCCTGAGCATTCTTTTATGATCTGGAGTAAGTGATAGAGTGAGAGTCTTTGAGTTCACCACCAATCCCAAGAACTCTATTTCCTGTGTTGGGTCGAAAATAGACTTTTTTTGGTTGATCACAAGCCTAAATGCTCTAGATATATAAGATAAACGATAGTCCGAAAATTGTAGTCATTCTTCTTAACTAAGATGGATTTCTTAGATTAATAAAAGACTAAATTAAAATTTTTAAAAATCTATATTTCGTGTTCAATCTAACATATCATTCAGGATATTAAAAAAACAAGAAAAATTGTTACAGTTAAAAGATAAAACAGAGCAGAAATAGAAATGGGTAATTAGGGCAAATGAAAGGAATGCTGACAAAAGAAAAGGAGAGTTCTATTGTTCAGCACTCCCTTCATTCCATTAGAAATCAAATTGAAATGTAAAATGTCGTAATGAAATATTAAAATAATATGTTTAAAATAACTTAAGTTCTCTTGAGGCTTTAAGCCCATTGTTGAGTAATGGCCTAAGACGTTTTATATGAAGAGAGATAGTATATTGGGGATTCCAGCGCAAAAACGCGCACGCGCACACGCACACACACGCGCACACACGTTGCGCTACAATCCGCCGATATCTATCAGTCAGCACCACCTATATCTATCAGTCAGCACCACCTATATCTATCAGTCAGCAGCAGTCACACACACGAAACCCCCACGACGTCATCAGATTTTGGCGCAACCGATGACCCCATCAATCAAACCCCTTCTGCGCATGCGTCGAAAACTGTTGACATCAGCACTATCGTCGAAAACCGTCGAAAAGTGTTGACGTCAGCACTTTCGTCGAAAACCAACGAAAACTGTTGACATCAGCACTATCGTCGAAAACCGTCGAAAACTGCTGACATCAGCACTATTGTTGAATACTGCTAACATACATATTGAATGAGTCAGGGAATTCCCTGACTCATGCGTCAGTTCTGTCCACTCGTAAAAAATTTCCAAGTTGAAAAAGTCTATATAATAAAGGATGTTGAGTTATTTCAGAAACGCAGTATCTAAATTATACAACGCTATTTCAGCGCCTGTAACAGCAACTCGTGATGCACTCGCAGATCGATTGCAGAATATTCGCGAGTCTGTTACTTCTTTATATAATAGGATGAAGGAGAGACTAGGCTATGGACAGTCGCCATTGATTTCGGCTGTTGAACGCCAAGCCATGACAGAAGAGGAGGCGAGTG
This sequence comes from Turritopsis dohrnii, assembly GCA_027922465.2. Classification (NCBI taxonomy): domain Eukaryota; kingdom Metazoa; phylum Cnidaria; class Hydrozoa; order Anthoathecata; family Oceaniidae; genus Turritopsis; species Turritopsis dohrnii. The sequence goes on along the minus strand of BQMF02000137.1, from coordinate 140,391 downwards.
ATGATTTTACAGAAGAGGAGGCGAGTGATGATTTTACAGAAGAAGAGCTGAGTGATGATTTTACAGAAGAGGAGACGAGCAACAACACAAGTATGAGTGATGATTTTATACCTATGAAGCATAAGCATGCACAGCTACTACGTAAAAGCTTTCGTATAGGTGGTATTCCGAGAGCAAGGAATATGGTGCGACGGCGTTTGATGAGTCAATGAGAGTAGCAGCAGAGAAAGGACTCTGTCGAAGTTGGTTAGGTTATGGCGCTATACATGAAGACTTATCATCACAAGCGTCGATTCGGAAAAGATCTCTATTACGAGTTGGTACTATGATGAGGAGTATATTTTCAATAAGTTTGTATACTTATTGAAGAACAACCTTGTAACTCCTTGGGAACCTACATCGTATGTAAAGATATGCGTGTTCTGAAGCATCCAATTCTTGCAAGATGTCACTCCAGTCGTTTTTGATGACATTGGTTTCATCATCGATAAGCTTAACATCACTTTTCTCTTTAGGATACCAAACGAATAGCATCTTTGCTTGCCGTCTGATAGTTTTTGGAAGAGCTGTGTAGACTTGGGTGAGAAGCCATAGACTATGTTTTTGATGACGTCCTGTGGTACTTAGATTAAGAAGTGGAGTCCTCTTCTTATCGAGTTTCTCATCAGCTATGGAATCATCGATGATGAATAAGGTTTCCTGCCCTGCAAATTGCTTGGTGAATATCTCAATCCAATATAGTAAGTCCTGTTGTGGTGTAGGTTCGATCAGGAAAACATCATCATCTTCCCAGAGAATCGTACAGTCTTTATAGGTTGTATTCCATCGGAGGGAAGGACAGAGAATGACGATGTAGTCAAAGTGGTGCTTGAAATGGTTCTGTAGTAAGCGTAGAGCCAGTTCCGTCTTGCCACAGCCTGTCGGTCCTGAAAAAATGGTGGTACAAGGATCTTTAATAAGGTTCATTTATTTTAGTAGCCGACACTGTGGAAGCGCTCATTCATGAAGTTAACCTGTCCATCTTGTAGCACAAAGAGGTAACATTGGATGGCTCCCGCACCATCAGCTTTTTTGGTGATGTGCAGTGTGACACCATCTGAAGTGTTTTTGAGGCGCCTCCCCGCACCATGTAGAGTGTTGTCAGCAACACTTCGAAAGTCGATAAAAAGACAGTAATTAGAATCAAAGAATTTAGAAGGACTAATGGCCGGCAGCAGTTCATTGGAAGTGAAATACTTCCGTGCCGGGGCATACATTTCTTCTGGAAGTAAGCCCTGTGTATAGAGTTGATTAGGCTCTCCTTCGATGGTAATGTCTACCTTGCTGATTTTCGGGTTGTAGTAATGGGTGTTATCCATAGCGTATGCTTTTCGTTTGTCTGGATCAAGAAAGAATAGAACAAGAGCCTTTAAACTCTCGCTGGGCACGTTTACCTGTATATTCCAGGCGGTATCTTTCTTGTCCAAAGGGATTATTCTATGCCGTAAAACACGCGTGTAGGGTAGTCGTCTATTGGCAAGTTCATTGTAGACCTTTAGTTTGAAGTCAGAATCTTCTACCTTGTCGAATTCTAGAGCAATGTTGGAGATAGTGTAGGTGCCGTCAGGATTTTTCTTCGAAGCACCTGATCCTGATCCTGCATCTTTGATGACCTTTCCATACTCTGCGAATTTAATTTTGAAGCTTAAGCGATCGCGAAGCTGTACATAGGGGAGATGCTTGACGAGTTCAAAAAATTCCCATAGAGGAATGGCAAAACGGTTACCATAGACAGCTGCCAGGGCGGAGTTACTCGTTGAAGTACTCGTTGCACCCGGTGTGACTCTGAGCTTGTTCACATCACCCTCCGGATCTATTCCCTGTTGGATACGTTCCACTTGCATTTCCTCAGGTAGCCATCTGTCCTTGTAAATTTCCATCACATCCGCATTTTGAATGTCTTGGATGATGTTTCCTTCGTAACTGATAGTCAACTGTTCGATCAAAGCCTTTCCCAAGTTGTTGACGATGTAGCGTCCTGTATCGGTGGAGTTGAGTTTGATATCAAACGTAAGCTTGAGCGATTCTGGTAGAATGACATCATTAGCACCTAGATTCGGCAGCCTCACATCTAGATATAGAGTCTGGTCAATGGTACTTGGTGTATTCGAGATCTTGACATGCTGACGCGGTGCGTTGAAGGCAAAGCGAGTCATATATTCCTTATGAGGGTTTGCTATACCATACATGTTTATTATAAGAGAAATGGATCCAATTGATTATGAAACACCTTTCCGTAAATTTGAAGATGTAGAAGAAGATGCCTACGATGAAAATACACCGCTTATATCTAATACAGCCGATTCTTCTGAGATACCAAGCAGATTAAGTACACAGAGAACAGAAATTAAAAGACAGGCGATACTTAGTTTATACAACTATCTCGGTATAGAAGGAAATCCCAATTTGGCTTTGGATCGGTTTCGAGTAACTTCAACGAATACACCAGGTGTCGCAAAAGTTGAATTTTATAAAAAAGGAAAATGGCGCAAAATAACGAAAGAAGCAGGAGGATTTTACACTCGAGATACTATTAAAGGAATCCTAGGTGGAGAGGATGCTATAAAAAGACTGACAGGTGTTGATAGTACACCAGAGTGGATGCATAAAGGAAGACGTAAACTAGCGAAACAACTAGAAAATATTGAAATGGATAGCTTAGATAACAGTCAAGTCCTCGACAACATCTCAAATGCGAGGGAGGTATTGGGTGAAATGCTGGAGCAAGGCACCCAAAAAACGTTAGAGGTGGGGGAGTTCTTACGCGAGCAAGGGATTGAATTTAATTTGCGTGAACTTAGAGGCTTAGACGATGCACTAAAACGAATACGTGGGGAGCTGGAGAACAACTTAACAAAATTAGGCGAACTCGATAGTCAAATAGCAAAAGAAGAACGTAAACTAGGTGAAACCGATGAACCTGAAATACAAGAAGAGATTAAGCGACGACTCTCCAATTTGAAAGCGGAGCGTACATCTCGACTAGAGGTGCTCAGTGGTAACCGCAAGGAGTTGTCTAGCCAGTGGTCGCGCATCAAAGAGACGGTATTCAAAGTCCTCGACAAGGATAGAACACTAGGGGAGAAACTTCGCATCCTCTTTCGAGAGCAAGGCATCACAATCGTTTCAATCTTAACAGCGTTTTCGCTGGTAATATCAACGATAGCAACCTCTCTCACAGGTGGTGGTGGTGCTCCTCCAGGAAGTCCTCCTGCTGCTTCTGGAAGAGCTGGTGTGCAGCAATGGGTGAAGAAGCAGCTCGAAGCACTTGGACGCCTTCTCGGAAAACTTGCAAGCAAACTTGGAGCTGCATTGCCGGGGATCATTGGAAGTGTTGTAAGCTGGCTCTTAAACTTTCTGAAGAAAGGTGTCATAGCTCTAGCAAGCAACGCATGGCTAGTCGTAGTTTTGGGGGTTGGTCTGATAGGCAACTGGCTATGGTTTGAAATACAAAAGAACCGCAATTAAACCGACACCTACCCACATGAGAGCTTGCTTTTCTTCTTCATGCTGCTTAGCAGCGGAAGACGTTTGAGCTTGCTTAACGGAAGACGTTTGAGCTCGCTTAACAGAAGATGTTGGAGGATCAGAGGAAGCCATTCTGCGACCCTGAAATGCTCCTGCAGAGCCGCCAGGCGATCCTCCCAAAGAGTGTTGTTTAGGTGGTGGTGGTAGTTTACCGATGTGAGTCGCAACGGTAAGCTTTGTCGAAAAATCAGAGATGTTGTCGAGATTCCCAAGCTTTAAATCGCTGGGTATTAGGTATGTACCGAGGGCAACGCCAAAATCAGGTTCCGATCTAGCGTAACTTAAGGCTTTCTGGAACTTACCAATCTCTTCCGCTAAAGAGGTGTCTTTCCGGATCGCTTGCTCTACTGCGGTCATGAAGATCTTTTGAGCATCCAAGGCACGTCCAGTGTCACCCGCTATAACGGAACGTGCACTCGCCTGACTTTCTAAAAGCATTCGTGCGTACATCCGCGTACTCTGCGACAAGCGTTGTATACCAGCTCTACTTAACCCAGCATTAACATCATTTTGGACGTAGAATTGCCAACTCTTGCCAATTCTCCGCATGCGAGCAGGGTATCGCCAGAAGAACTTGTCAGCTGGTATGTCAAACTCTGCAGAGAGCGTCTTGAACGCACTTGAATTGTATTTGTTATCTCGCGGGTTGAAGCTTAGTTCACTTGGTAGAGGAATTTCAAGTTGCTTCAAGATCAAACGTATCTGAAAATAGACGTGAAAGCGGTAGATGCTCGCGATCATAGGGTTCTTATGGTGTAGATGTTGCGTTGATATGCCGCAACCAGTCGTAGCTAACCAGGTAGCAAAAGATAACTGTCCTGGGTACATGTCGATATCGAGCCATATGTCATTTTCCATGGGTACAAACGGAAATGAGAAAATATCGCGAAACTTAGCGATGAAAAAGCTCCCTTGTTGATCCACAACGATCCTTTGCTCCCAGAGTTCCTTAGCAGCTAAGAGTGTACTGGGTTGCCCGAATTTTGGTATATACCGCACCTTGTCGTAGTTCATTTCTCTTATAATAAATGTATGAGACATATCTAAAAGTCAAGCATCTTGGAGAAACCAAGTTACCAATAGAGTTAAAAGAAGGCACAGAGATTGGGATAAAAGAAGCAGTGTTATACGTGGGGTGGTTCAACCTAGTTCAACACGCTAGATTTACCATTGATCAAGTATCAAAAAAAGACCCCGTCTATTCAAGGTTCCCCCTGCATATAGACTTTCCGCCTGGATTATATACGTCAAAGAGTATTCGTTCAAGAATAAATGCACGATCACTTGGGAGCGTACATCTCGATCCAAGAGAGGATGGTAAGCTTCACTTATCAGTACAAAAAGGGTATTACGTCTCAATAACTGAAAACTTAGGGGAACTTTTAGGATTAGATAAGAAGAAGTATACTCAAGGTGAATATAGATCGGTGCCAAACTATTTCCCGTTCAAGTCTATACGGCTGTACTGTGAGGAATTCGAAAACACAACGATGCTGATGGAGAACGGTAAAGGGTCGGGTATCTTGCACGAATTTGATCTTCAGAAACGAGAGTACGAGTATGGCGACATCATATCGTATCACTATGAACGTCCTATGTTCCCCAGCAAATTGAGGTTCTCAACGCGAACGTTGAATTTTTACGTCACCGACGATCAAGGCAGGAAAGTTGATTTACAAGCTATCAATGTGCTCGTCGCCTTCAAATAAACAGATGGCAATGTACGACATGAATACGGAGAAGCTATATCCTGTTTTACCAGACCCAGAGAATGGATACGCAAAAAACTATAGAATTCAAGCGGTGAAGGAGACGGAAGCATACCTATCTCGGGAACTAGAAAGTCGAACATCTTTAGAGCGCAAATTTTCACACTACTCAGCAGTTGCGAAATATGCATGTTACTTTCTGATCGCGGTGAATGTTGTACTCTCTGGTGGTGAGATTGCATGCTTGGTATCAGAAATGGATACTTCGATGAGCATCGCGCTGTGTGTGACAGCTCTCGTGGTGGGTCTAATAATGAGCGGTATTCAAAAATGTGCCTCTATTTTCGATGTAAAAAGACAGAAAAATCATGATATCGCATTCGCTGCGCAGACCGTTCTAGACAGTCTGCGTGTGCTAATATCAAAAGTCTACGAAGACGGTACCATCGATCATCCTGAGTTTACTCGAATTATGGAGGAGAAACAGCTTTACGAACATCAGAAGCAAGAGCTGCGAAAACGATCAAGGAAGGTGATCAAACAGCTTTACGAACATCAGAAGCAAGAGCTTTTGGAACGTGGAAGGAAAGAAGGTCGCGAAGAAATCGCAAAAAAGCTCGTGAGCAGTTCAGATACCCCGAGTGCACCTGCTATGTGATGTATGAGGCACCCCCTCCTTATGTTTTATAGCTTGGTAAAGCTACAAAACGACATTTGTATTATCCATCCCTCCACTTGCTATGGCAGTTGTTACACTCATTGAACACTGACGTTCCCTCGTCACATGACCTGACTTGTTTTGGTATTGAAAGAATGTTCCTGCTCCTACAGCGATGGCAAGTATACAATGTTTGTTCTGGAGCAGTCGCTCTAGGCTTTGACATTTCGTTGAATATTTTAAGGAGTCTATCCTTGGCAGAGTCAAATATTGGATTTGAAAAGTCTTCCATTTATTTACTCGACACCCTTTTCAAGTTCTACTCTAGTGAGTTGCTCACACTTCCTAGTAGCTACAAAACGTTACATGTCGATATCGAACATACCCTCGAACAATTCCCGCGTATCAACATCGGGCAGAGTAAAGTGGTTTTTGTAGAAATTCTCCCTACCCAGGACATCTTCTCGGAACCAGTGCCATGCATGTACGGCGTTGGCGTCTTCGCATTTACCGAGTTCTTCCATCTCAGGGTACTTGATCCGCAGTAGATTTAATCTCTGCCTAAGTTGCTTTCGTTGACATCGTATCATGTAGTACGGATGTGTTGAAGTAGTGCTCCGCGTCTCCACAACACAAAGAATGTTGTCGATCGGTTTTCGATGTGGTACGTAGCGTTGCTCCAGCTCAGCAATTATTTGATCACGCTCTACAAGCTCAGTTTGCGCTTCTATGAGATCGTCCTTCATCAGAGCCAGAGCTGCTTCAGCTTTCTCAATAGCATTTTGCTTTTCTTGGATAATCTTGTTAAAGCCTCTCGGGATAATCTCTTTAAGCAACCAGTTTCGGGCTAAAGCTGCAGTAGGTTTTTCACTACGCATTACGATGTAGAGAGCGAGCTCTAAGGAAAGGAACACATCGTGGGGGTTTCGCGACCTCCCAAGGGGTCCCATCAGATGGGACCCCTCTTCAAGTTCTGCTCTAGTGAGTTGCTTCACGCTTCATAGTATCTGGAACAGATGTATCTATGTGCTTCAACCCTAAGAACTTACCAAATTGTGCTCTGTGAATGAATGGTTGGTTTTGTCCATCAAAAAGTACTTCAATGGTTGATAATCCGTTGAATAAAGATAAGGTCATCTTTCTTATAGAAACAACTTCCAACTTGCACACGTATGGACGTCAAGTAAGTGGGAGACATTTACTTGAAGTAATGCCTGGTACAGTCAACCTCATAGCCTACGATCTCTCCGGTTTCAACATCAGTCTCCTCACCTGCTGGAGATGTATAAATTTGTCTTTTGACAAACGCTTTTTTCGAGAGATTACAAAAAAGTCTATTCAGTGCACATTCGTGACACTCGGGGAACTCTGTCTGCACTCCTATAGAGCGCTGGTTCCGCTTGTACCTTATTTCACCACTCAAGACCCTCCTAAGTTCATTTCGGTTCATCGTAGAATAGCCTCGAAGACCTTCTTCTTTCGCTTTCAGCCTTAGTTGTTTCAGTGTTGCCATTTTCTTCAAAGTTACAGCATTAACTTTGAAGTCTCTACTCATCGTCATCACTGAGAAGGCTCTCACGCATATCTGTTTCATGGTACCTTGCACTCTTTCAAATGGACTTGGAGGTAGTGGTTGTGATGGGCTCTGTGTGTACACGCTTCCGATCTTCAACACACCAGTGGCCTTGCAGGATTGGTTAAATGGTGGTGAATCATCATTAAACTTTGTTTTGATGTCACCATTCCCAGGAGATGAGCTTTGGGTTGATCCAGCCTGTAGTACTTATCACAGTACCTGTCAAGGTATTGAAGAGAAGCTCTTGCACACGATCAGCAATCGCGTTGTAGGCATCACACCAAGCTTTATCATCCGGACACGTTGAATCCCATCTTCCAGGCAGATGTCTCGTTATACCTCGATACACCTGAAGAGTGGACACTTCCTTTGGGGTCTTGATCAAGAGAGGAACGATTTTAGTCGGCTTCCTTCTCATACCCGATGTAGTACCTCAGGTCGTTCTTGTTTGCTACGATAGGTTCTGCTATAGTGATCTTTGACATGTCGATAGTGTAAATGTCGGTAAGTTCTGCACTAGAGTTAAAGTCATTCCGTGAAACTTCGATTTGTCCAAAACGCAACATCTTTATTATATGCAACAAAAACTCCAACTTTGAAATATTTATGAGACTACCACTTTTTTACGTATTCTGGAGGTACTTCCGTATCCTCAGGAATAAGCATAAGTTCTTCACGTACAAAAGATCTCTCCGGCCCATCTTCTAGGTAGTACAAAACACGCTTGACCTTGGTATTGCAAGTATCTTATCGACCCGATACGTTTCCCGACTCCAGTTGTTGTCTGTTGCGCGTCGTTTTATGCCGTCATGTTCCTCACCCGGCGCTAGCAAATAGCGGTATAATCCCGCTTCAGGTAAAGTTTCTTCCTTCGGGTAAAACCCAACTTTTAACGGAACTTCCTCCAGTTTAATCGCCTTTGAGGGTTTCATCCCGGTTCTGGCAAGAACATTGTTGTTCAGTTGACTCACACTTTTCTGGTAGTGTTTTACCCAAGTGGTACTGTTTTTCTCTGGATCTTCCAACTCCTGCGCATCTTGTATAGGGAAAAGTTTCTCCGCGAGGAGTTTGTTGAAGTTTTCCACAAAGGCCTGCTTTCTGTGGTTATGCTTTGTTGTAGTTCTCACCACCTCGACATCGTGCTTCTGGAAGACCTTGGCTGTTTCCGACTTGAACTCTGATCCGTTATCTACATAGAGCTTCTCAGGCCACTTTAGTGGACCCTTTTTGTAAATGTCAGCAAACATCTCTGCAACGTCGCTCGCCTTCTTCGTTCTCAGAGGTCTACTCGCTTTATACCCTGAAGCAATATCGATCACATTCAAAGCGTACTTGTACGTATTCTGATAGACTTTGTCATGAGGAAGATACAAAAGATCGGCCTGGTGGATCTTGTTCACCTTGGTCACGTAAAAGTGAGGATAGTCGATGTGCTTAGGCCTTGGTAGATGTATCTGATATAAAGCTTGATGAGTTAGCCACTTCAACACTTGTTTCCTAGTAACTCCAGCAGCCTTCTGAAGCTCTTTAATGGCTTTCTTCCCTTTCCACAGATTCTCTGGTTTGTAGTAGATGTCACGCAACGTTTCAGTCATTTATTACATACGGTAGAGCAGAAATCCAACAATACCTAGAGTTCCAGCGATCGCTACCAATTCACCAGTCTTTTGAGCTTCAGAAGGGTTATAAAAATCCGTTAATTCAGGCCTAGGGGGTAAAGGTGAGAGACGCTGTTGTGTTGCCTCGTAGTACTCGTGCATACCTCGATCAAGATCAGAGATGTACGCAGAGGCGTTATTTTCTTGTCGAAGTCTGTTGTTGATAAAGTCAAGGCGTGTCGCGCGCTCTCGATCCCATTCCATTTGTGCTTGTCTCGTTTTTTCGGCTGCCATAGCACGTTCTTCTCGATCTGCTGCTGCTTCCTCATCACCAGAGAGAGCCCTCTCTGCGTAGTTGCCAAACGTGAATAGTGCTGCACTTACTGCCCCTCCTATTAAGATGCTAACCATTTATCTAAACCGAAATTTTATCCTTGTACCACCCTTGCTTGAGTGCGTAATCATCTGACAAAATTGCCATCTCAAGGTATAGTCCAAGCTTTCCCACATCAGCTAAATCTAGCTTTGCGGATGGAGCTCCTACACTGAAGAATTTTTTTCCAGCGTACGCGTACAAGCTGGTGTAGCCTAGTAAACGTGCCGCCTGCCACATGCTATCCATGAATTCTTTCTCCATTTATATTAAGCAAAAATGATCTTGTTTTTGTGCTTGCACCTTTGAGCTAGTGTCAGCGGAAGGCTTAGTAGAAGATCGTGTGTAGAAGTAGCAGACTAACAACCCCACAGCTAAAACAGCTATGGCACCACCAGCTCCTCCAATCATATACGTCTTAGTAGGTACTTGTGTAGGTACTTGCGTAGGTACTTGATTAGGTACTTGATTAGGTACTTGTGTAGGTACTTGCGTAGGTACTTCTAAGTTCTTTTTATTCTTTCGGTTCCACTCTGCTAGCTTCTTCCCGCTCGCGACTCTCCCAGGGTCCTTCAATTTTACTATCTTCTTCTCGTCTTCGCTCATTTATTTGACGCTCTTCAGCGATTTTTGCGTACTTAATCCAATCAAGATTGCTAAAAATGATCGCAAACAGCGCCAAAGGACCGAGAAAAGTTTTACAATTTGAGTAGATAGTAGACCCTATCACATCCATAGGTGAAACGCCAGGCATAGATGCCGCCATATAACTCGTGATGGAATTAGTGATGAGTGGATTTCCGTTGATCTCCTTCATCATCTTTGAAACATCTCTCACACCTACCAAATTAGATATCAGAGCGTTGAAATCAGGCGTTTCTTGCTGGAACTCATTCCCCTCCGTGTATGTTTTGTATAGCTTTTCGATGGTCTTGTCTTGCAACTTATTCACTCTTTCAACTGTCCAAGGTTTTTTACCGCCAAGATGTTGACCACTTTGTACAGCACGTATAAGTTCTGCTCTTTTCTGCGCTTCTGCTGGAGTACCAACTACGTCAATAGATCCATCGATATTCATTACTAGATTTATTATATGACGACACTTCCAGAAAACAAACATCCAAAGTCCTGTCGGAACGCAGAAACAGATGAGTAGTATTACTTCGTACATTTTCTTTCATGTGGCGGTGATGAGCTACATGAAACGAATATTATATTATTATTGAAAACAAAACTCCCTTAGGAGAACCCCCTAGGGTTTTTGTTGTTGATGATGATGTTGTTGTTGCGATACCCTAGAGGGTTTTTAATTCATTGTCTTCGATCTAACCGGCACTCCACCCTGGCTTCTCGAATCCACCAGCTCTGAGCTCTACCCCTAGATCTTAGACTATTTGTGTGTGACTACTTACGAGCTCCGACTACTACGCACGTAATGGCCGTTCATGTTCTGCTCGAGTATATTACATTTAGTCACAGTTTTTCCCGACAACTTTTGGCACATTTTGTGGTGAATACTGGGAGCGGACGGCACCATCCAGTTCCAATCTAGCCGCTCCACTAGACCTTCCCTTTCCGGCAGACTCTGTCGCCTGTTCACCACAATTTCAAATTATTCCGCTCTTAAGTTTTATACCATTCATTTACACTTCAATGTCTGCTTGTGGTGTCTCTCGGAAAAATTCGATAATTTTAGAAAACTCTATTTTAGAGAACCCTTAGGTTTTTGTACCGACAGCCACATGTGATAGTAGTTTAGCTTCATCCTAACACCTTCAAGCCCTGACGTTTATATCCCGACAGCCACATGTGATAGTAGTTTAGGTTCATGCTAACACCTTCAAGCCCTGACGTTTATGTTGAATTTCGATCGATTTGACGGTAACCTGAATGTCTCTGTGGACCAGTGAAACCTGACAGTGATTAATCACCCAGACCGAAGTCTACCCAAACCGCGATATATCCAACGCAACTGCGGGGAAGTGCGCACTCATGCAAGTTTTTCAACCAGGACATGAGAGACCGAGTGGGGATCGAACTAGCGATCTCAAGATTACAAGTTTTACGTTGTAACCACCACACTACACATCACATTAATAAAACATGATTTCAGCTTATTTATGATAGCTTAAAATCACTCAAGCGTACAATTTCACCTCATTTGCGTCATGAGATCATGAGAAAAAACTTCTCATGAATTACTCACTATTCAGCATGAATCTTATGAATTTATGAATCCTCGAGCACGCGTTGTGATCAAATCTGTCTGTATGATGCGTTTATCATCGTCTCTGTTCAAAGCAATCTTGTTCACTTTTTGTGTATACATTTGATGCTTCTTATTTTGAAGCACTACCATTTCTCTATATAGATTTCCTCCATCTTCTAGACACTTCTTATAATCTTCGAATGTAATGGATTTTTTAACCACACACTTTTTCATGCCTTTGCATCGCTTGTCTTCCTTCTCTAGCGTCTTGTATGCATAGAGTTTAGCTCGTAAAGCCACAAACTCCGTCATGATCTTACCACCAAGTTCGTCCTTCATCAGACCAATAACCTTCTCATTCTTTAATGTGTATAATCTGTCTTTCTCTGAATAATTACTCGTGTCAAATCTCTTTTCTACATCTTCAGCTATATCTCGATAGAAATCTTCCGTCTTGATGTGGTACACGAAGCTGTCAGTGTCCATATAGCAGAGTTGCAGCTTACTGCCATATTTCGGCTGCATGTAGTCATAGTGGAATTCATACATTAACATCTTACTCATATCAAGTATAGACTGACCTATGTATACAGGCTTCATCATCTTGATACTTGTCTTACCCATCTCCACACCCATCAAGTTTGCGCTAAAGCGAACTCCACTTTTAAAGTTAGGTTTCATGACGTACCCCTTATACTTCTTTTCGCTCGTAACTAACTTCATATTGCGATGGTTCCGTATATTCTCCATCGTCTTACCAAACACGCTATTGTTCATAAGCTTGAAAAAGTCTTTTTCGAAGTCGTTCTTTGATTCTTTTCTCAGTCTTGTGTTTAAGTTTATGTAAGGCTTGAGCCAGGCAACCTGATGATACCTGATGACTCGGTGGACTTTCTTCAGAACTAAGCCATGAGTCAACGCTTGATGTAGCGCTCTTATATCTATGACATACTCATGCTTGTTGTGGAGATTTGGTACGAGTTTTTCCACCTTTGCAAGCGTCATTCTCTCAGGTAGAAATGGTAAACTATTATGAGCATCATGTAGCCTCTTTGGATACTCGATATCCACCTCCAGCAGATAGCCATACTCATTCTTCTTAACTAACTTCGCAATACCTTCAGGTGTGAACTTCTCAACATTTTTTACCCATCTAAATCCATGTGTTGGCAAGTCTGATGCCATAGCCCAACCGTAAAGGTTGTTTGCGTCAAGGTACATTACATATGAGGATTCCTCCTTCGGATCATATTGATCATCCATATACTTATTGTTTGCTTTTACATAGCGATGTACAGCTTGTGTTATACCTCCTCGTATACCTCTCTCGAACATTAACAGCATGTCTATGTCTGTGAGCAGTTCTAACTCTATTCGGGTATACTTCAAGGCTGCTTTCCACGCCAAACCGGGTGCTGTGTAGAAATGGAGTGGATCCAATTGGTAGTGATGCAAGCATGTATCCCGAAACGTTTCAAACACATCTGCTAACAATAGAACGTCCGTTGCCAAGTACACATCGTGGTAATCTCCAAGTGTTGTCACGTCTCCTTTTGGAGACACTCTTCTCCACACCTGTTGTGCATGTTCGTAGTCTGTGTCACTTATACCACACATGTTCAGCTTGCTGTAAAAGGCTTCTTTTGGAGGTAGCTCTCTCTCAGCAAGCTTTTCCCAACTATCCATATACTCATATGGATATACACCTTTGCGGCGCATCAACTGAAAGATGCTATCTTCCTTGTAAAACCATCGAAGATTTCTGCACTGCTCATCGCTAAGATTAGAGGACAATTTATCCAAACTTGATGCCATGAATCTACAGCTGTCAATGAATCTCAGCTCGATCTTCTTGTACACTTGTGCACCATCAGAGTTGAAAACACCAGCAAGTGGTATTGCTATTTTGACATGGAAGGATATATACTTTTCCCTATTTTCCGCGATGCATCCTATATCTTCCATGTTGTACTTTTCCCCCAGTTCTCTAATGAAGAGGTGTGCATCATAGCCACTTAAGTTGTGAAAGATGATAGGGATATGATGTGGGATCTTGTATCTTAGGTTGCAATTGTTATGTGCGGCACCTCGATATAAACCTGTATAGTGACAGTGATCTCTGACTTTGCGATTTTGAGGATCTGAAAATGGCAGCATACATATGTGACAAGTTTCTGCATCCCAATGATCACGCTTCTGAACATCCGTCAGTTCTATCATCGACTGCTCTGGAAATGTCGCATACAACCGCTTAACTTCATCTTCCAGATGATCCACAAACTTCTTTACACAATCTTCACCTCTGTATACTTTTAGAGGATCTTGCACATCTCCATACGCAAACTTGCTGTACGTACACCATCCTGAAGGTATATGCTTCGATAGTGTTTTTGTGTTCTTCTCTCTCCCATCTTCCTTCATAGGTACTAAAAGACTCTCGAAATCTGCATAGATAGCAAAAGGTACTCTGAACTGCATCTCTCCATTGTTATAATACAACCATTTTTCCTTCTCTCCAGGCATCTCCACTCTAACTTGTTCATTGCCAGAGCAGTAGATATAGTGCTTGTCTCGTGACTCTACATTGTGAAAACCATTTAGACAGTTGATGCAAAAGTGCTGTGCATGTTGATGATTTGTGTTTTCTTGACCTAACAACCTTGACAGATTCTTGATGGCTGTATAGTGATTTTTCTCTCCATCACATACCATCAACAGATTGACTTGCTTCTTTGCGCTTATGTTACGATTAGATTCTCGTGTGGTGTTGATCCTCCTCTTTGTAGACTTTTCTTCGATATATAGTACGTTCACCCCAATGTTAGGATTATTCTTCTCGAACTTTCCTATCTTGTCTATTGCTACAGGAAATTCCAAACCATCCCAGTTGTACTCATTCTCATACTTCTGTAGCTTTGAAATGCGTTCTGAATGACTAGTGATCTCTTCATGATGTAGTGCTGCTATTACAGCCCACTTGAAGCATTCTTCATCATCGTTTTTAGGGTTGATGATTGCCTTTTTCGACGCTATCCAGGATGGTAGTTTGATGTATGAAGATCCTCTCATCAGCTGCAGCTTGTGAAAGTCTACGTCCAGGTGCATGATGTGATCGATGGTGAAGCCGCTTTCTGGTAATGCAGGATGCTCTATTTGGGTTTTGATATATGCAAACATCTCATCCAATATCTCTTTCATGTCACTACCTTGGAACACTCTCATCATCAAGCTGTTAAAAACTTTGTCTATCCTTATATATCCATATTTATCTCCTTTTGTAACATCTTCTCCTTCTAGATCATCATCTTCAAGTTGAATTAAAAGCTTCTCTCGCTTCTTCCACATGATCCATAGAGAAAGTTGTACTTTAGCAGACCCCATGTCCTCAACCTGCTCTTCCATTAATTTCTCCACATTTGCTCTCACTAGTGTGAAGTATCCATCAACATCAGCTTTTGCTATACCAGCTATACGAAAGCTTCGGAAAGTTTTACGTAGTGCATGCTTATGCTTCATAGGTATAAAATCATCACTCATACTTATGTTGTTGGTGTCTTCCATCGCCTGTTCTTCAACCATACTTTTTAGCCCAAGCTTTTCCTTTGTATTGTTGTACAACTTTAAAATATCACTTTTTGCTTTAGAGAAAGCGTTCTGTATAGGCTCTTTAATTGACTTTGGTACATAACTCACAAGCCAGTCATACCATTCGTTGAGTTTAGATTTTACAACTGACCGGTTCTTCATCATCTCTTCAACCCCAAAAATATCCATGTATTCAGGCTTTGGGAGTATAGTGACTTGTCTAAGAGGTTTCCTTACTCCAGCTCTCCTAGGTGGTCTTACTGGAGCATCTAATAAATTGATGAGGTCAGCCTTCCTAAGCTTATAGTACCCTTTAAAGCCACGCTCTTTTGCTTGGGTTCTCAATTCTCGAACTGTTTTGTTACTCAACATCCTTTATTATATAGACTTTTTCAACTTGGAAATTTTTTACGAGTGGACAGAACTGAGTCAGGGGATTTCCCTGACTCATTTGATGAATTTTTACGAGGAGGGGAATTCAACCGATGAAACTGCTGACGTCAATACTTTTCGACGCATGCGCAGAAGGGGTTTGATTGATGACTTCGATGATAGTGCTGACGTCAGCACTTTTCGACGATAGTGCTGACGTCAATACTTTTCGACGGTTTTCGACGATAGTGCTGACGTCAACACTTTTCGACGATAATGCTGACGTCAACATTTTTCGACGGTTTTCAACGATAGTGCTGACGTCAACATTTTTCGACGCATGCGCAGAAGGGGTTTGATTGATGACTTCGATGATAGTGCTGACGTCAACATTTTTCGACGATAATGCTGACGTCAACATTTTTCGATGATAATGCTGACGTCAACATTTTTCGACGCATGCGCAGAAGGGCTGGGGTGCTGAGACATTTTGTGTGTGCGTGTGTGTGCGTGTGTGCGTGTGCGTGTGTGTCCTGCAATCGGCATTTAACTATCTCTACATTTATGAGTAATTTGTGGTTATAATAATAGAAACTGCTATGTAATCAAAATAACACGTTTCATAACTCGTATCGCGTTATGAAAACAAAGATGATAATATTAACTATAGTAGGGAAATTCCCGAAATCATATGATTTGGGCCAACATCCGCACTTTCCTATCTCTAGAACCTCGTTCAGTTAGTATGAAAGATGGTTGTTAATACAGAAACATCAAAGTCTGTCCATATCGCTCACAAAATTGGGAAGGAGCAATTCACGCGTTTCTTGAATAATCGCATCTTACGTCAAGAAAAATCGTTTTATGATTTGAAGAAAAACAAATTTTAGATTTTCAAGCAGCCAAGTTCTTCTGTACCAGCAAAATCAAAGCAGAAAATTCAAAGTCTGACCCTTGATAGGAAATTTTATTTTCGTTTGTTCATCGCCTGTTAGTCAAGAAAAGGTGATCCTGAGAACTTTTTGTTTTTTTTCATGTTTGAATGACTTATCCTATATAGAAAAGGTGTATTTTACAGAATCAGTACTGACAAGACTTATTTTATTAAAAAATAAAACTTTTGTGACAGTTTGCTGTTAAATCCTAGTTTCCATCATACCCACTTGAGTGTTTATACATCTACATTAAAAGAGTTTTACATCAGAGCTTGATGTGTTTTTAAATCAGCGTTAAATTATCTTTTTGAGAGTATATGGCACTTTGGATGTTGCAAAGATTTTTCTCTAGTTATGATGGCGAAATCATAGACATTTGAACCGCTTGTACCTCCTGAACAATTAGTTTTCATACTGTGACCTTAATGAGTTTTGAAATCGGCATTAAATTTCCTTTCTAACGACATACAACACTTTGGAATTTCCAAACATCAAACTTTTTCCTTATTTCGATGACGTCATCAAAGACGCTTTGATCGCTCTTCTGAACGGTTGATTTTTTATACCAAGACCATAATGTGTTTTAGAATCAGTGTGAAATTATCTTTCTATCGATGTATCACACTTTACAATTTGGAGACATTTTGTTTCCCATGGAAAAAAGGCTGAAGTCAGCGATCACGTGACTTTTGGGCGTGTCTCTGTTAAAAAAATAATTGCAAATATGATGATAAACGTTTGTACCAAGTTTCATGTTTCTTTCACAATTTGAAGTATCTTGGTGGTTTTTGACGTATTATCCACCTCACTAATTAAATAGATTTCTTAGAAGGGGAAAAGATGAGGCGAGTAGTGAATCCAGTGGTGGGAAGATTGATGAAGAGCAAGTGATCACCCAAGCCAACTAAGGTTTTTCGACGGAAAAGAATCGTCGAACTACTTGGGGGTATCGGAAAGTTGAAGATATGAAAGTCAGAGGTGAGCTTAAAACCAACCTATTCTACCATTATTGCTCTCGACGCAACCATTTTCGAAATCTTCAAGGTGTTGCTAAGGCTATGGGGGGACGTATGATAGGAGCATTAATGGTTGAAGCGTCAACACATACGAGATACACTTGCCTGTGTGACTCGAAGCTCTATGAAATGCAGGATTAAAAGGAGGCCTCATAACGCCTCAACATCCAACGCATTATGGTGAATAAAAAGAATGGTCCAACGTCAATTATATAAAATTGATCTTTTTTTGGTCCTTGCAAACGTACGGATTCCTTGTAGATTCGTCATGCGCATTGCTGGATTGATGGAAAAAGTGAACACTGCTGGTAATTTGAACATTTTTTGCAAGCTATTGAAGAATTTCAAGTTATTGAAAGGACGTTTAGATTAAAAAGTTTTTCTTGCGCCATAAAGGGTTGTGAATTGTTTATCTTTGTAAACACATAACACAAAATTGCAAAAAACTTTTCACTATGACGTTTTCCCTGAAAAGCCAAAGCAAGTTCTGGTTTACGCTAAGGTTACACTAGGCGTGATATCCCGCACGGAATGCCTCGGTGATCTGTTTGGTTTTCAGAACACTCCTCGACGGAAAAGTTTTTCTTTCACCGGAAATAACGATAGGTATTTCACCGGAAGCAGAATCCTTTCGGACAAGCTTGAAACGCAAATCATTTAGCCGCGTTAAACATCAGAGCATCTCGTTAAGTCATTTTTTGATGTTGCCATGACAACAACCGTTAAATCTATTTCTCGTATTTTCACGAGGTCAGACTGAAAAATATCAAAGTAAGGTGTTTGAAAAGGATATCAATATATAACACACAAATATTCACAAGGAGTCGTTTTTTATTTCTGTAAAATTTCATAATTGGTTATGGTTGCAGGAATCCGTCGCCAACAACAAAATGAACGATGCTTTCATGATAAGATCACCTTGTCTTTTACAAACGCATCAAGGGGTTGAAACAAAAATCCAAAAAATAAAATTTATGCAGTCCTCTCTCCGTGTATATTTTAAACAATCCGTCAAAATTTTAAAGTGATTTTGTTTTGGTTTTTTTTTTCAATTACATGCTCCAACAAACTATTATTTACACGCTCAGGCTATCGTTGTTGTGATTTTCTATAAAACTGGAAGTTTCGCTTGGTTGCTCACTCGGATCAACCAATGAGACATCCAGTTCACTTTTTGAGCAGGAACCAAGCAACGGATACTGAGAAGTAAACGATTTGTCGCAGATTTGATCAATTTGTGCTTCTTCTTCTTCATCAGCCACATCTGACAGATTACGTTTTAATGCATTAAGATTTTCGCGGTCTATAGCGGCTGCTGGGCCAATCAGAATAGACAAAGCGGAAAGTTTGCGCGATATTTTTCGATGTCTCATGTTTTGCGCCTTCTTTTTCAATTTCGGAGACAACTCTAAACATGAGGAGTCTACTTTTCCAACCTTTTTGCCATATGCATGATTCTCTCGCTCTTCTCCAGTTAAGCGATCTTCTACTATGCCATGTTCCGCATAGTCTGCCCCAAGTAGTTCAATTTTTAAAGGAACTCGCAAACCAAATAATTTATCGATAACAGCAAGCTAAACAAACCATTCAGAAGTAAACAAGCAATTCAAAAGTACCCTAAAATATGTTTTTCCGAATATGAGGAGTATGCAGGTGGAAAGGAGAAAGGAGATCCAAAGGCTCGAAAACCTGAGTTTTAAAGAAAAGATAACCAGGCTGTGTTGATTCAGATTTAGTAGTTCACCTTCACACGACACTCAGTTGCTGCTTATGATAGCATTCAAACCAATCAGATCATACCTGACAAAAGGTTGTTATAGCAGACCATGAAATTATGGACACACATGCTGCAACTTGAACTCCAAACAACCTTGCGCTACCACCTTTGAACAAGCCATACTGACTACTAAAGCCTTCCACTTTATCATGTTCCGCAAACAAGCCAACCGCCAGCATTCCCCAGATTCCACCGACACAATGTATTCCGATACAACCGACTGGATCGTCAATTTTCATATATTCCACCAGTTCGTTTCCTGCAAGAGAAACGAATAAAGTACAAAAAGAGCCGAATTAGTTGTTATCAGAGTTGAAGAAATTCATGGATTTTGTGTAAATGTATGAACCAAAGTTTCTACCCATATTTGAACACGCTGCACCAACGAAACCAATAACAATTGCTTCCCATGGTCTACATATTGCACAAATTGCTGTGATTCCCACCAAACCTCCCAGTATGCTGGTTGAAAATACCGATATATCCAGTTTTCCCTGAGTTTTCTTTCGTCTTAAGAAAAAGCAGTATACTATAGAGAACAAACCACCACCGATGGAGCCATTCATTGTGACTACCGCCGCGCGGCTGGCTAATTTCCATTTTCCTAAAAAGGGATGATTCTGAGAATTCACAAACGCAGGAATCTGAAAATTACATTGTCACAAAGATCTTACCTCCACTTATCCCAAATGTACTTCCACAATTAAATCCTAACCAACCCCACCACAGCATAAATGTTCCCAATATGATATTGGTTGGAGACGCCATTGTGATTGGTTGAATATTAGCATTAAAGCGACCATAACGAGGTTTTAACATGATGGCTGCTACAAGAGCCGCGGAACCTCCAACCATGTGTACGGCTGTAAATGAAAATATGTAGATAACAAAACTAAGCTTCATCTACTGAAAACACATTTTCAATCTTAATCAGCATTTCAATACCCAACAACCCCGAGGTCCTCTTACAAGTTCTCTTACATGAACAATTTATGTGCTATGTGTACATGACCTCTTTATCAAATGCGAAATTCTGGCCAATAGTTTGAACATATTAAGACAGAAAACAAACGGTACGTGTCGAATGTTTTTGAATTTGACAACCAATTTTCAGATTTTCAGATAACAGTTTCACATATTCAAAATTTGTTGGTTGTATTTTGACACGTAGTATATAATATTGTCGATGCAATGATGAAATGTATCCTTAAATGTTCAAGCCATTCAGCTTCTGGTTGATTTTGAAAAACTGAGTATGAAACATCAAAAGTATGAACCACCATTTTCAGTAAATATATAAGAAGATCAACACCTGAACAGCCAGCAATATCGACACCGCCTAATTTATAAATCCAACCACTTGGATCCCACACCCAATGGGCGGGAAAACAATACGATATGGTGTTTAAGAATGAATACGCCATATACGCCTTCAGAGATGTGCGTTCCGCCATTGCACCTATAAAAACGTCAAACTTCCTTAGCTTCCAGAATGAAAAGGCTCTGACATTTCTGACCGGACTTGGCCGATTTTACGTACACCGAATCATAGAATTACGAAATTTCATTAAAGATACTTCTAACAAGCTATCTTCCCATGACAAACCGTTTTGGTTGAAAGTCTCTTATGTCCGTATGAAAGAAGGAAGCAACACACAAGAATTCAATCAGATTATGTTGAATACTTCCTTGAAGATGTTTTGATAAACAATGAATACAATACCTGATACCACTGTTGTCGCTGTTGTTGCGAAGGACAACTGAAAAAAATATTTTGCAAACACGGCTCCCATCTCATCTTCGTTAGAATCTGTAAAAAAATATCCCACTCCAGAAAAAAAATTTGAATGTTCGTCTTGTCCAAAACTAAAAGCAAAACCAAACATCCAATATGAAAGGCCGCCCAGTATGACGTCAAGAGCGTTTTTCACCATCACGTTGGTCTCGTTCTTACGTGAAACCATACCTAAAGATGTATATAAAAAGATGTTCAATGTGAACTCAAGTATCACAAACTTTTGATAAGGAAACTCGTTATATCAACTAGAGAATTATTGGCAAAAATCCTGAGAGAAATGAAGCGCTTGAAAGAAAGCTAAACTGAATGTAATTATAGGTACTTGATATCAGCAGGTTTTTTTTACCATTTTCTAATATGTAAGCGAGATTTATACTGTACACCTTATCTCTTTCCTCACCAGATCAATAATGAGAGAGATTACTATGATTTTTAAAAAGGTACAATGACGATGCAGAAATCATTTCATCAAGGTCATCCTTGCATCTGTAACAGTAAAAAAAAGCGCTGTATAAAATAGAACATTTTTTATCTTTGTTCGTTTTTAAGAAAACCACTACATTGAAAAATCAAATCGGTAATAAACTGTATACCAAAAATCCAAATAACATGGTAAGCTGAAAGGGATAACGACGAGAATGGAGTCGCCTGTATTTGTGGAAATGTTTTTATACAAACCTGTTTCAAGGAGACCAAAACCGCTCTGCATAGAGAAAATTATAAAAGCGCTCGTAAGAATCCACACGGCGTCGGCGTCAGTACTCAATGCCGTCACACTTCCGACAGGCATCTTGACGTGAATTGATCAATGCTTAAGTATGAACTAACGACAGTTATGTTAAACCCGTGCGACGTGCATAGTAGTAACAAGTTAAAAACAACGATCTGTTTTCTTTCTTGATCTGTTGTAGTTATACTTTGTTCCCATTCTTCAAATAAGAATTTCTGTAGATAATCTACTTAGGAATTAGCTCTTATATTTGGCATCAAGTTTGGAAAAACTACGAAAATTCGTTTCTTAGTTCTTGCAGCTTAAAAGAATTAGAGTTTTTTCGTTAATTTAATCGACTGGGCGATGAAATCAAGGCTTACTATAAGTTGTGGTCGACATATATGCTTGCAAAATAGGGAAAAGGAATTGCAGGAGATTTGTGAATGCAACAAAACTATAGAAACTCAATTTTTCGCAAGAAAAGTTTCATTGGATTCTTTCACACCTATTTCCAAGCTGGTTTAACAATTTGTTTCGAAAGATCTGTTTACATGAACTCGATTTACCAATTTAGAATTTTTAATTGATCATGGGTTTTGAGAATCGAGTAATCGAGTAAAAAGTTAAACCGCTGTACATTCTATTGTATTTCATCCGTCAGTCAATAGACTCTTAAAGGCATACCTTATCGGGGGATAATTTCGTCGAGGAAAAATGAAGACATTTTTGCTTCGTGACGAAAATTTTGAAAAAGTGAAATTTATAAGAAATTATTAATAAGTAAAATTTTTTTTATTATATATTATTAGAGATAAAATATAATTTTTGATTGACAACAGCAGCTTGGTGTTTGCAGACTGCTGCATCATTGATCATTTTTACGTTCCCGTATATTGATCTACATCCTCGAATACATCTAACCAGAGATCTTATCAAGGAAAAGTTCATTTTACGTTTGATATATGATGTTATTTTGGACTTGTGTAAATGTCTTTTCTCGGCTATCATGTCTAATCCGCTCTAAATCTATGCATCGTTTAGCCAATGGGTTAAAGACTCTAACATCATAAAATGCCATTTGACCAGAGATCCAGAAGCCACGCGCACATTTGTCTGACCGTGCTTTAACTGCAACATTTGCAACGGTTTCCAATTGATCATCGTGAAACACTTCAGATAATAGCTTTGCCGTGGTGTTTCGCATGTCATTATGACGGAGCGTAACAAATCCTCCCTTTTTACATGATAGCGCATGATTGATCGATCCCTTGGATTGATTTACAATCGTCATCTCGAACCATTGCTATCTCGAACCCTCGGGAGTTCGAGATAACGAGCGTCGACTATACTTGTTTTTCAATTTGTACGTTAAAAGTTTAACTGAAGGAGAAGCTACAATTTTAATCATAAATTCACGATCGCGTTCCACTGAATCAAGACCAGAATGTCAAATTGTCATCTATAAAAAATAAATATTACCCAAGATATTCAAGCTACTCAAAAAGCCCTCAAAAAGCCGTTCTGCAACCTGACCCTACGTTATGATTTTTAGGATACTAGTAAGTAAGTAAGTAGTAAGTAATTTATTCTTTTTCAATACTCACAATTTATACTTATTATATTTACAAATAGGAGACCACCCCAATTAGATGAATCTATTCGAGGAGGTGGCCACCAGAAATTCTCGTAAAATAAAAATAATATTGGTATGTCAGAAAAGTATCTAAACTATAAACCTAAGAAATAAAGAGTTAACATATACTCTGTAACTAATGATTTAGTTTGGACATAAGAATGAGTTGATAAATCATCGATTTGAAGATTTTGCATAATAGAATTCCAGTTATTTATTGATTGGTTTTCAATTGAATATTCACCGAATGATACCGTTTTGAATGGGTATTTTACCAGTGTTCCTGATGTCCTTCCACGAAGATTGACATTCAAATCCACACGGTTAAAACGAAAAGTATTATAAATACATGGAGGAAGTTTGTTATGTAAATATCGATGTACAAAAAGAAGGTTCCGAAGCTTTACAAAATCGAAGAACTTAACAAGGCCAAGATTAAGAAATATAGGATTAGAGTGGGCTTGCCAATCCAGTTTGGAAATGATTCTGACAGAACGCTTTTGAAGTAAAAATATACGCCTAGTAATGTAAGTTTGACGCTGTCCCCAAATCTGGCAAGCATAGCTAATATGAGGATTGAAAATGGTATGGTATACTGAAACCAAAAGGGACTGGGTCATAAAGTGGCGAATCTTAGACAGAGCGCCATTTGCTCTTCGAAGTTTGATCGAAAGTTCATTGACATGCCTAGACCAGTTAAGATTCTCATCTATGTAAATTCCAAGATACTTGATTGAGGAACTGCGTGATAGTCTTTTCCCATTTAGCTTAATACGAATATTAAAGTCAACTTTACGATTTTGATGTTTAAATACTATGTATTCAGTCTTCGAAGCGTTAAGAGAAATCATATTGGCATTCAGCCAATGAGATAGTAGTTTCAAATCAATGTTGATGTGTTTTGCCAATTGCTTGGCATCACGACTGAAATTTAAAATATTCGTATCATCAGCAAAATGGAAAATAGAAGAGAACCTAACTGCCCTATGCATGTCATTTATATAAATCAAAAAAAGCAACGGTCCAAGAACTGAACCTTGAGGAACACCATATACAATTTTCGAATAGCGAGATTTACAAGGACCAATCGAAACATACTGGCTCCTATTACACAAAAAAGATCTAAACCAGTCCAAGGCTTTTCCACGTATTCCATAATATCTAAGTTTAGCAAGTAATATCTTGTGATCAACTGTATCAAAAGCTTTTTGTAAGTCTAAAAATATGCCACATGCAATTTCTCCTCTATCTAAAGATTTGAGAATACGCTCAACAATGTTCATGAGAGAAGTCTCAGTAGAATGATTCGTTCTAAATCCAAATTGAAGTGGATATAAAATATTATGAGAATTAAGAAAGTTGATAAGGCGTTTATACATGATTTTTTGAAAAATCTTGTCAACATTGGAAAGCAAAGAAATGGGTCGATAGTTATTAGCCTCTTGAGGAGACCCTTTTTTGAAGACAGGTATGACCTTTGCTGTTTTAAGGGCAGAGGGAAAACTACCACTTATAAAAGAAAGATTGATTAAATCTGATAAATGCTTGGAAATTTCAAATTTTAACAAATTCAAAATTTTATAGGGAATGCTATTTGGGCCAGAGGCCTTGTTGCTATTTAAGCTGTTTATGTGGTCAAGGACTTCATCAGGACAAGTTGGTGATAAAAAGATTGAGTTAGGGTTTGGATTTTTCAGATAATCTCTAAAGTTTTTAGCTGTAAATGGTATTTTATCTCTAACTACTGAAGGGATCTGAGAGAAATAGGTGTTAAATGTTTCAGCTACAACGTTACGGTCAGATGATAATGAACCATTTACATTTAAAGAGATATCGAAATCATGACTACGAGTTTTGGTTTTGATCAGATCATTGATTCCCTTCCAAGTTTTATGCATATCCTTCTTATACGTTGAAAAATAATTTGTGTAATGATTTTTCTTACTAATGCGAATGAGGCTTACAATAAGGTTACGATAGCGTCTATATTCATTAAATTTGACCGATTTCGATAAAGGGTTTTTGCAATTAAGAAACGCCTTGTATAATCTATTACGCTTATGAATTGAAATTTCAATGCCTTTAGTTACCCAAGGTTTATTCAGATGACAAGTTTTCTTGGTCTTTAAGGGTTTCATTGGGAGATGCTTATCGATTAAAGTAGTCAATCTGCTAAAAAATATGTTAAATGGTTTATCAACGTTACTAGTTGGACAGTCCTTCTTTAATGTGTTCCCAGGGAACACATGTTTTGTTGGCAGATAAAACCGGTGGCAACCAAAGAAAGGTTTTTACTCGAAGCATTTGATTCTAGTGGTTGCTTTTTTGTTACCACTAGCAAAATACAGAATGGAATCCATTTAATTTTGTAACTTATTACTATAGCAGCAAAGAATAATACTAGACGACAAATCAAATATTTTGCAGTAGCAACACTGCAACACTGACGACATGTGTTAACATTTTCAGTCGATAGTAATCAACAAAAAATTGTTGCCATCCACGTTACATCGTAATAATTCTTTACGGTAGCAGCGAAAGCGAATACCGTATTAACCTTTACCTTTTATTTTAAAAGTACATAACCTGATATTTTATAACTTAATACACGAAATTAGAATTCATTCGAATTCTAATCAAATAGGCCTACATAAAATGGGACTTTTAGTTCATTACGCTAACTGAAAATACTTGATATGTTGCTTTTCTTGTTAGTAAAGCTTATCAGTTTAAAATTTCTTATTACCTCGTTTGTTAGCTACACTGTGTTTGTGTATTACGGCTTTCAAAGATAAAAAATGTCGCTAAAAGGCTTTCAAAGATTTAGTTCAAAAAGGCAGTTATTTGTTGGAATTCAATTTTGGTTTCATCAGAAATTATTATTATAAACAAACTCCCCCTCCCCCCCCCCCCCCCCCCCCCCCCCCCCGTAGGATTGCCCCCGGATAATTACCCGGAAAATTGCCCCCCATCCAATTTAGGGTTAGAGTAAGGGTTAGGGTTAGGGCTAGGGCTACTTACTTTTTTCTACATAAGCCCTTATGAAAAAATTTCGCATGTATAATTCTTTTGTCTTAATAAATAAATTATTGCTGGTGTTTTATGGTTAGACCCTATTTACACTAATTAATAATTTTCATCAAATTTATCGTTAATGCCTGTTTTCCACCAGTGAGATATCTCAGAAAACACCGGTAAAGAAGTTTTTAGTACTTAAAGTAAAATTTCGAAAGCGTTTGTGTGAAAAGTAAACTTGCTGCTACCGTTTTGCGCCATCTGGCTCTTGTTTCTTTCTAGTTTTGTTGACATTGTATTCGTTTTCTCTGGTATTCCCTGCATTTTTATCACATGTCGTTTGTTTTTTTAGATGTTCTTCTGTTTCGGTGTGATGAGGGCCGTTTGGTTTCGTTTGACTTCGTAAGTGGTGATATTCTCGATGAATCACTTTCCAGTTTTTTTTTATGCAATTACAAATCCTTTCGGTTTCGTTGATTTTGTTAATTTTTCCGGTTGTGGTTGTTGGGTGATTGCTTTTATAATTTTTGGTGTAACCAGGGATGTGGGTGTAACTGTCATTAAAGGGGCACTAAACTAAAAAAATTAACCTCGAACCTAGGGTCGCTTGCCTTTTCGATATACGGATGGCAACGTGACATCACAACGTTCAAAGGAGAAATTGCTGACATACAAATAACTGAAGAAATATTAGTGATACATTGCTAGAATTTTGTATGTGGTGGCAAACACCTATAGGTATCGAATCACTAAAAATGGTTGTTGCCATAGTTACCCTAGGTTCGTTTCCAGGTCTCTTCTGTTTTTTGCTGACAACCTATAAATGGAGATCTGCTCAGGTAAGGGGAAAGAAATTTTAGAAAATGCAACAGTTTTCACTGGACGTAAGTTAAAGCGAAATACGCCATAGTAACAGAATTGGATGCTGTATATAGCTTTGTCAGCAAAAAATAATAGAGGCCTGGAACTTAGCCGGAGTAGCAATGGCAATAAATTTCTTTGCTATTTTCACAACTGCAGTTACCACAATGTTCTAACAATATATCATTTAAACATTCTGAGTTATTCACATATTCATATGTCAGCAATATCTTCTTGAACGTTGTGATGATGTCATGCCATGGGAGATCATGTTTTGGAAAAAACCTTTAAACGGCAATATCTCAGGAACGAAACATGATTTTTTGAAAATTCAAAAACTGACTTTCATCGTTTTTAAAATTCTTTCAAATGGTACAAAAAATCAATTTGAATTTTTTGAGTGTACTTCCCCTTTAACTTGAATATTTTGTAGAATTTGGTGTTGCGGCGGAAGAAAGTGTTTGTCGATGAAGCATGAAAACTACTTTTCGATTTTGTGTCGTTATGCTACACGGTGTGTAAAACAGATGATCCTTACGCGATTATTTTTGTATACCTACAAAAAATAAACTCTGCAGAGATTTCCCTGTTTTATCCATCGTCACATTTTTCGACGATTAACAAGTTCGTTTTCGTTTTAGCCAATCAAAAGGAACAAAATTGAAACGTTTTCTTTTCTCCTTAGACAAATAATCTGAGCCATCCCATCTTAAAAAGCTTCCGAAGGCCTTGATAAGATAAGTAGCTAACATTCTCATAATAACTTTTTAGATATGATTAGTATTACATCTTTGTAGTAATTTATGGGAGTAAGGACTTTCTGTAAGTTGATTGATAGAAAATAAAGTTATAATATTTACTTTTTACTTGCTATAGTCCCCTCCTTAGCAACCCTGCTCCACGGTCCCTGATATTTTGACGATTTTTAAATGAAAGTATCTGTCCAAGGAAACAGAAATGAAAGTATCTGCTCTTCAATTTACTTATGATCTGCCCAACGAAACAGAATTTCCAAAAACTATAAAAAAAGAGTTCATAAACAACTTTGTGAATTCTATCATCCCTCGAAAAGAAACATTTCTTTCGTTCAATGAAACAAAAGTAAAAATACTTTTAACAAAGACATTTTGTCAAATGGTAATTCCCGAATGCTGAAAAACATGACTCTAGGTTTGGGAGATGGAGCAAAGGCTAGAGTGAAAAAATAAAACGACATAAAAAGTATTCGTCATTCATTGATTAATGTAATCTGTTGTTTTTCCTAATTAGGTCTTGTATTGTAAATTTACGTGTTAATCACATGGTTGTATGTAATTTGATTGACGTCGTCAATGGCGTTATTTTGAAATTTCCCGCTGTTTTGTAATTTCCCGCTGTTTTGTAATTTCCCTCTGTTTTATTTTTCAACATTCGAATAGCCGATCGAACATGAAATTGACAACTTTCGAATGTTTTTGATTACGCTCTCATTCTTTCGTCGAGAGTTTGTGTTTATTTTGATTTTGAAGAATGGCTGCTAATCGTTTTCAGTTACTGTTATTCTCGAATTATTTTTATGATTTTCACTTCATTTGTCTGCTCCTTTACTTCCTTATCACCATGTGATTAACCAGTAATCACATGTTTAGATTCGTGGAATTTGGGATAAATTACCCTCGTTCAATTTTTGAAAATTTGAAATCTCCCTCGTTTCACTCGGGAGATTTCAAAATTTCAAAAATGAACTCGTGAAATTTATCCCAAATTTCCCTCTCAACCATGTGATTACTAGTACTAACATTCTGAAACTTAATGTTTTTTGTTTTATGAATACATAATAGATAGTTTTTCTCCAGATGACAAAACAATAAACTATCGTCATAATGACGATGTTAAAGAGACGTCACGCCGGTTATTTCCCGGTGAACTCATTGCAAGACAAAGTTGGTTTATCGAGATTACGGCATGAGAAGAAGGCGCATGAAAAGGCGGGGATCTAGTAGGTTTGTTGACAGAAGATATAATTGAAAACATTTCACTAGAAGTGAACGAATGCATTAATATTTGTAATGGACCTTGTAATAAAACTCCTTGCCGTATTTTTATCAATTACCGGTGAGTTAATATGTTAATATGTTCTAAAGATATCATGAATTTTAAATTCTTACATCCACTCCCCACTCCAGATCTTCTTTGCAAATTTTCAGCATCACTTTTTCAATTCTAGGCCTTCACATTCGAAATCTTCGAAATTATTACGTTAACCTTTAAATGTTAACCTTAGTTTCGATTTTCTAAGCCTACATGTTGAACATTTTGTACTCTTCAAAGCTGTGATAGTTGACATTCTACTTGATTGGTTTTGATTTGCATATTTTAGTATTTATTCATTTTTACTTTCAGTAGCATATATCATTTTATTAGTAGGTCCACATCAGCTTAAGCTGCCTTTTATTGTAACCTGCTTAACGAAATAAATTAATAATAATACTGATAATAATATACTGATTACTGGAGGAGGCGTAGAATCATCATAGCCCACATAAACTCATTGCCTGCCTGTGGTGACCAGTGTAATATAGTTATAGCATAAAAAGTATTCAGACTTCTCTTTTCCCTCTTCACGACCTCAAGTAATTTCTTAATTCGAAATTATTTTTCGTATGTAAATTTTTTGATGACAACTGCTTTGTGAGGTAGACCACTAATGAACCACTATATAAACGACCCTATATCCTAACACTAATTTTGTAAACTAAAAGGATCATACATGGTTAGTTTTAATTTCATGATGCCCTTTAACCAAATTAAACAAATTGGAAATGTTTTGTTTATGTTGTTGAAAAAAGTTATCTGAATATTTTGACTGACCCTTCATAAATGTCGTAATATCATGTACTCTATTCATGTAAAACAACCTCAAACCTGTTAAACTGGTAATAGTATCATCAGACATCTTATGTAAGAATATTGCACCAAGGAAATATTAACATCCAATGTTGTTGGATATTTGTGTATTTCTATTGTTTGTTTAAGGCGTGAGTGTGAGTAAGGGAAAAAACATGATTTTATATATTTCAGTGTAAAAATTGTTTATTTCGGTATCAAAGTACCACGTCTCTCTACATTGAATTGATATGTTTGCGCAGTGTGGTGACCATATGACATGCATACTGTTTTGGGAAGAAATACGTACATGTGCGGCGATTCGCTCATGCCAAGAGGAGGACACGTGCGATCGTGTGCGATCCAAAAAGTTATTGGGTCATTCCATGTCAACTTAACAAAATTTACAGTGAGTCCCCAGGTGCCCCTCTCAGATTTTGCTTAAATTTTGTCTAGAAGTTTGTTTATATGTAAATAGAGAATCCTGAAAATTTCAGCTCTTGAAATTCATTTATGACCAAGATATGACGTCTCAAAGTCAGGTATAGCTTTTGTTAACCAGGTGGTTATGACATTAAAATAAAATATGGGCATATTTCAAGCTCTTATAACTTTTTATATTTGCATGGAAAGGTGCTCATATTTTCAGGTAATGAAGGACTCCAGGTGTATTTTTCAAAAAAGTTGTTTTCAAATTTTTCACTATTCTCATAAATCCATAATGGCAGCTCAAAAAGCCCAAATCGCGCAGTGAAGTATCAATTTTACCCAATTTTGAGCTGCCATTAAGTCAAAAATATGCATAGACATATCAAAATATCATATTTGTTGCAAAATAGGGTCGGAACACTACAGACACAGCAAATTTCAGGTATGTGTGACATCTGTACAAGGCTCTGCTGGGGGTCAAAACTCAGTTCAGCCACAAAAATTCTATTTTCTTGGCATATTTTGTGGCCACAAAAATGTATGTAGTCAGTTTTTATAGAACTTCATCTTTTTATCCTATTGAAACAAGTCTATGAAAAATTATAAAAACCAAAAACAAAGTTGGGGAAGCATTGCTTTCATTTGTTTACGTATCATATTCTAAATGAAAATTTTTCAAAATTCGTGAAAAACTTAGCATTATCCAGATTTCAATTTGCTATAACTTTTTATCTATAGAAGGTAGACTCTCCATTTTTTCAGGTGCTAGAGCACTCCAAGGGTACTATTCAATGAAGTGGTATTCAAACTTGTCTTACCTCCAATAAATCCATAATGGCAGCTCAAAAGTACCAAATTGTCATGCGAAGTATAATTTTTATCCCACTTTGAGCTTCCATTAAGTCAAAAATATACATGTACATGTCCAAATATCATATTTTTACAAAATTATAAGTGGAACTCTATAGACACAGCAAATTTCAGGTATTTTATTCATCTTTATGACACTCTGTTGGGGGTCAAAACTCTCTACAGACACAATATTGCGAATTTTCTTGATGTATTTGAACCCACGAAAGTCGATGTAGACAAAATGTTCTAGAGTTAATCTTTCTGTCTTATCGAACTATGTCTATGGCCAAAGTTATAATCAAAAAGCTAAGATGGGGAAATAGTTATTTATCATACAGAAGATGTCTAAGAAACTCCTGAAAGGTAAGCAAAAGCAAAATCACGATTTCTCTTGTTGCTACATATTGTTAGTTGCAAACGATGTTTCATTCTGATTTTTTGTAGGAACAAAATGGTTTCAACATAAACTGGTGAAAATATTCAACCTCAAAACCTCTATTGGCACCATGAAACTACAGAAAAAAGAAAAGAACACAAAATTTCAGGTATGTAGGACAATACTTTAATGGTTAACTGATTGTTGAAAGCATTTGTACTAGAGAAATTTGATAATCAAAATTTTAAGCAATTCTAATATAACCAAAAATTAGATGCTGGGAAACTAGAACAATTTGATACTTTATTTCCCCAGGGAACATGCTAGAATAGTACCTTCCCTTGGGAGATTATTTTCAGTATGCTTTGTATAAAGATAGAACTTCTGTGGATAAAAATAGATAATTAATGGGCATAATCATAAGCATCTGATCATAACATTCTCAGTTCATAAACAGTCATGGCAGCTGCAACTGACTTAATTTCTTGTTCAATTGGCTTACAGAAGAATGATTTATGCCACAAGACAACTCATTCTCGCTTACAAGGACTGAAAAACAGAATTGAACTAAGTGTAGAAGACATTGAACTTGTTGAATGGCGAAGTAGCATTTATAACTTTGAAACTATTTGTTTACACCATTTAAAAATATACCTTAGCCGGTATGAATCACTTCAGATATATTGTTGTGATCCATTTAAATTGCACAAAAAAGGTCATACCAGTAAGTAATATAATGTTTACAAATTTCATTTGATCTTTGTGTTTCAATATATATTTAACATAATGAATCAATTGTTTACTTAGAGGGTCTGCGTCCTATTAGTGAAGATTTAGCGAGATCTTTCAGACTTATCCCTGGCAAAAAGCTTTGTCGTGAGTGTCGTAAAAAGTTAGTGGAAGGGGTAAAAGATGATGAAGATGAAGGAGACAACGATTTTGAAGATGCTGGTGTTACAAAAGAAACACTGAATAGCAGTGTAGAATTGCTAGGGTGCTCCCCTATCAAATATGTAAGTGAAAGGGATAAAGTGAGTTACGGAAAAAGAAAGTTAGATCAAGTTTATTCAGCAGCTAAGGAAAGATTTGCAACAGTTCTCAAAGTTGAGCCAGAGTTTCTTGGGAAAAACGAAGTTGTTGAGGAATGTTGTCAAAAAAGTGCTGATCTAGATAGGCTGATGAAGCTTATAAGAGACAAGATGGTGATTTCTAGTAGGCAAGAAAAAGTAAAACTTTTGACATTAGTACCAGAAAGTTGGACTATAAAAGATACACAGAACTTTTTTTCTGTAACCCAAAGTATGGTAAGGAAAGCAAGGGCTCTAAAGGAACAAAATGGAATATTGTCAGATTGTTCGAAGAAACAAGGAAAGACACTATCTGATGACCTTGTCACAAGTATCAAATATTTTTATGAAAATGGAGAATATTCCAGGATATGTCCTGGTAAAAAAGAATTTGTTTCAGTGAATTTAAATGGCGAAAAAGTTCATAAACAGAAGCGCTTGTTGTTGCTGAATTTGAAAGAACTCCATCTTGAATTCACAAAACATACAAACAGCAAAGTCAGTTTTTCAAAATTCTGTGAACTACGACCAAAGTGGTGTGTTCCTGTCGGCAGTGCATCTGGATTGCATAGCGTCTGTGTCTGTGAATACCACCAGAATGCAAAGCTATTAGCTGTTGCTATTCCTGGAATTGACGATTACAAAGAATTGATGCAAATTCTTGTATGTGATAGTGAGAATCGCAATTGTATGTTACATTCATGCACTAATTGTCCTGGGACAGAATCACTTAAAGAGTTTTTGGTAAATGCATTTGAAGAACTCAATAAAGATTTTATCACCTTCCATCAATGGAAAAAAGATGACAAAAATACATCTCTTGTCTCTTTACAAATGTCCCCTGAAGACCTTATTGAGGAAACATGCACCCATTATGATATGCTTCGTGAGCATCATTTCATATCGAAAGCCCAATCTTCATACTTGAATTTTGTGAAGGAACATCTCAATGAAAATGAGCTAATAATTCTGCTAGACTTCGCAGAAAACTATAGTTTCATTTGTCAAGATGCTGTTCAGGGATATCACTGGAATAACAGCCAGGCTACATTACATCCTTTGGTGGTGTATTATATCGAAGATAGCAAGTTGAAATGTAGTAGCCATTGTGTGATATCTGACCATTTGAAGCATGACACAAATTCTGTCCATGCATTTATAACGACACTATTGCATGATTTGAAATCAATTTTTCCTGCCGTAAAGAAGTGCATCTATTTCAGTGATGGTGCTGCTTCACAATACAAAAATTTTAAAAACCTTACTAATCTTTGCTTCCACTCTATTGATAGTGCGTTAGATGCAGAGTGGCACTTTTTTGCAACTAGCCATGGGAAGAGTCCATGCGATGGTGTCGGAGGAACTGTGAAGCGACTAGTTTCAAAAGCAAGTTTACAAATGGTCAATGGCAATACTATCTCAACACCTTTAGATATGTTTTTATGGTGTAAAGACAACATAAACGGAGTGAAATTTTACTATATCAGTTCAGAAGATGTGAAAGAGCACACCAAATTGTTCAATTTGGAACAACGCTATGAAAATTCACGTAAAATTCCTGGAGTCAGATCTCATCATAGCTTCGTTCCAGTTGGTTCAAACAAAATCATGATTCGGAGGGTGTCACATGACAAATTTTACAACACGTTCCAATTTGGAATAGATGAGAAAACCTTTCGAATTAATGATGTGTCTCCTGGTCAATACTATGCATGTGTTTATGACAAAATGTGGTATGTTGGTATTGCACTGGATGTGTCATTTGAAAATGAAGATGTTTACTTCAAATTTATGAATCAAAGTGGAGAGACATTCTTCTGGCCAGACAAAGATGATTTTTGCTGGGTGCCAGTCAATCATATTTTGCATCAAATCGCTACACTTGAAACACAAAGTCATGGTGCTCGGAAGTATAAAATTGAAAGAAATGATCTAAATTCAATTGAGGATCAATTCAAACATTTCATTTCAAAACATAAATGAACCACTCAAGTAATCAGAATAATCATTTTGTTCTAATTATAAAGTATTTCCAGGGTATATTTAATTATACAGAAAATTGCGATTTCTCTAGTATATACAAATGCTTTCAACAATCAGTTAACCATTAAAGTATTGTCCTGCATACCTGAAATTTTGTGTTCTTTTCTTTTTTCTGTAGTTTCATGGTGCCAATAGAGGTTTTGAGGTTGAATATTTTCACCAGTTTATGTTGAAACCATTTTGTTCCTACAAAAAATCAGAATGAAACATCGTTTGCAACTAACAATATGTAGCAACAAGAGAAATCGTGATTTTGCTTTTGCTTACCTTTCAGGAGTTTCTTAGACATCTTCTGTATGATAAATAACTATTTCCCCATCTTAGCTTTTTGATTATAACTTTGGCCATAGACATAGTTCGATAAGACAGAAAGATTAACTCTAGAACATTTTGTCTACATCGACTTTCGTGGGTTCAAATACATCAAGAAAATTCGCAATATTGTGTCTGTAGAGAGTTTTGACCCCCAACAGAGTGTCATAAAGATGAATAAAATACCTGAAATTTGCTGTGTCTATAGAGTTCCACTTATAATTTTGTAAAAATATGATATTTGGACATGTACATGTATATTTTTGACTTAATGGAAGCTCAAAGTGGGATAAAAATTATACTTCGCACGACAATTTGGTACTTTTGAGCTGCCATTATGGATTTATCGTAGGTAAGACAAGTTTGAAGACCACTTCATTGAATAGTAACCTTGGAGTGCTCTAGCACCTGAAAAAATGGAGAGTCTACCTTCCATAGATAAAAAGTTATAGCAAATTGAAATCTGGATAATGCTAAGTTTTTCGCGAATTTTGAAAAATTTTCATTTAGAATATGATACGTAACACATATGAAAGCAATGTTTCCCCAACTTTGTTTTTGGTTTTTATAATTTTTCATAGACTTGTTTCAATAGGATAAAAAGATGAAGTTCTATAAAAACTGACTACATACATTTTTGTGGCCACAAAATATGCCAAGAAAATAGAATTTTTGTGGCTGAACTGAGTTTTGACCCCCAGCAGAGCCTTGTACAGATGTCACACATACCTGAAATTTGCTGTGTCTGTAGTGTTCCGACCCTATTTTGCAACAAATATGATATTTTGATATGTCTATGCATATTTTTGACTTAAT
The DNA here is from genome assembly GCA_027922465.2 of Turritopsis dohrnii. NCBI lineage: Eukaryota > Metazoa > Cnidaria > Hydrozoa > Anthoathecata > Oceaniidae > Turritopsis > Turritopsis dohrnii. The sequence goes on along the minus strand of BQMF02000137.1, from coordinate 104,237 downwards.
GGCAGCTCAAAATTGGGTAAAATTGATACTTCACTGCGCGATTTGGGCTTTTTGAGCTGCCATTATGGATTTATGAGAATAGTGAAAAATTTGAAAACAACTTTTTTGAAAAATACACCTGGAGTCCTTCATTACCTGAAAATATGAGCACCTTTCCATGCAAATATAAAAAGTTATAAGAGCTTGAAATATGCCCATATTTTATTTTAATGTCATAACCACCTGGTTAACAAAAGCTATACCTGACTTTGAGACGTCATATCTTGGTCATAAATGAATTTCAAGAGCTGAAATTTTCAGGATTCTCTATTTACATATAAACAAACTTCTAGACAAAATTTAAGCAAAATCTGAGAGGGGCACCTGGGGACCATTTGCTAAGTTGACATGGAATGACCCTATTACTGCCTCAGGTTTTTTTTTGCCTTCCCAGAGAAAAGATAAAATATAAAAACCTTTCTTTAACTGAAAATTTATAAAGAAAACCCCCTTCCTTTTATCTGTATGATACTCAATAATTTTATGAAAAGAAGATGAAAAGTAAGAAAACAGCCCACCTGACTTATTAGGCGTGTTTGTTTACATTGTTTTACGTCATCATACGTAAGGTCATAGTTATTTAATACTTCGTTCAGTGTAACAGACATTCTCTATTTATTTCCGTTAAATACATCAGGTGTGTTTTTTTTTCACTTGACGCTATATTAACATTTGTCTAGACAGTTAAGTAGTAGAAAGTATGGCGTTGTCACATGTAGCAACGTTTATGTTGATGACGTATTTATTCGGGTGGAATACCGGATGTATATTTCATTTTAGGAGAACATAGAAAATAGGAATATAAGAGATTAATTTGAGCAACGAAGAAGAGCAATGTGGAAATAAGGAGAGGTGTACACTAAAACATAAAAAACATCTTACAAAGCTTCGTTAAAATGAAAATTTGCGAAGAAATAACTATTTCGTAAATCTCTCGAGATATATTTTTACAATTGTAAGAGAGATACCAATCAAAATAGTCAACAGGAATAATCAGAAGTGAGCTCTGTTCTGCCTGTAAGTGCAATCTATTGCAGACTCGAATCTCAGTGCATTGCGCGGTGTACATCTCTGTACTTGTATAGTATTGCACGGGTATTTCACTCTCGGTAAGACCAGTGGACCAACAACGAAGGCAACTGGCAGTGACGTTCTACTCTAAGTGGCACTTTGCAAGGTCAGGAGTTGATGTATTAGCTATGAGATTCAGGTTGGCTCTGAACAGATATATTGTTATTCTTGATGAGAGATAAGACTTCGTTCGCTAAAACATTTTCTGAGGAAACTAAGGATCTTAAGCTGTAAGTTGCATGATCCCAATTCTGGGAGAAAAAAAACAGAAAACAAGTTAATAATACGACTTTACGCGTGCGATTAATTGCACATGTAAACTAACTTGTGTGTGTGCCTGCACGTGCGATCGCACATGTCTCAGAGTACAGCCTGCACATGTGCATATTCCAGATGAAGGCGACAAAATGAAGTGTAGAGGATGTTGAAAAGATCACAACTCAGAAATAAGAAGCTTCATCATATCAATCCAATAATTGCATTTGCTTTTCTCACTTGAAGTGATATATATGTTCTTCAAATTTAAGTTCTGAGTCAACAATAATGACAAGGTCTTTTTCATCAAAGACATGTTCTAGCTTTTTTTTGTATTTTTATCAAATTCAACATAACTCAAGTTATGTTCATTTTTACGAAAAAAATGAAAAACCGTTTTTACATCAGTTATTCAGCTTGATTTATTGCTATATTTCCACCTCAGAGTTCTTTTCGTTCTTACATTGTTGTTGTTGTTATTTTATATAATACATTCATTGGGAGAATAGCCATGTGAATGGATTACCCTGAAATACAATTATTATCATTATTATTATTATTATTGTTATTATTATTATTATTATTATTATTGGGGATTTAAATGTATCAGTCACTTTCTTAATGAACACGGCAAAAAAACGTTTTAAAGTTTTTATAGAATTTACAACTTAACATGCAGACTATATATTCACTATGGCAACGTAAACTGGTATTTTGATCGCTCACTTTAAAATGAATGACATCTGTGTTTATGTTCATTCATTTTTATTTGATTGTATGCTTTGTTTATTGATACATGATTAATGAAGTGATAAATAGGAAAAGGAATGTTTTAATGAAAAAACAAATTTCCAATTTATTTTACTAAAAAACAATGGCACCATTTGAAAGTTCAGGTCATTTTACATCGGATTAGTGAAAAAAAAGAAAAATTTTCACGAAAGTTTCCTTTACTCACGCCTTAATGAAATATTTGTTCTTAGAACTTCCTTCTGGTTGGTCCAAAATCACAACAAATGGGAGTAAAAAAAAAAGAAAGTTGAAGGGATTCATATTGCTAATTGGCAATAAGGTTTTGAAAAAATTTGGGAAAGTTGTGAAAGTCATTGAAATCATATACAAATCTATATAAATTACAGTAATGGTGATATTTGCATCCATTTATTGATTTCTGTGAAAGCAAGAAATACATTCAAACCACCTTTGGTTCATGATAAAAAGTATCACCAGAAATTTCATGATTATTTAATAGAATAATAAGAGTGATGAGTATTTTTCTAAAAACTATGTATTCGGCTACACATGCCAGTAGCCATCATCAGAGGTTTTGGTTCATCTTTTTCTTTTGTGTGTGAGTTTGTATGAAACCAAAGCACCATGTACCAAAGCACCAAAGTGTCATGCATGTGAGCGAAGAAAGCCTTTAGATTTACAAAGTTTCTTTAACCAAATGAAACGGATTTCAAAGAAGATATACATATCTGAAGATGAAAAAAAGAAAATTTGTAGGTGAAACTTTATTATATCCAACTGTGTCTTAGAGTGTGTTAGCATGAGAGCTGTAGTGAACTCAAACCGTTTTGAAATTTCAATCCGGATTCAATCCGGATTCTTATTTCAATACATTTCCTGGCCAAACCTTCAGCGATGTTTACATGATAACGGCCATACTGAAATTTTACCTGTGATGATTTCAAACCTACTTGAAAAGTATTAGCATGTTAATTAAATTTTGATGACACATTAAATAAAAATGTAGAATGTGCTAAATTTATTCCATCGTATTGAAATCTCAAACTGATATGAGTTCAGTATGGCTCTCATGTAAAAACGCACTCATAGAGAGAGCTAGAAGCTAATAAATCTATTGTTTCGATTTTTACTCGTCAAAACTCGCCAAGACCGTATCGAAAATTTCTCATGTAAACAGAATGCCGATTTCAAACCAGCTTATTGGAGCATTTTTTTTTTTTACGTTTGTTTCAATATTCTTTTTTTGTTTGTGACAGTACATATCAAATGTTTAAAGCATCAGATTTATGTACACCTAATCACTGTGATATCTGAAACAATTTTTGTCTAAGATGTTAAATGTCATTCAGATACCATTAAGGTTTATTTGGGGTCAATAAAGTTTCGTATAGTGTCAATTACACTATCCTGGAGTGCATATGCAATCAGAAATGCAAGGTTATGTTGTAAAAAACATTCGAAAATCTTTTCAAATTTCTTAAAGAATTTTTGTAAACAGGTCATGAATATCAGTTCAGGTCAAGAATGCCTGTATATAAACAATACATATGTATATACCATATTGTCAATCAAACTAAAGTTCTTTCAGTTGTGAAGTTGGCTTAGATGATTGACAGCACATATCAAATTCAGAATGTTTAGAATGTTTCAGTTACAATATATACTTGATATTATTTCGCACCAAAAAATGAAGATTAGGCCATCTATAATTAATCATTTGTTCATAGTCATTTTTTACGCGAAAATGTCGATGCGGGATGCGGTGATTATTTGATTATTTTTCATTTTTATTTACTTTTTATATGTTCTTTCTTTCTCAAGCGTGAGTGACTCATAACCAACATTAGCTTTGATGTACAGAAAGTTATCTGATTATGTTTCTTCATAGCAAGTGCTTTTGCTGTCTTTCTCATTAAATAGTATTTACAAAAAGATCTAAAACATATTGAATTTATAGAAACAAGGTATTCCATTGCTCCATTTAAAAACTTGTTATTTATAAAATACAGAACATAAATAATGGGTTTTTCAAGGGCGCTTAGTGCGTTCTGTAAACAAACTTGACATTCCGTACAGTTAACAAAAGTTTTATAAACGCGTGATAAAATTCGGAATAGAAGTTCGCTGGTATTTTTTTAAAGCCGTTGGTGAAAAGCTTATCAACAATTTTTGGTTATGCAGTTTATGAACGTTTATATCGCTTTTCGATTTTACCTCTCCAAGATTATATTGGTTACTTCGCAACAATAAAAGAAGAAAAATCCTAATGATTTTATAACTTTAGAAAAATAATCAAACTTGATGCGCAATTATTGAATTTTAATTCTGAATGCGCACGGAAGACTATGAACGAATGATTAATTATAGGTGGCCTTATTTCGTGTCATTCAGATATAGGTGTTTGAGGAGTACGTAATAGGATATGTACTCGTTTTTCATACTTCAGCTGATTTTTCAAAAATCCTTATGCTTGCAAGGGCATCTTGTTTATTATGTCCTGCGTAAAAAACAACTAGAAAATAACATGTATGACATGATTTTTTTCATTGCAGAAAGACAATACATTACGTCACAATTCAACGTGGGAAAATATGTGTGACAGATCCTTAAAATGTTCATCTCAGCAATGGTTGGTCATAGGACCAATCCATTTATTTTTAAGTTTTTTTTTATTCAAAGGATGCCACCATTTTCCAATATCAATTGTTTGATATTTAAAATTTAGATTTAGAGTAATACAAGGTTGCGCTCCTTTACCTTCCTTAGATTTAGAGTAGTTTGGTAATTTTTACAAATCTGATGCTGAATGTTTATCATATAACAGGGACCGCAGAGCATGGTGGCTAATAATTTTGTTGTGAATAGTAACTTTTTAATTTTGTATAATAGAAGTTTAAGAACGTTTTAACATCGTGATTTTGAATCACCACAAATGTCGAACAGATAAATAAATATTGTAGATATTGCCAACAGTTTCGTATGAGCGTTTAATCAAGGGGGCACTAGGGTAATATACATATCTTCTTTCTTGGCATAATTTGCAGTTCCTTTTTTACCATTTGATTTCCTTATTTTAAGCACGTAAAGCCTGGTAAAGGTGATGATACACCAGTCGATTTTTTCCTTTCGACATGTCGAACCCATATTGCGCATGCCACTTTTTTTAATAAAAAATTGCTGTCGAAACACATGATACACGCGAGCAATTTTCTTTCTAAAAAATGTCTTCAGAAAGTGAAGACGATATTATAGCCGCAGCGTGTATTATTATTTCTGAATGTACGAAGAAAAAGACAAAAAAAAGAAAGATCTGGACAAAGCCATGGCTGAAGAAAAGGACAACGTTTGGGATCTACGATACGCTTCTAAGGGAATTTAGACTAGACATATTATTTACCTGAAATTTCAAGCTTCTCACACAACCTCTTGATAGCATTCGCTTTTTCTACTCTGTTTTTATATAAATTGTTTCTTACATTCCATAAACTTTCTTCCAGTGACCATTCACTGATAAATGTTTCTGTAAAATCATATTTACTTGCCATGTTAATGAGTACGTATGCACATGAAAAATGATTTTTTTTTCTTCAAAACAACAAAAAATAAGCTGAAATCTCTTTAAAACGCACTTTGAGTATGAAAATTTGTCGAAAAATTTCCAACATGTTGGAAATTTTTCGACATCGAAAGATCACAATTTCAACACTTTTCAACAAGCAATTTTCGCATGATACACCCTTCAATTTATCGAATTCGACAATGCGCAATATGGGTTCCACATGTCGCAAGCAAAAAATCGACTCGTGTATCATCACCTTAAGACTCGACTTTATTAAAGATAACCAACTGTTATATGAAGTTGCACTATGCTGATGTCAGTAGAAATAGAACAATTGAGAAATGGTCTGTGAACGAGCAGCTGTTTATTATTAACAATGCGCTCAAACAAAGTAAAAAAACAACAATGATTGGTTCCCTCGTGGAGATTATCTGACATTTTTTTCTCAACTTTTAGTTCATTATCTTTAACAAACATATCATTTTTTATGCAACTCAATGAATTCCAGGGACAAAACTCGTATTTATAGGCTATAAAAGAGCTTCTTAATGAGGAAAATCAATACAGTATAAACCATTCTAAACCAATGAAAATCTCAAAATTTTCTAGGCCCTAGTTAGTCAGCCCTCCCAAACAAAATTCAGCTCTGCGATCACTGTTTAATACATTGAGCATGCAAGTTACCATGGCTTTAGGAATTGGCATTGCATCAATGAGTTCATTTGGTGAAGGTGTAATTCATAATTATATGACATTATTACACAGAGTGTAGAAGTTAACTTGCATATCCTAAATAAAAAGAGAACAAAACCTGCTGACAAATTCAAATTGTTTTGCTACTTTTTTATGTTGCAGTGATTGATCTAGTATAAATTGGATTGGTCAAATTCTTTCTTTATTTTTAGGCATCCATGGCTACTATTATTTTGACTTTTTTAATATCATGAATATTGCAAAACCTAATCGTCCTGATGTGAGTGTAACTAAAGAAGGACCAACAGTCCGAGGAATTAAGAGAAGAGCCTTCTTATTTGGAAATAAGACTGATCTAATAAAATATGAAGGGGATTATTTTGCATTTCTTGCCAACACCATCACCAATTCATCAGATTTTACATTTTATACCTATCTCAAAATAACTCAAAAACCAACCAAGGATAAAAAGACATGGACCTTCTTCACGTTGAGACCTCCATCTTTATCACAGGATGTTTACTTTTCTATTGGAATTGTTTACAAGGGAACAGGTGATGACATTGAAGGTAGAGAGACAAATCTGTAAGTTCTTTGTTCGGATATTTATTAGAATCTAATTTCTCCACAAAAGAGCTTTTCATAACAATTGAAAACATTCTTTGTAAATTTTACTTTTATTCTTTTTAGTGACAATATTGAGCAAAGATTAATCATAAACCAAGCAACAACCAAAGATCGTAGTACCCATCCAACCTATGTTACTTTAAAAAATAAAATTACATTTAACACGTGGCATCTACTAATGGTTCGTATACGAGATAAAAGATACACTGTTACTATTGACTGTGAAGTAATCGGAGATGACCTGTTGAGTCAGGGTAAAACTGAAAAGTTTCCCTATGGTGGTGTTCTTACATTTTCCCAATCAATGCAAGAAGATTTTATGACTTCAGAGATTATTCCTGTTGATCGTTTCGTGGTAAGTGACCTTTTATGTTACCAGCCATTAAAAGAGTTACAATTTAAGCAAGTATTTTCATTGGTGTTTAGGGTGGCCTTCATGAACCAGTTATTATCAATGGTGAAAGCGCATTTGCTTTTTATAGTCCATGTGATGCTGATTTTACTATCCAAGGCTAGTTTTGATTATTTAAATGAAATCTTGTTCCATATGTGACTTGAATTTGAAATAAATTTTTCTTTTTTCTAGAAATTCCCACTGAACCATTGCCTGGAGAATACAATCCTGCAAGGTTCGACAAGTTTGTTGAAATGACAACAGAGGTACAAAAATTAACTTTGCAAGGGAATTTGTTAATAATCCAGGTCCCCTTGTGTTGGTACAAAGTCCAAATTGAACTTTGGAGATGACTAGTGACTAAGTGTAGTGATATATTGTTTATAATTACTTTTCTTTATAATTTCATAATGTTTCGAAATATAACATTGATGATCAAGACTTCCACATCATCTTCACATAAACTATTGTCCTGAAAAAAATTCTTTGTAAAAAGAATTCTCTCTCTGATAGTGTTTAATCTATTACGAAATGAAACTAGATTGAATCAATGATGACTAATAAAACCTTTTGTCAAGTGTGTATATAAGTATTATACATATGTCCAGTCTATTGAGAAAAATCTGTCTTTGCTATTTACTTACATGAATAAAAAATCCCTCCAATAAAATAAGAAAGAAAAAAATTCCAAATTCCAAATTTTATGTTATTAACGCAATATTGTTTTGTAAAATAAATATATGTCTTTTCAGAATGTGCTAAATATTCGTATCAGTTGTAAGGGAAGCGACAACAAGACTCACTATTCTGGCACGACATGGAAATTTGGTGCTTGTACAAAAGAGTCCTGCAATGTATGAAGGTTTTGTATAATGTTTGTATAGTCCTAACTAAAAAAAATCACACTTTATGTCATTATTTCTAAACATATGCTGGAGTTTTCATTTTTTAGATCTTCATGAACTGTTATTGTTCCTAAGGTTATCTGCCACTATCCTTTGTCGTTGGTGGTCCTTACCCACTGTGTTAGTCACTTCCATTACACCACGCCCACCCATTTGAAAAGTTCCTATGTCACCCCTTATGACTATAAAACATGATGCTTTGACATTTTGTCCAAGGCAAGAAGAAGGCAGTTGTACCTCATAGGACATGAGAATGAGCAGATAACCAACCGAGATACAGATGATGATCTCTTGATATGTGTTAGGACTGATTGTCTATTGTTTATTTGAATTTGAATTTAGAACGGTGTTTTAGAACAACAATACTCGCCATGTAAGTACTGTGTAGAGGGAGATAAATCGTACAAAGATGGAGAAAAATGGTTTAATCCAGATGTACCCTGTGAAGAGAAAACTTGTCTTGGTCGAACACTCAGAGTGAGTTCATATCAATTTAAATATCCACAGTGAATGTTAATGTTACCATAACAACCAAAGAAACATTTTATCCTTTTGATTTTTTTTTGGAAATACTTTATAAATAAATGTTTACTAAAGAAATATATTAAGGCAACAAAAACCCTTCCCTTAATGTCAATGCAATTTTTTTCACATTTTTATTTAGCCACGCGTGATAAAAGATACCAAAACCTGTCCACCCTTGAATTGTGATAAATTTGGGAGTGTGAACAACACAAAAGCTCGAAAGGTGTGCTGTGATGAATGCTGGAGTAAGTTCAAAGTTTTTATTAAGGATACGTGATTGGTAGCTATGGAGTAATTATTATTATGTATTGTTTTACGTGGCTGGCCACACTCAGTTGCTATTGCATCTGCTTTCCATGAGGGGTTATGGCTTTTATATATTAAGAATAAGTTATTGGTAGCTATCACTTCCACGTTTATATTGAATGTTTGATTGGTTTTTAGGAGATACGTGTAAAGATGGTAAGGAGTATTATGAGGGTTGTGACAGGCTTTGCAGTGATGGCGCTGATTTTACATGTAAGCAAAAAAAGCCTGGCTGCTGGTGCAAACCTGGTTATGCACAAAATGATAAAGGGGAATGTATCCCTTCTTATGAGTGTGTCTGCAAATCTGGTTCAAAGACTTACTTAGTGAGTACATTCTCTTTAATCTGCAGTGTGCATTAACCTCCCTCCTTAATAGCTTTTATAATCTTTTGATATTTTTTTTAGCCTGGACAAGCTGCTGTCAAAAGTCCTTGTGAAACCTGTGTCTGTTCTCAAGGCTCCATGATATGCTTTGCTTCCTGTATAATATGAAAGGTCTATCTGAAAATTATTTTGAAAAGATGGATGATGGTTTCGGTGCACGAACATCAAGTAGTGTAATGGAAAAGTTTTTTAGCATTCATCACATTTATTAGTTTATTTATTTGGTTTTTTGAGTTTATAGTATTTTTTTAGTTTTATTTCTAAACAATACTGATGTGTTCTCCAATTCGTTCGCCAACCAATTCATATGTAATTTGTTATGTTATGATATTGTAAAGTACTCTGGCTAGACCAGATTTTTTTAAGATTTTCTACTGCTAAATTTATTTTCGAGGTTTGTTTTTGTAAGCATCTCATTTCAACTTTTTCAGTGAAATACATCCTGATTTGAAGTTATGTTTCTATAGGAATATAAATTCTGTTTGTTTTGTTTTGACGAAAAAGTTTGTCTAACAAGAGATGCTGTTTGATTTTGTAAATTTTGTGGTATATTCGTTTTTCAGAAACTTTTGTTAATGTTCTGTGAAACTGATTAGATGTTAACCTGATAATAAATTGTTGATTGAAAGTAAAAACGACTGCTTTATGTTACTATTCAGACTGGTTTTATTCTCTATATAGTTTCCCATCTGCTCATCCATGCCTGTTTTGTTACTATGGACTATTTACTGGAATAAATATAGAATAGACCTCAGATAAGTGCTGCCTTCAATCAGAAGCACAGCAGCTAACACTAAAAACACATAACATTTGAGTTTTGGACATGCTTGAGTTTCTATTCAAGTTTTATTTCAAATCAGTAAAGCATATTGGCAACTTTGACAAATGAAATAAGACCTGTAGAAATATAAAAAGAAGAGCTGATCTCATCAAAGTTTAATACTAATTTTTGTGCACTTTCAACTGGTTTATTTATGGTAACTCGTTTGCATGTCGACTGTTTTTTACTACCTGGTGAAATAAACTCAAATTTTGATTGAGTTCTCTCTTTCTCTTTAGGCATCAATGGCAGCTATTATTTTGACTTTTTTGATATCATGGGTTTGCATCCATCAAAGCCTGGTCATACTGACGTGACTGCAACAACAGGACCCACAGTTCGAGGAAACAACAGAAAAGCTCTCTTATTTGGAAACAAGACTGATCTAATACAATATGAAGGCGATCAATTTGCATATCTTGCCCATGCCATCCAAACTTCACCAGATTTTACATTTTATACCTATCTCAAAATAACTCAAAAACCAACTAAGGATAAAAAGACATGGACCTTCTTCACGTTGAGACCTCCATCTTTATCACAGGATGTTTACTTTTCTATTGGGATTGTTTACAAGGGAACAGGTGATGACATTGAAGGTAGAGAGACAAATCTGTAAGTTCTTTGTTTGGATTTTCATTAGAAAAGAGCTTTTCATATTGATTTGAAAAACATTCTATGTAAATTTTACTTGATGTCTACTACTTCCTTTACTAGTGACAATATTGAGCAAAGATTAATCATAAACCAAGCAACATACAAAGATCGTAGTACTCATCCAACCTACGTTTCTTTAAAAAATAAAATTACATTTAACACCTGGCATCTACTAAGTGTTCGTATACGAGAAAAAAGATACACTGTTACTATTGACTGTGAAGTAATCGGAGATGACCTGTTGGTATCCTTACATTTTCACAATCAATGGTAGAAGAAGGTCTCTCTTCTGATGTCGTTCCTGTTGACCGTTTCGTGGTAAGTGGCCTTTTATATTACCAGTCAAATACATTTTTCTGTATTGTAAGCCTACTTCGAAGATCTGTTTATAAGATTATCACAGTGATTATTGTCCTTTTGTGTTAAGGGTGGTCTTTATGAACCAGCTATTATCAATGGTAAAAGCGCATTTGATTTTTTTCATCCATGTGATGCTGATTTTACTATCCAAGGTTAGTTTTTATTATTCGTGAATACTCATTTCACTTTTTGTAAAAATTAAATGCTTGCTTTGTATTCTGAAATGAAACACGTTCTTCTCCTTTATAGAAATTCCCAGTGAACCGACGCCTGCAGAATACAATCCAAAAAAGTTCGAATCGTTTGTTGCTCTGACAACAGAGGTACAATTTAGTCATATGATATAAGCATAGCACAGTCGACAAACAACTAAAATGACTAAAATCTCGGAAGTATTTCGATGTTTTAATTTTTTAATTATTTTGACCTTTGGTTCTTTCCAGGGGAAATTTATTAATTTCGCTAGTATAGCGAAGTATTGGTATCGTCGTTAGAGACCTTACGCAACAAGGACGGGAGACCTCTACGACGGAGTTCAGTATTTTTTGTAGCTAATGCGCATGCCCATAGTCAGGCTTCGACGTGAAAAGTTGTGTTTCGAAGTTGTGTCTGGGACGTGAAGTTAAAGAAGGAAAATAACATGGAAAACTCTGTAAACTCGAGCAAAAAACGACAGTAAGTACTATATATTCTTCGTGTACGTTATATTCGAGTTTTTCTTCATTTTAGTGTGTGAACTTATGTGATTTGATTTTTTTGGACAACTTCGCCTGACACCCTGACAATGTTTTTGTTTTGTTTGTTTTTTACTCCTCGTACCTTGACCTGGCAGCCAAATTATGTGGAACTTTTAAGCTAACTGTTTTATCTTCTTTCATTATCTTGAGTATTATTGTTTGTAACTCTCTCTGTGTTTTATTTACAGTAGGTTTCATTTTCTATTTTCATAATAAATTATATTATAGATCTCCATTTGAATGGACAGATATGCATGATGATTATTTGTTGAGAGAAATACTACTTATTGAACCGTTTAAATTCAAACAAGGATCATTGAAAAGGGGAGGTGCATGGACACAGATTGCAGATATTTTAAATGCTATCGAAGATCCCAGTTTCAGGGTTAACCAGAGATCAGTTCGTGACCGTTTTACCTTACTTGAAAAATCTTTTAAGAAAAAAATGAAAGACGAAAAAAAAAGCAGTGGCATTGCCCCACCTGATCTGACAGATATTGAAACAGCTATTCAGGAAGTAATCGAGAAAGCCAGTGAAGCAGCTCTTCATTTTCAAGAAGACAATGACAAGGAAAATGCCAATAAAAAGAAAGCAGAACAAATCCGATTGAAATCTTTAGAGACATTCAGTGAATCTCGTAAACGACAATCATCAACTAATGAAGATGATGAAAGCCCTAAAACTAGACGATCTCGTAGTAATGGATCTGAAACAGTCGCCTTTCTTAAAGTCAAAGCTGAGAGAGATGCAGAGCTTCATCGAGAAGAAATGAAATTGAAAGGTGAGGAGATCAAGTTACAAATGGAAAATGCTGCAGCTCAGAGAGATTTTATGGCTCAGCAACAGAAAGTTCTTTGTGATATGATGAATCAGATTTCACAACAACAAAAAACTACACAACAACAACAACAGCAAATGTTAATTGCTCAGATGCAAGCACAACAACAACAGTCTCAGATTCTTACAAGCTTAATTGAGAAACTGAGTAAGAAATAAAAACATATGTTATTTTAGTGTACAGATGGATATGCTGTATAGTATATATTCATGAATACCTGCATACAGGGGTTGAAATGATAATGTTGTTTTATTTAAACTCATGTACTTGTATATTTTACATTATAATATGAAGTTTTTAACAATGTTGCTGTATTTACATTGTCTGGAAAATTTATTTTCCCTGTATGTTTACTTTCCTTATTTACTGGAAATAGGTTACTACATCAGGTGGCTGATAATTAAAATAGTTAGATGTAGTACTTCCATAAATACAGGTGTGTGCATTTCTTAATAATGCACATGATACATACATCTTTCCAACTGCACTAAGTCCTAATTTCAAATCTTTTTTAAAGTCTAGAAATGAAAAATAACTCAATATGTCTCCAAACACCCATTCAACAGCAGTGCGAACTTGACTCATTTTTTTGTTGTATAACATCTGAATTGGATTTAATGCATGTCCACGAAATGGAGTTTGAAGGTTAATCCGCAGTGGATAGGCAGGATCCCCATATAAACATAATGGGTTACCAACAGGATCGACTGAGTGGTTTTGTAACAAAGGCAGTAAGCCAGAGTCTGCCAACATGCCACTGTCATGTTTTTTACCTTCGTAGGGCCCTGATAGATTTGCAATCAAACCATTAGCAGCAACTACAGACTGGAACTTGATTGCATGGACACGTTTGTGTCCATTATAAACCATTCTCTGGTTTTCTTGAGGACGACATATTGGGCGAACTGTGCCATCAATAAACCCCCAGCAGTTTCGAAGAGGGCTTCCTTTTGCATGCACAGCATCGGCCATATTCGATAATTCCTGTGGGGAAAGCCATCCCTGCTGAAAATTCTGCAGTAGATGGTTATGAGTTGCATAAATATAATCCATTACCATATTCGAAATCATGCATATTTGTGGAATAGGTCTTCCAAATCTATGTACAATATCACTATACCGACATGGGTAAGCAAACCGTCTGAGGAATATGCACAAGGCTTCGACAGCGCCAACCTTTACTCTATTGTAGCAAAACAATTGCTGTGGTATTTGAAGAGCTTCACATAATAAATATATATCATTTTTCCAAAAACGAAATTCGCTAATACATTCATCGTCGCACATTTTATCAAGATCAAATCGCTCGTAGCTCATGTAGGGAAAATCTAAATTTTTTGATGCATTTATATCATAAAGCAAAGTGAAAGTATCACAATCTATAATGTTTTCAGTATACGCAATCAATAAATTTTCTCTCGCTTCTCTGTAAGTCGCCATCTTTGTTTACTCTTTTCCCGCCGTCCCAAACTGGGTTTTGCGTAACGGCATACCGAATTCATTTCGAACGGCGTTGTTGAACACTTGGTACTTCAGAGGAATGCCGTCGTGTAACCGTCCCGTCCTTGTTGCGTAAGGTGCCTATTTTCTACGATTCAGCTCACATTTGATTAAAACCAGTAAAAATTGTTTACCCAGGTTAAAGAATTCTGCGACACTACTTTAAGGGCAGAAACTTTCGCGGGCAGAAACTTTCGCGTTTTTCGCGTTTTTTGGTCATTTTCGCGAAAGTTTCTGCCATTTTAAATATATTAGGCCAAAAACGCGAAAGTTTTTTCCGCGAAATTTGTACATTTTTTAAAAAACGCGAAAGTTTTTTCAAGGTAAAAAAAATATAATTTTTTGAACCGAAAAACATCTGCAAGTAAAAAAAAACTGTTTTTAAATCACCAACAACTGAAAAAAATCTAAAAAAATTAACAAAACTCAGGTGTTTATTTATTTTGTTTTCTTTTATTACTCATCGATTACAATTACTTGGCATGCCTTCTTTTTCTTGCCCGCGCTAAACATTTCCCTAATGTCACGGTTTTTCTTGGGATCTGCTACCTTCTTTCTTTTATTGTTTTTGGTAGCAAGTATGTTCACAGCTGGGGGTAAGATCAAATGACCAAAGACGTTCTTGATGCTTATAAAGATGCTAATATATGCATAGTCAACGTCCCTGCTAACATGACCAAGTTTTATCAGCCACTTGATTTAACAGTCAATGGTTATGCTAAGCGATTCTTGAAACGAAAATTTAACGATTGGTATTCTGGACAAGTGAAAACACAATTGGATAAAGGAATTAATATTGAAGATGTACAAGTCGGTCTGCAGTTAACAAAGTTGAAGCTCATTCATGCTGGCTGGTTGGTAGATTTCTATAACCATATGAGTACATCCAAAGGAAAAGAAGTTATCGAGAGCGGATGGAAGGCGGCGGGCATTTATGATGCGATTAAGGTTGGTTCAGAAAAAATGCCACCCATTGACCCCTTCAAAGATATCGACCCTTTATTAAATGAACACTCCGAACCCTACGACAACCAGCATCTACTACCTGTATGCGATATCACTGTGGAAGAGTTTATAAAATGCGGTTATAAAATTCAACGAGATGACTTAGAAAGCGACGAAGACTCAGATTCAGAATGGGAAGAGGAAGAAAATGTTTAAATCTTTTTGTAAACAATAAAAAAAGAAAGAAAAAAAAATAACTTTAAACACGATTCGCGTTTTTTCCCTGTTTGAAAAACTTTTTTTGCTTTTCGCGAAAGTTTTTTCCGCGAAATTTGTTCAAAAAACCCAAAAACGCGAAAGTTAATGTCAAAAATTTCGCGTTTTTTCCTACACGCGAAAGTTTCTGCCCGCGAAAGTTTCTGCCCTTAAAGTATATATCTAACGGATATAAGCATAATTAGGCTGATAATTGCCTAAAATTTAAGCATATACTAAGCATACCTTTGACCCTGAAAAAATTGTGTAAGCATAAACAATGGTCAAAAAATAAGTTTTATCTCATTTCATTTTTCTTTTTTTGCTGCTATTTACCATATAAAAACCCTACATCTTGCTAAAAAACCATAACAATATAGGTTTGAAAATAAAACAGTAAAATAAATAAAAAACAATGGTCAAAAAATAAACTGAAACTCAATATTTATGGTTATTAGGTGTGGATAGACTAAGCATGTTTATAAGCATGGATTAAGGCTCGATTCCCAAAATCTTTAAGCATAATTGAGGCTGAGCCAAATTTATCTGATGCTTATAAAAAAAAGGTGTAGAGCACATTGCAGTAATCCAGTCGTGATAGAATTAAAGATTCTGCTAGACGTTTTCTGTTACTCTCAGAAGTGAATCTACTTAACTTCTTAAGGACTGTCAGTATGGAATAACACGATTTTAATAACGTCTTTTGCTGTTTTTTCCAATTCAAATTTTCATCAAAAGTGATACCTAATACTTTCCAGTGTTGCATACGCTCAAGGGTTTCACCATTAACTTTTATTGTATACAAGTCAGGGCGAAATAGGTCATTTTTTCGGTACATCTGCGATGTTGCAAAAAGCATAGACTTGGTTTTCTTCGCGTTGAATAAAAGGTTATTTTGATAACTCCATCCAGACAGATATTTTTGGCGTTCCTCGATCTGTGACACGGCTAGTTGAATGTCTTTGAATTGAAAGTGCTGGTATTGACTTGTATCGTCGGCATATTGGCAAATAGGTCCTGTATCATGATTCTGTAAGTCTGAGACATACAAGTTAAACAAGGTTGGCCCCAAGACTGACCCCTGTGGAACTCCGAATTAAAAGATCAGATTTGTTCGCATGAACAAACTGTCTACGATTTTGAAGGTAACTATTCATAAGTAGAATAAAGTCAGTCCCAAAACCAAGTTTGTGCATCTTCTTAAGGATGATTTCATAAGAAAAAGTGTCAAATGCTTTGGAATAATCGCAGAATACAGCCAATGATAGTTCTCCACGTTTCATTGCTGAAATCAAGTCACCTTGCTTTTTCAAGAGAATTGCACTTGTGGAATGTGATGGTCGAAGTCATTGTGGGTTTGAATATACAGCGATCTTGAATGTATGAACTCTTGTTTTGCAATTAAACGCTCAAGCACTTTAGAAAAGATTGGTAAAACTGACACTGGTCTAAAAGTCATCTGGTTTTGTTGCTTCGTCACTTTTTGGTATTGGACATATTTTCCCAATTTTCCACTGTGAAGGAGAAACCTTGTCAGAAATGCAATTGTTAATAATATAAGTTAACGGCGAAATTAGGTATGTTATCACTGGTTTTATATAGGAAGGAACTAAGTTATCATAACCAGCTGAACAATCGGAGCGTAAAGCAAGATTTCTCTTTCCGCATCTTGGTAAGTAACAGGTTTCATGATGAAGGGATCTGAACAAGTAGTGTCCATGGTTTGAATAAACTGCATTATTTATTCTTAGCTTGCTGAAGTTGCATTCAACAGCCTATCAGCTGTACTTTTATAGTGTTGGTTTAGTGCATTCAAGTCAGCGTCGATACGCTTTTTACTTGGCTTGAGGATTCTGTGTATAGTTTTCACAAGTCTTTTATTTTGTTCGAACACAAAGCTTTTCTGTAGAAAGAGGACTTTGCCGATTTTATCTTTGACTTAATCTTATTGCGAATACATCGAAAAGCATCCCAGTGTTCGTTGGATTGTGTTTGATGAGCGAGACGTCGTAAATTATCACATTTCATTTCAGCTATTTCCAAATCCTTCATCCATGGGGCTAGAGGTCTTGTTAATTTACATTTTCTTAACGAAGCATGCATAGCATTCATTAATAAGACCTGTAAAAGTAGCTAATTGATCCTCTGGATGTTCCATTGCATAAACTGTCGCAAATGGTATTCGACTGAAGTCTGATATGTACTTTTTCATTTCAAAGTTCTTATTATGCACGAATATACTTGTATCACGGTTGGTAACGATCGATTTTAGCGTTTATGCAAATATAAGGGCCGTCGTGGTCACTTTATTTCTGTACACAGTAAAACGTTACAGTGGACTCTCCATAACTCGAACTCTCATGGGGAATCAAAAATTAATGTAATGGAGAGTCTGGAAATTTTGCTAAGTTTATCGTTTATACATAAGCCCCTTGAAAGAAAACGATGTATTTGAGTAATTATCTACCTCACGGGGTGAGAAGAAAGTCGTAAACAGTTTTTTTCAGTTGACTGAATCTATTCTACGCACCACTTGCCATTGGAACGGCGCGTTCGAAAATATTCGAATCAGAAAAAACTCTGAAATTCTTCAATTTTCAGATTGTTTTGAGTTATGGAGAGCGAAAATAGCCTAATATGCTTTCAAGGGACCATAAATATTGTTCGACTTAAGGAGATTTTCGAGTTATGGAGATTCGAGTAGTAGAGAGTTGATTATGAGAGTTTATTAGGAAATTTTCACGGTGCCTACGAATTCGTTCGAGTTAAGGAGCGGTTCGAGTTATTGGATTTCGAGTTATGGAGAGTCCGCTGTATTTGCTTTTACTTTGGACGGGTCACAATATGGTCGATTAAAGTTAACCCATGCCTAGTTGGTTTACTAATCACTTGAGTAAGATTGTAACAGTCCAGTACCTGCTGGTATCTTTGGGTAATAGATGAGTCAGGTTTTAACATATCTATGTTGAAATCATAATCCCCTGCTATGATAATTATGTCTTCCTAAATACTGGACACGTATGAGGAATACAATTGACTCTCCCTAATTCTAATCTCTACTATTCGAATCTTTCTATAATTCGAACGAAATCAAAGTTACCGTCAAGTGTTCGCGATTTGACAGATATTCAAGTAGCTGAGCACGAAAATCTAAAGGAAGACGAACACCATCAAGCCCTCAACGAAAATCGTGGTCGATTCAGTATCATCTCAACACCCAATCGATAACCTCGACCTTCTCTGCATTCGAACGAATAGTTTGGAGTTATAAGTTTGACATTATTACACTGTCTGAAACCTGGCTCAAAGACAACCCGCAACTCCTCAAGCATGTATCAATCGAAGGCTATGTCCCCAAGTTCCACCATCGTGACAAGAAACGTGGAGGCGGTGTCGACATGTATATTCGAGAGTCGGTCAAACACAAAAAACGAGATGACATCACCGAAAGAGACAACACTATCGAGCACATGTGGATGGAGATCAAAGGTAAACACGATTCCTTTCTTTTAGCTGCTATGTATCAGCCAAGCCCTACCCTTGCAGACAAACGTATATCGCTGACCAAACTCGACACACTTTTGGCGTACGTATCAACAATCTAGGCAGGTCCAATAATCATCACCGGTGACACCAACATTGATATGCTTGAGAACTCTGAGATTGCACAAGAGTATAGAGAACTTTTACAAAATCATGGCCTCAAGCAACACATTAGCAAACCCACCAGACATGGCTGCAGGCTGATAGATCATATCGCCTCAAACCTCCCAAAAGTCAACTACGAAAACGTTCTTCCCTGTGACGAAATCAGCGATCATGATGGTCCGTATGTGATATTCGACGTGAAGAAACCACGTTTCGAACCACGATACAAAAACATCCGCATCGAAACCAACTTTAATCCTGCTTCATTCGTCTCCGATGTTGAAAAGCTCCCTTTCGCAACCGTTTACGGACTTGAATCGTCAGAAGATAAGTTGCACTGCTTTAATGAACTGTTCTTATCTTGTTTAAATGAACACGCGCCACTTGTCAAATGTAAGATCACTAGAACACCAGCTCCATGGCTACACGAACTCAACCTATCTGTAAAGCTTCGTGAACGCAATCAACTTCGCACACGTGCACATGAGCGACCACACGACGAACAAGCTTGGACCGCATTCCGTAAAATTCGAAACGAGGTGAAATAAGACATCCGTAATACGTTAGCAAGCTTTTACAAGAAAGCTCTGTCATCGAAACGCCCGAAAGAAGTTTGGAACACAATCCATCGAATTCTAAACCCTAGCCCTAAAAATATCGATGCAGATCCCAATGTACTTAATGAACACTACAACACCACAGCAGTAAGGCTCTTGAACTCTGTAGCTAAGCCTGAAGAAACTCTCCGCAACTTTATCGATTCACTTCCTGTCAACCCAAACACATTCAGCTTCTCCAAAACCACCTACTCAGACACAAGGAAAGCAATCCTCTCCCTTCGCAATGATTGTTCCACCGGACAAGATAAGATACCCTCGAAATTCTTAAAACTCTGCATTAATGAAATCACCAGTCCCATTTGCCACATAATAAACACTGCAATCGAAGAGAATTCCTTTCCAGACCAATGGAAAATCTCAAAGATCACCCCCATTCCGAAAATCGACCAACCAACAGAACCCTCAGATTACCCGCCAATATCGAGAGAATTCTAATGACGCAAATCGTTGATTATATCGAAAACCAGAAACTTCTTTCCAACCATCAATCCGGCTTTCGAAAAGGACACTGTACTAACACCACGTGTATGAAAATCAAAAGTGATATCATCAAGGCAATAGACAGCGGTGAAGTTACTCTCTCCGTCATGGCTGACTTCTCAAAAGCGTTCGACACTGTTGACTTTGAAATACTGATCGAAAAACTCCATAAACTTAACTTCTCAAAATCAGCCTTGTTAACCATGTCAAGTTACCTATCAAATCGCCGCCAATTCGTGCAAATCAACGACAAAGAATCGAACAGACTGACTGTACTGAACGGAGTCCCTCAAGGAAGTATCCTCGGCCCTGTTCTGTTCAACATCTACGTTCACGACATGTCAACAAATACTAATGCCGAATGTATGCAATATGCGAATGACACCAGTTTATACCGCCACACAAAACCACCTCAGTTCGCCGATTGCGTTGAGAAGATCAATAAGGATATCAAAGATCTCCAGCGATGGTCGAGAAGCCAGAATCTACTATTCAATTCCAAAAAGACAAAAACTATGCATTTTACAACCCAACAAATGGCCAGGCGACATCAGTTCGACTACGAGATAAAATCGCTCGACGAGAAAACTATCGAACGTGTCCAAGAATTCAAGCTCCTCGGTGTAACCTTCAGTGAGGATATGAAGTGGAACGCCCATGTAAAGAAAGCAATCATACCTTCATCAGCTTCAGAGAGTCCAGAATGCAAGTGCCAGTTTCATAAGAGGCCGCTACTCAAACATATCAGACGTGGTTTCATTGAAATGGCTACCGATATATGAGCGATCAGAATTTAGTATGGCCAAGTTTGCTTGGAAGTCCATAAATTCGTCAGCCTGGCCGAGTTTTCTTCCAATGAAAAGAATGGCGCCCCGTGAAGGTTTGAGAAATCCTGTACATGCTGGTACGATGTTGGCTTGTCCAAATATTGTTGTGAATAGTTTTGAATATGATTCTTCGCGGGTATTCAACAGACTCCCGCAAAAGTGTCGCGATGAATTAAATTACAAAATATTTTGTAGTGAAACGAAAAAACATTTTTTAGACCAAGGCCTTGCAAAGAGCCTTGCTAAGTTTTAGACTAGTTTACCAGTATATTTTAATGAGTCCTCCTATCCTTGGCATTATTCCTAGCCCTATTCCGCACTTCCAACAAGACCAATGCTATCAATATTCCTTTATCATATCTCCTTACCTTCATCTAGTCCTATTTTAGGTTTTAGATTACTTTTTGAGTTTGGTCTAAGTTCTATCTTTACTGCCATGGAGGAATTAATTTATAAGTTTATAAATATTATAACAGTTTGTTTGTTTTTTCTAGTATTCGATTCTAACCTCAATTTGGTCCTACACATCGGTTTACATTACGTTAGTCCTTAGGTTTAGTCATGTCCCATTTCCAAATTTTATCAACTTCAGTCGACATGCTTTTTGGTTTACGACTATCTGGGCCTTCTACTTTACCTTCACCTTATCCACACCTAGCCACGTCCTATACTACGACTGTCTCTCTAGTTTCTGCCAGTATTTTTTTTAATATACAATATTTTTTAGACGCTGCATATACATAATTTTCTCAATTTCCAGGTGAAGAGCCAATTGTAAAATTTTGGAGAAATATATCATTTTGTGAAATATATCATTATTATTATTATTATTATTATTATTATTGTTATTATTATTATTATTATTTTCCTTAAGAAACTCTTATAATTTACTTTCTACATCTTCAATCTTACAATAGCAAAACCTTCCTTTGCTAATGAAAAGGTTTCATCTCCCAATTTTTTCACCATTGTTTATGCTTACAGGGTCAAAGGTATGCTTAGCATGCTTAAATGTTTGGCAATTATCAGCCTAATTATGCTTATAATCTGTTATAAAAAAAAGGTGTATTCGAATTTTTGTTATCCAGAGTGTAAACTAGCCGTCAACAATTTCGAATGTTTTTCGAATGTTTTGATTTTCGGTTGACGCGTCGCTCTATTTCTGGAGCTGTTCATATGGAGGTGAGCTGGCCCGGTTAGCCGGGCTAGCTCACTTAGCAGAGATCTCACTGTTATTAAGAAATCTTTATAAAAATAAATTGTGTTCATATGAAAAGCGGGCTGGCTCACTTAAGTGAGATCTCATTTCATTTGACCGGGATCTCACCTAGGTGAGATGAAATTTGTTCATATGAACAGACCAGCCCGGCTTAGTGAGATAGATTTTAGACAAGTGCGCACGCGTCGAAATTCGAATTATTGTTTACGTGATTTAGGGGCTGTTCATATGGAGGTGAGCTGGCCCGGTTAACCGGGCTGGCTCATTTGAATGAGATGAAATTCACCCAGTGTTCATATGGCTTTTCTCATCCCACTCAACCGGGCTGGAGAATGTTTTTTAAATCACGTAAACAATAATTCGAATTTTGACGCTTGCGCACTTGTCTAAAATCTATCCCACTAAGCCGGGCTGGCCTGTTCATATGAACAAATTTCATCTCACCTAGGTGAGATCCCGGTCAAATGAAATGAGATCTCACTTAAGTGAGCCAGCCCGCTTTTCATATGAACACAAATTATTTGTATAAAGATTTCTTAATAACAGTGAGATCTCTGCTAAGTGAGCTAGCCCGGCTAACCGGGCCAGTTCACCTCCATGAGAAAAGCCATATGAACACTGGGTGAATTTCATCTCATTCAAGTGAGCCAGCCCGGTTAACCGGGCCAGCTCACCTCCATATGAACAGCCCGAAAATTCGAATTAGAGAGACTTTCTACTATTCGAATCTCTCTGTAATTCGAACAAAATCTTATCTCCTTTGAGATTCGAATTAGAGAGAGTCAAGTGTAGATATAATAACAATTCCCAGTGTTCTTGATGAAAATTTCCCCTGTATTGTTTCAGAATGTGCAAAATATTCGTATCAGTTGTAAGGGAAGCGACAACAAGACTCACTATTCTGGAACGACATGGAAATTTGGTGCTTGTACAAAAGAGTCGTGCAATGTACGGTTTTGTAAGGTTTTGTATGGAAATTACACTAGAAGCATCATTTCTGAACATATGCTGTGATTTTTGCCTGTTTTGCCATTACACCACGCCACTCCTTTGAAATGTGTTGACATTTTGTCCAAGGCAAGAAGAAGGCAGTTGTATCTCATAGGACATGAGAATGAGAGGATAACCCACCGAGATACAGATGATGATCTCTTGATATGTGTTAGGACTGATTGTCTATTGTTTATTTGAATTTGAATTTAGAACGGTGTTTTAGAACAACAATACTCTCCATGTAAGTACTGTGTAGAGGGAGATAAATCGTACAAAGATGGAAAAAAATGGTTTAATCCAGATGTACCCTGTGAAGAGAAAACTTGTAATAGCCGAACACTCCGAGTGAGTTCATATCAATCTACAATCAGTGAAAAAATATACACTATATACGGAAGCCCATTAGGGCCATCTTAACTCCATACTTAATTCAAGGATACGATCTGCAGATAATTCTTTGATCTGCAGATAATTCTTCGATCTTAAGATAATTCTTCGATCTGCAGATTACTCTTCGATCTTAAGATAATTCTTCGATCTGCAGATAATTCTTCGATCTTAAGATAATTCTTCGATCTTAAGATAATTCTTCGATCTGCAGATAATTCTTCGATCTTAAGATCTGAACATCATGCAGGGTTGACACAGTCAGGGAAAGTCAGGGAGAAAAAGGCTTTTTTTTCACTGGTCAGGGAAAGTCAGGGAAAGTCAGGGAATTTCATAAAAAGTCAGGGAACTTTTTTGAAATTTGGTCAGGGAGAAAATTTTTAAAAGTCAATAATTTTTACGGTAGTAGCGATAGCGAATACCGTATTAAAACACCCGCGGACTCCTACTCCTACTCCTCCTCCTCCTACTCCGGCCGAAATGGCAATTAGTCTGTGATTTAGAGTCTGCGAGACTCTACTAATAACGCAATGTAAGTTTTAATGAAGGAACGCAGCCTTCGAATTTTGGAAGCTTTTCTGTAACAAACATTTAAAAGTAGATTGCGTTTTGTTTCAAAAGTACATAATCTGATATTTTGTAGCTTAATCCATGAAAGAATGAATTCTTATCAAATAGCCCCACATAAAAATGGGACTTTTAGTTCATTACGCTAACTGAAAATACTTGATATTTTGCTTTTCTTATCAATTCAAAATTTCATATCACCTCAGTTGTTAGCTAACTATACACTATATGTTTCTGTATTAAGGCTTTCAAAGATCTAGTTCGAAAAGGCAGTTATTTGTTTGAATTCATTTTTGGTTTCATGAAATTATAATTAAAAACATATTTTTTTTTTCGAAACGCGTGTTTTTTTTCTACACATAGTCTTACAAAAAATTTTCTTATAAAAAAATCATATACAGCTCATATCACGCATGTATAATTCTTTTGTCTTTAATAAATTAATTTCTGTTGGTTTATGATTAGACCCTTTTTACACTAACTAATAATTTTAACAAATTTATCGTTTATGCCTGTTTTCCACCAGTGAAATATAAAAAAACACAAGCCTCAAAGAACATTGTAGTAACTTTTCATAACTTAAAGTAAAATTGCTGCTACCGTTTTGCGCCATCTGGCTCTTGTTTTCACTTGATTTATTTCAAGATTGTCTGAAAACTGTAAATATTATCTGATTTATACCTAAATGACTTGGTAGTATTTCTCTATTGCTTCATATATAAGTATAGTTTTTGATACATGACCAACCTGGGAATGGTGTGCTGGTGGTAGTTTGGTGTTTGGTTTTTGGATAGGCTTTTCTAGTAATTTTTGTTTATTATTTTTAAAGGATACTATACATTGAATTCGTACGTACTGAAACTGAATTGCTTTGTGACATGATGGACCATTCATATTTATTTCCATTATGTTTCAATGTGCCTTTGCTGGTCATCATCAAACATAGCTCTTTTAGATGTATTGTTATGTTTATAGAAATTTTGATTTTCTCTTTTTGTTTGAATAAGGTCTTCACAAACATCAAAAATAGTCTGAAAATCATATGGTTATGTTTGAATTGACAGGAAAGCATTATGTTTAAAGTTTTGTTGTGGAAGTTTTATACTTTAACACTTATTGATAATTACCAATGTTCAATACCTACCTGGCTATAATGATATACATTGTGTTATGTATTATTTTGACATCTAAAGTTTATCTTTTTTGTTTATATCACAAGAAAGAAAACGGATCGAATTGTAAATTGTTATATTTTTCGAACAGTAATATGGCATTAGTCAGGGAAAAACTATACTTTTTCACTGGTGGTCAGGGAAAAAGTATGGGTTTGCAAAGCCTAAAGTCAGGGAAAAATAGTACTTTTCACAGAAAAGTCAGGGAATTTTTTTTAAGAAATTCTGTGTCAACCCTGTCATGAAACACGTGACTTCACTTCGTTCATAATGATAATGGCGGATGAGAAGCGTGAGTTGCTTAGGATTAAAACTAAACTCACGTCTGCATTAGTACCATCCACCAAATCATCCACGAAACTCGCCATGTTTGTTTATGGTTTTAGCCTCGGGTCATAGTTACGATCTTAAGATCGAAGAATTATTATTGTTATTTTTTTCGAAGAATTATCTGCAGATCGTATCCTTGAATTTTATTTCATAAAATCTCCGTACGATATAACAATGCATTCTTCCAACTATGTGCTCCGTATCAACTCCGCGGAGCTCGTTTCCCACCTCTACCAACACATTCCGAAGAAGCTTCGTTACACTACGGTCTTATTTATTATCGAGTTACATCTAAATATATCATTTGAATCATTGAATAAATATTCTCGTTTTCATACGTTATGGATAATACGAATCCTATTGATGGCGAAAGATCAAGAGAGGTCGAAGTGACAGCAACGCCTGATGTTTCCAATCCTACGAACGATTCGGTGGGTCCACAGGCAATTCTCATCAACCCCCATCCCACACATGAATCAGTGGGACAACAGGCAGTGACTGGCTCACTAGAGAGCTCAGCTGTACTGAGGGGAAGGAAACGTAAAGCAAAATCGAAGAAATCAAGGAAATCGAAGAAAAGAAAGAGATCTTCTTCCAGGTCATCTTCATCATCGGCATCGACATCAGACGACAGTGGTAGTGAGGACGACAATGTGATATCTAAACGCTTCACAATTAGATCTAAAAAAGATAAATACAGATGGTCACTGACGGAGGAAATGGCCAAATATGCCAATCACCAGATAAACACCTATATTCCTGAAAAAGAAATTCAGGAGAGTCTTTTGGAGAGAATCCCCATTCCTGATAATCTCCAAAAGCCCCGTGTGCTGGATGATTTTGCAAAGGTTTTGATTAAAGAACCTACAAAAAATTGGGACGAGACCCTCTCTAAGTCACAAAATCGACTCACTCAAGTGTTCGCCCCACTGGGAACACTTTGGTCCAAAATGGAGAGGTATTTGGAACCTCTGAAACCAATATCTGGGGAAGGATCCCTGACAGATACAACAGAGGATGTGGATGTAGACATGCATGAACTACTTGGACTAGTAGAGCAAACTGTATTACTCCTAGGTCAAGCCATAAACAGCACTACATACACACGTAGATTAAACGTCCTCAAAGACATTTTGAAAGATACCAAGGACGCTAAAAGCCTATTGAAAGATAAAGGGGATATGCTGAAGAAGATTAATTCCAATGATCTCTTCGGGAAGAAGTTCAGGTCACACATAGAAGACCTCGTTAAAGAGAGGAAAAAATCAAAGGAAGCTTTCCACTCCTACAGTGTGGCAAAGAAACCAACACCCTTTCGAAAGAGCCTCCCTCAGCAGTCCGCCTCCAATGCTGGGCGGGGGCGTTTCATCGTTAACAGAGGCAATCAGTCATCAAGACAAAGTCAACAACATTCGAATCAGACGAGACAGTCACCCAGTCATCAACAATCATCAAGAAGAGGAAACTTCAATCAGGGTAAGAGAAAGTTCAAAGTTTACAAACGTAACTTTCTCCAGCAAAACCCCATCTCTGTTTCCAAAGGAAAAGTTGAAGTTTGTTCATCCAGTAGTAAAAAGTTTATTTGCAAAGGAAATTCCAAAAGTACCATTGGCAGGAAGACTAAAATACTTCCTGCAAGAATGGAAAAAACTGACAAACGACCCAGAAATCCTTACAACGGTGGAAGGCTGGGAAATACCTTTTACTACTATTCCAATACAGGAGTATGCCCCTCAACCAGTAAAATTTTCAATCGAGGAAACCAAAAAGGTGGAAACAGAGATACAGGAGGATGCTGGGGAAAGGAGCGATACAGAAAGTCCTACCTTGTGCCCATCAGTATGTCAGCAATCTATTCCTAGTGGGAAAAAAGGATGGAGGGAACAGACCTGTGGTCAATCTAAAGCAATTGAACTCTTACCTCCCCTACGAACATTTCAAAATGGAAAATTTAACCCACTTAAAGAATATTCTTCAGAAGGGAGACTACATGTGCAAATTGGACATGAAGGACGCCTATTTCTGCGTGCCTCTAGGGAAACAATCCAGAAAATATGTGAGGTTTCGTTTTACAGGAAACCTATACGAGTTCATTTGCCTTTGTTTTGGCCTAGGTCCAGCCCCACGGGTATTTACCAAGCTTTTGAAGGTCCCAATTGCTCTGTTGCGAAAGATAAACATTCGCATTATTATTTATCTGGACGACATGCTTATAATGCACCAGACAATTTCAGGTTTAGTAAGGAGCAGGGACACAGTGATTTTTCTTCTGGAACATCTTGGTTTTGTGATAAATCAGAAGAAATCGATTTTCGAGCCGACTCAGGAAATAGAATTTTTAGGGCTATTAGTCAATTCAATTACTATGAGCCTATCCCTGACTCAAGAGAAATTGGACAAGATTTCCAAGGAGTGTTGGGAGATGTACAAAAATCATACAATGTCCCTTTTAGATCTGACAAAGCTCATAGGGAGACTTTGTTCCACAATTCAAGCAGTTCTTCCAGCCCAGTTGCAGTACAGGTACTTGCAACGAATTCAGACCCAGGCTCTCCGCTTAAATCAGGGTTATCACCACACAGTAAAATTGGACTGGAGAGCCAGGGAAGAACTTTTATGGTGGGTGGTGAATTTACAGATCTCCAATGGAAGGAAAATACTTCAGGAGGATTCTCAGTTGACAATTCAGACAGATGCATCCAGGAAGGGGTGGGGAGCCTATGCCCGGGGCATACCGACAGGGGGACCTTGGAATACAGAGGAAAGGTCCCATCACATAAATATTCTGGAACTTTTGGCAGTGAAGTATGCCCTCCTATCATACACCAAAAGATTCGAGTCAGTGAGGTCCATTCACTTTCAGATAGACAACACAACAGCTCTTTCATATCTACTGAAAATGGGGGGCACACGTTGTGTGGAGATGACCAAAATAGCAAAAGAAATTTGGTCATATCTGCTGCAAGGGTCGATCACAATTACAGCAGAATACCTCCCCAGTGCCATGAATTACAAAGCGGACTGGGAATCTCGGCACACAGTGGACAGCTCAGATTGGAAGCTGTCAAAAAGAGTGTTCCATCAAATTTGCCAAAAGCTAGGCATCCCCAACATAGACCTGTTCGCTTCAAGAGTAAACAATCAGCTTCAAAGGTATTACTCTTGGAGACCAGATCCATACAGTCAGGGGACAGATGCAATGCAACAGGATTGGACAAGAAAGTTCCCTTACGCCTTTCCCCCATTTTGTATGATAAGTGCTACTCTGGCAAAAACGAAAAGGGAGAAAGTAGGTCAAATGATAATTGTAACACCAGCATGGCAGTCACAGCCATGGTACTCGCAACTCATTCAAATGTCAATTCGAAATCCAGTTCTTATTCCACATCATCCAGACTTGCTGTTGAATCCCCAAAGGGAAGTACACCCACTAGTGCAGACAAGAAAAGTACAGTTGGTGGCATGGCTAGTTTCAGGGATAGCTTGCAGAGTGCAGGTCTATCAGAATCAGCTAGCAATCTTGTCCTCCACTCCAGGAGAGCAGGTTCTTTGTCAAATTACGAATCGTCCTGGCGACTCTGGTCTGGCTGGTGTAGTAAACAATCGATTGATCCTATTCGATGTCCTATAACTGATATTTTGAATTACCTCTCATCCTTGTATGATAATGGATTGGCTTATAGGACAATAAATAACCATAGGTCAGCTATATCGGCATACCACGAGGTGGTCGATGGTAAAAGTGCAGGAAAGCACCCACTTGTTTGTTCTCTTTTAGCGGGGGTGTTCAATAAAAGGCCGCCAAAACCACGTTTGACTCAGGTTTGGAGTGTAAATGATGTTCTGAGATATTTTCATTCTCAGGGCGAAACAGATTTGTTATCCGACAAAGATTTAACCCTAAAATTGACAATGCTTCTAGCTTTATCATCGGCTTCTAGGGCTTCAGCAATTCACCACTTGGATATACGGTACATGGTAAAGGGGGAGGGTTGTTATGTCTTCTCCTTTGACAAATTACATAAAGCTTGGAGAAAAGGCAAATCCCCTCCACAAGTTGTATATTTTGCATACCCAGAAGACAGAA
This sequence comes from Turritopsis dohrnii, assembly GCA_027922465.2. Taxonomy (NCBI): domain Eukaryota; kingdom Metazoa; phylum Cnidaria; class Hydrozoa; order Anthoathecata; family Oceaniidae; genus Turritopsis; species Turritopsis dohrnii. The sequence continues at coordinate 74,281 of BQMF02000137.1, read as the reverse complement.
TCTTGTGTGTGATCACTGCTTTGGAAGAATACCTTAAGAGGTCTGAGCAATGGCGGAACAATAAAAAAACACAGTTGTTACTTAGTTTTATCAATCCACACAAGGAAGTTGTCTCTAGCACAGTTTCAGGCTGGCTCAAAAAACTCCTCCAGTTAGTAGGCATTGATACAAATGTTTATAAGGGACATTCGACTAGGGCAGCATCAAGTTCCATGGCAGGTCTGAAAGGTCTATCTACTCAAGACATCATGGAAAGAGGGTGTTGGTCGAATGAGTCTACCTGGCAAAAGTTTTATAACAAGGACATAAAGTCTTTAGCCCAAGTGTATCAGGAAAAATTGATGTCAAATTGAGCTTTGAACAGAGGTGGGAAACGAGCTCCGCGGAGTTGATACGGAGCACATAGTTGGAAGAATGCATTGTTATATCGTACGGAGATTTTATGAAATAAAATTAGCCAATTACGTAAGGCCGCAAAGCGGCCGCAATGTAATTGCGATTTTATGAATAAAATCGGAGTACGATATAACAATCCCACCTCCCGACCCACATCAACCACTATCAACATGCATTTTTCTTTCTTTTAGGTTTTACGAACTTTCGATTGAGAAGATAAACAGATCAAAAGTTTTCTTCTGAAAAATAAAGCTTTAGCTTTCACTTAAATCTTGTTGTTGTTTTTTTCTCACCCGTCATGACCTTTGGCAATCGCAAACTTTGTTTTTACCTGTAGGAAAAAGGGGAAGGGGCGAATGCAAAATAGACTAAAAGATGTGCATAAAGGCAGTATTAAAATGATAACAATGATAATGGCAAGTCGGACTATTGAGGGCTGGATACTCAGTTTGGAGTATTTGAATCATGCACGGTTCATATCTGTTGCAATTAATCGTACTGATGGAACCATTAACCATGCCCTCCTTGGTAATAATGGCACAAAAAAAAAAAAAAAAAAAAAAAGGAAAGGAAAGGAACAATAATAGCAACAACAACAGAAACTCGCTTTCCGCGGAGCTTCAACGGAGCACATAGTTGGAAGAATGCATTGTTATATCGTACTCCGATTTTATTCATAAAATCGCAATTACATTGCGGCCGCTTTGCGGCCTTACGTAATTGGCTAATTAAGTATGGAGTTAAGATGGCCCTAATGGGCTTCCGTAACTATACAATGTTTGGGAGCACAAAATTTGTAGCAACTGCCAATTTATGTCACTGTAGATATGCACAGTGTAAAGAGATATCTAATCTCTTTATAGCTTGGTTCTCTCTATGAGTTAATTTTTGTGAGTTAATTTTTTAACTCAGATTTTGATTAATATTTCATATTTTGTGTGAACGTTGTACACGTAAGCTCACCTTAACTCATGGTCTGAAAATGTTTTGATTTCAAGATGATGAGTTAACGTGGATTAAGAAAACATCAAAGCATACCAACAGTCTTTGATGTATGTGACGTCAAAAGATGCAAAAAGTTATTGCGAAAAGAATTGGTATGTATGTAAAACAGAACATTCACGTGAAAAGAAAACGCTGTTTATTCATGAAAAGGAACTACTAAACTTTATCCTGTGTTGTTTGACAGTTCGCAACCGAAATCTTACACAATCCTGATTAATATGCATGGTTCACATTTAAAAGAAAAATTAACCCACGGCAGTTCTTTAGAACCTGAAGATAGCTAACGTAAACATGGAAAGCGATGATTCTGGCAGGGCTCCCACTCGGCATAAAATCATAAAATTTCATAAAAAATGAAATAAATTGCCTGTTGTCATAAAAAAAGCATAAAATTGGCCTAAAAGCATAAAAAATCATAAAAAAGCCATGTGACACCTCTCAGTAATTTTTCGCTGCTATGAGTAATTAACATGTCCATGAATAGGAGATACCTTTCAGGAAGCAGATGCTTTTGTCATTATGTGCAGATGTACACCATATTTGCAGTATTAGTGTGCTGTGCTTCTACTAGACTATGAAATGATGTTTTACTTTGATTTAGTATAGTATACCTTAGGTTGACTTTTTTTGCGTCGCCTTGTTTTAGCAGATGAGCATGTTCGCAAAAAATTTTTCCAGACTGAATATTCATCGCTTTATTGTTTTATCCACGAGAGCAACTTGACAGAGCGGATGATTCTTACAGGGCATAAGAATAGAAAAAAAACTTTAATGATGTATATTTTATTTCTCATCTATAACATGGCCTCGTCATTTTGCTGCTTGTCGCCTTCTAGCTCCTCATCTTCGATGTCTTGTATTGAATCTGGGAATAATGGGAGTACTAAACGAAACTGTGAGAGGATCCATAAACAAAATTGAAAAAGGTCCATTTGCATACACAAGTTATATAAGAATATAACTCTGAAGTTTTTTAGAAAATCATGTTTGTTTGTTGTTCTTTTTTGTTGTTGTTTTTTTACCTTCTGGCAATTCTCCGTTATTTCCCAATCGTTAATTAAACGGTCATTCATTAAAATTAGATTGCGTTAAATCCATGTCCATCCATTTTCACAAAATCTTACTGACACAAAAAAAAGTTGTCCTAAGGTAATGTAGTGTTCTGGGCTTCTATTAGGGGGTGTTTATATGGAGATGAGCTTGCCCGGATAGGCAGGCTGACTTGTTAAGCCAAGACAATTTCATCTCTCTTTTATATGGAAGTGAGCTGGCTCACCTTTTTTAATTTTTTGCTTATCATAGTATGTGCATGCTATGAAATTGGCCTGCTCAGCTGCGCTAGCCTGTTTGTGGATGTTTATGAAAAATTTTTATCACACTGAAGCGAGATCTCGGCATATTAAGCCAAGATCTCAGGCGGGCTGGCTTGCTTTTCATGTAAACACATTCGAATAAAAACATGCATCTCTTAATATAAGTGAGATCCTGGCTTAGCAAGCCAGCCCATTTAACTGGGCCAGCTCACCTCCATGTAAGCACCCCCTTAATCTATGGAATTATGAGACTGTTGTTATGTTGAAAATAAAAAAAGTGAATTGTAGACTTCCATACCATATTGATTGTTTATATCTTGTATTCTGTGTCCTCTGTTTTTGATTTTTATGTTGTTTAGTTTTAGTTGTAATTCTATTGGCATCTGAACACAATTTGTGCTTGCTGCAATTTGTGTTCTTATCCAATTTGTTGTTTCTATTTAACTATTATAAGAGGACACATTACCTCAATCAACACATTGACATAAAAAGTTGCCTCATAGATGTCGAGTGATTGCTTCATTGTTTGTTCTATTTTTTTCTTGGCAAAGCTCGCGAAACCTTTAAAATGGTTTTTGGTCCTTCAGTTTAATGTTTAGTTGACCATATTACCAAGCGAGCCACATATAAAGTTTGCAATGTTTAAACGTATAGTGTTAGCTGTATATACTTATAGTTCATAACCAGTTATTTTTACTGGAGGAAGCAAAGCAATGTTTTCACAAATTGCCTTATTTTAGTTTTGTTGCTTAATTTAAATGAAGGAGTTTCTTCTGAAAACCTGTTCCTTTTATTCATTTTATATAAGAATTATGTAGTGCAATAGTCTTATTTATATGTCACCTTTTTTTCATCTTATCACTGAATTGGAGTGTGATATAGTGTAACTTTTGTCCATTATTCAAGCAATGCAAGTATAGAGTACTAAGCTGATAAAATGATAGGCCGCTCTAAAGTGATTGCCCAATCAATAAAAAAAGGCAGTGTAGTATAGTACACATATACTACATATTTCCGTTGTTTTGACAGTGAACAAAAGTTGCCTTTCATAATAGCTTATTTCCTGTCCTCCATATTTGCTATAAACACTAAAAATGCCTCAGTAAAGAAAACATAACTTCTTTTCTGGCCTCCAAAAGTGGCATAAAAAGGGCATAAAATCTTGTCCTTCAGCATAAAAAAAGCATAAAATATTGCATTTTTTGGCATAAAATCATAAAAAAAGTTTGTAGCTTATGAGTGGGAGCCCTGTTCTGCTAATCTGAGGTAAATAATCAACTCACAAAAATGAACTCACGCTAAAAACTCATAGTGAGAATTTAGCTTAAAGCATCTGAAAACCAACATAAACGTCCTTATGTGTTTATTTAGCCACGCGTGACTATAAATATCAAAAGTTGTCCACCCTTGAATTGTGATAAATTTGGGAGTGTGGGCAACATGAAAGCTCGAAGGGTGTGCTGTGATGAATGCTGGGGTAAGTTCAAAGTTTTTATTAAGGATACGTTATTGGTAGCTATTGATAGTTATTATTAGGTATTGTTTTACGTGAAGCCACACTCAGTTGTTATTGCATCTGCTTTTAGGAGGGGCCACAGCTTTTTTATATTTAGGGTAAGTTATTGGAAGATATCATTTCCACGTCTGTATTGAATGTTTGATTGGTTTTTAGGAGATACGTGTAAAGATGGTAAGGAGTATTATGAGGGTTGTGACAGGCTTTGCAGTGATGGCGCTGATTTTACATGTAAGCAAAAAAAGCCTGGCTGCTGGTGCAAACCTGGTTATGCACAAAATGACAAAGGGAAATGCACTCCTTTATCTCAGTGTTCCTGCGAAGTTGGTTCAAAGACTTATTTAGTACGTGCCATCTCTTTGGCGAAGGTGTTTTGATATGATCAGTTTCTAGCACAGCTTTTATATTGTTTCAACATTTTTTTAGCCTGGACAAGCTGTTATCAAAAGTGCCTGCGAAACCTGTATCTGCTCTGGTGGTTCTATGCAATGCCTTGCTAGTTGTTTCGCTTGCCTTGCTAGTTGTTTCGCTTGAAGGTCAACATGTGAAAATCATCTCGAAATGATGGACGATGTTGTTCAGTCCACAGACATCAAATAGTGTAATCGAAGCGTTTATCAACGTTCATCACAACGCACAGCTCATTTGTTTTAAAATAAAGTTTTAAGGCAATTTTCCAGAGGGAATTGTCCTAGGACCGATTGTTTTAGTTTTAATAAATAATACCTTGATTATATTTTTTGTTTTCAGATTTATGCGTCATCTTTGTGTATTATATAATCAGTTTCATACCTTTTCATTCCAAATAAAACACTAAATTAAAATCTGTTGTATTTGTGAAATTTAAGCAGGATAATGTTAAAAACATGAGAAATTCATTGTTTAAGAGATATTGTAATGAAAAAATCAGTGTACTGGCTCCACGAAAAATAAATGCTAAGATTCGTAAGTCTGGCTGATGATGTTGTGTGAACTAGGCCTTATTTTCACGATGCAGCAGCCTGTAAACCAATGTTTGTTATTCTCTGAATCGGCATTCTTGGCATCTAGGCTGAAAATGCGAGATTTAAAACGAAAACTATAAATAACTTTCATGCTCCACCGCTCACCACTTCATTGTCAAAATATCTTAGCAGTACTGCGCAACAGCAATAACACGACGTAACATTACAAATAACCTAGATACGAATGTGTTCGCTAGAGATAAGTTCATGTCCTGGTAAGCCTTTTGGATTTATAACTTTGAAAGTTGCACAATTTTGTAATTTCTCTTTTTGCGAGTGAACGTTTATTTTGATAACATTCTCATTTTCTGCATAATATTCTTCGCTAATATTTTTCTTCATTTGTTACATAAGTCTATAATCCTGTTTCTCAAAGATCAACACATAATCTGTATGTCCAGTCACTCTTAACCTCAGAGAAGAAAAACATTTTCATTATACTGGTCATACATTTTTGGGAAGGAAGGCAAAAATGTAAAATGGAAAGTTTTTAACTTTCATTAAGATATTCTCTTACACAGACGATCCTGTCAAAGTCGTTTTCTATCAGCTGAAACAAACATCTTTGTAGAATTTCCTTCGTTTAGAGTGGACTTTATTTTATACATGCTCTGTAGTGTAAAAATCGTGCCAAGAGTTTGTTAATATCTTTTCGCAGTTAACGACCAGGTCTATTATTTAGCCTGGCATACAACAACAAAACTCTCATAATCAAAGTTTTCAACCTCCTTGTCAATTCATTTACTCGCAACAACATTGAGAAAATGCCAATCTCTCACAATAGCTCACAGTTCCTAATTCCTGTGGAATGTCCAAATTTGTAACAAAATAGCATAACCATACCAAGCTTGAACCTACCCTTTTTATTATGCGAAAAACAAAGCAGGAAACCTTGGGTTCCAGGTTGTAACCATACAACATCGATTGCATAACCTAACTGGTCAGAAATACCACAAAATTTTATCTGGTCCAAAAATAGAGTAGTAAGAAATTGAAAATCTTAATAAACCGAGAAAAGTTTACTTAGCATTGTACACTGTGATATCTTCCAAAACAACAGACATTAAGTTTTCAGTCAGACGCTATAATCATCTCATTTTTTCTTCTTCCTTTCACCCATCAAAAGATACATCTGTCAGCCTGTGACTACTGACAACAACCGAAAATTCTATTCCTTAAAATAACTAAATAGAACCAAACGAAGGAGAGACTACACTACGGCTCTCCAACATTTCGACTACATTCCAGTCCGAACTCATGTTCGTGCAAATGATTTCACTTAATACCATCGATACCATCTTTATGAAGTGATTTTCAAACTGATGAAGTAAAAGAATTCTTTGTCTTTAGGGGCTTAGTACTGTCCAAATCTAGAACAGAAGATTTTTCGAAGCATTTCAAAGAGTTGCAAGATCACCGTCCGTTTATATTTAGAATCAAAATGATGAGTCAGCAATCACTGTTAATATTCACGTGCTACGTATATTGTGTTTATGGGCTAACTCACCCACTACCAGATGAAGAAAGTAAGTTTTATTTTATTTAGTGAATAAAGCCAAGATTGGTTGTGTTTTCCCAATTTTACATTTTGAAAACCCTTCACCGTTTCTATAGTGGACATTATCAGCCGGACAACAAAATGTCCGAAATTAAGATTGATCTGTAGGAAGCAAATTTTTTCGCGCAATGTTTTTTTGCTTATAGAATTTTGACATAAGCCAATCAAATTACAGGAAAACTACACCATTTTGTTTTATGTAGAAAAACTAAACTTAAATCTATTACTCTATACAATGTTTAAGGGGCTGTTCATATGGAGGTGAGCTGGCCCGGTTAACCGGGCTGGCTCACTTGAATGAGATGAAATTCACCCAGTGTTCATATGGCTTTTCTCATCCCACTCAACCGGGCTGGAGAATGTTGTTTACATCACGTAAACAATAATTCGAATTTCGACGCGTGCGCACTTGTCTAAAATCTATCCCACTAAGCCGGGCTGGTCTGTTCATATGAACAAATTTCATCTCACTTAGGTGAGATCCCGGTCAAATGAAATGAGATCTCACTTAAGTGAGCCAGCCCGCTTTTCATATGAACACAATTTATTTTTATAAAGATTTCTTAATGACAGTGAGATCTCTGCTAAGTGAGCTAGCCCGCCTAACCGGGCCAGCTCACCTCCATATGAACAGCCCCTAAGAGGCGGAAATCAAATATTTAAAGCTGGTGTTCGTGTATCTGCCACACGATAAGCTGTTCTCTGGAATAGAGATATGTAGCTGGTTCGGAGGACTGGGTTTAAGTCTACTTTCTACTATTTATAGGCAAAATAATGAACGACCAAATAAAATGCGCGACTGGAAAAGAATTTTTATGGGAAAGAACTGATCCTGCTGGCAAAGATATCAAAATTACTTACAGATGTGGCGGTAAGTTCATCTCACAAAAAAAACACGTGTGAAGGAGAGTCTACCGTAAGCATGCCTCTAAAAGTTTGTATTTTGCTCTAAATGAAGTTTTCACAGATGAGAAGCTATAAAGCTGTTAAGTTTTATTTTTCAAGTCTTTTTCAACATCGATTTTTTATTCAGTTTTTTATGCTAGCTCTTAAACATTAATGATAGCTTTCCAACCTCAATTGTTATTACATCGCAGGAAAATCTTAAACTCTCCTTAATTTTATCCACAGTGATTCTGACACAAAAATCACATTCTCATTAACATAAAAAATCTTTTAATCCTAGGCCCCAGGTTGTCGAAATCACACTTTTGTGAAACGGCGCAGCGAGTTGAATTTTTCTCATGTGAACATTTAACCACAAAGATTAGGTTTACATCCCTTAAAATTCTGCCAAATTTTTCCCTGTCTGCTGAGTTGAATGACGTTGTGTAAGCAAGTCTCCAAGGACAATCAAAGGAGTCTAACCTGAAGAAAGATCACCTGATGATACATCTACTTTTTTTAGATAGTCCAGCCCAGACAAAAACCTACACTTGCAAGAATGGATATAAAGCCAGTTCCAAGAGAGACATATTATGCGATCCAGGACCAGATCCAAATTTCGGAATCTTTCGTGAAGGGAAAGATCCTAATATAATGGATACGGCGAGAATTATTTATTTTTGCATGAAGGAAAGTGTAAATTCTCTTCCAAGATGTTGAAACATTTTTATTCTCTCATCTTCTTTTCCATTGAATGCGATAAAATTTTTATATTTTCCATGCTTTATGAAAAAAAGAAGCCTGGAAAAGATTTGGGTCCGCAAGATTCAAGAACAGAATAGTAATTCGTTTCGTTTGTTTGGTAAGGATACACATTGTAACATTTTATCTAATATTTACAAGTTTAAAATTTATTTGGGACACTTACACCAACATAACTTCTCAACGACGAGTGTTTTCCATGGTAACCATCATGGTAGTTGCAGCTGTTATGCGCGCTGGTTGAAATTTTCAGATAACTCTATGAAGCAATATCGTTAATAAAATACCAGAGTTCAAATCGTCAAACAATTAAAATGCATTTCTTTCGTGAAATGTTAACATTGCGACATCATGATGACACAGCAGACGGTTGTTTCGGTTTTAATTTCACTTTCATAAATTCCGGTTGACTTTCGTATTCAGCCTTTTCTTGTTCCACCTGTATTCACAAATATAAGATGTGTTACTTACGAACAACAAGTCAGCGAAAAAAACAAAAACAAAACGAAAACAAATATACTTGTTCTATTTGCTGTGATCTGTTCTTCAACTTTGCAAACAGCTCATTATTTTCTTGTTTATCTTTCTCTTCTTGCTTACGTAATGCTGACGTCTTCATTTGATGTTGTTTGGAAAGAAACTCAGGACGTTTTTGCACATCCCTAAAAACAAAGCTTTGTCATCAATATCGACTTAACGTCTGGATATACCGACGTCAGACCGACATCGGACGAATTAGACGACAAGTTTATTCTCGCAAGCTTAAAAAAAGATAAAGAACTCACTGTTTCGATCGCATGATTATATCCTTTGAAATGAGTTTCATATCTTGAGACATGTTCTTCTTTATATATGCTGCTGTTAAAAAGTCCTTATCACCAGATACTTCGTGTACCGACTTCAAATAAGCGTTGCTGTTGTAGTCGAGAATAACGTCAGGTTCGTAATCTCGTTCAGGAATTTCCACGTGAGCTAGTAACACAAAATAACAAAAAATGAAATTCAAAAATCTTGATAACTTTCGAGATGTTTATGAATCAACTCAACCAAACTATTTCTCGTATGAAAAATTATTTAGTATTGTTGGCTTGAAACATACCAGAGTGCTTTTTAAATAAATTATCATTTAATCAAAGCCAAAGGCGTTAATAAATCATTTCGATTTCGATTGTTGTGAATTAAATTTCTTTTTTTGAATAGAATATCAATCGAGTGATTGTAAACAAGATGGTTAATTACTTCGATGTTGCTCGACTGCTTATAACGTTTATTTGACGTAAATGAAGGCTTCTATTTGTAAACACAAGAAAGAACGAGCAGAAATGAATTGACAAAGGATTTATAAAGCAAAATAAAAGTGGTAAAATAATAAATGGTAAATAATCGTCATTACACAAGGAAAAAATGACATCATTTTCGATGTAAGACAATTCTGAAGTATAAAAAAGAAAAAAAAATGAAGAAAAAAATCCTCATCTTACCTCCACAATACAAAAACTTCTAATCACTACAAAATTACAAAACAAAATTACTTTCGAAAAAAAAACTTTAAATAATTTTTTACCTTAAAAGGAGGGTGGTTTACCATTAAACGTGAAATGAAAAACTAGTCGCAGAGAATTTGACAATTTTCCAAACCCAGTATTTTTATACGTTTTTCCTCGTGGTCGTTCTTTTTACATTTAAAATTCTCGTCGAGTTTTTAACTTCTTTAACTAAAATTTTCTCGTTGTGAACATGAATTAACAGGTTATGAATACAAAAACAGGTTTTGAATGATCGAGAGTAAGTCAATACCTTGAAGTTCATTCAACGTCTAGAACTTCAGATAAATTTTCACACGTTTTTTCACGACAAGATAATTGTTTTTTCTTTTCTCAGGGAGATTTCTTTTAATAAAACTTAAAGAAATTTAGTCTTCGGTGATTTTTATTTATTCCAATTTTAAAATTTCAAAAGATATTGAATAATTTAGTTCAAGAATATTCTTATAGCCGATCACAATCATTTTTCAATGTAAACTTAGCTATATTGGATACGAAAAAATGTGAAAAACATTCACCTGTTGTTCATGGAATGTTTTCGAAAACTCCATTAATCAGAACATCACTGATAGTGGTTTCACTTTATTGCCTCGGAATAATAGTGGTTTTCCCCGCGATATTAATACAGTATTGGGTGGGCTTCAATCTCAGGACATTTTCACTGCAGATGCCAACGTGAATGAAACAAAATTTTTATCATCTCATCTTTAATAAAAAATTCCGCGTTGATTAAAATGATAATTGAAAGTAAAATTTTGATCATAGATTTTTAAAAAAAGGTTCGTTAGCAATAGAATTATGAACTCATTTCCTTTCCCGTAAAGTCTCATTGCAGATGCTTTTCGACAAAGCACCATTTTTTTCGCAAGTCTCTCTTCAAAATTCTGGCGAGTTCTGTCATCAGGAACAAAAGCGAACATTTTCGACCAATCAGAGAATCAGAACGACTGTGTCTATTTATCTGTTTATCTATCTTCATCTTATTCCCAAAATTGTTGTAAGCACAAATCCGCATGAAAGTTTTATATGCAAAAAGAAAATAAACATAAATGAAATTTCGAATTATTTTTAAAGACGTACTTACTTACCAGGCCGTGTACGGATTTTGCTCGTCAATTCACATAACGCATCCATCTTGGACTGTTTGGTAGAATTTTCGATAGTAGGATCAGAAAAGGAAGTTGATCTTAAGATCTATGGAGACAGACAGAGTGTTGAAGGGAAATCAACTACATGTATTGGGAAGTTTTGCACACCAAAATAATTTTGGAGATTTCTTGAAAAACACAACATGTATTAATCACATAGTAAATTGAAATTTGATTGACATTTTTGCTTGGGTCAATCTGAAATTTCCCGTCGATTCGAAATTTTCCCGCCAAGCAAAAATGTCAATCAAATTTATTTATTTATTTGGTATTGTTTTACATGGCCAGCCTCACTCAGTTGCTACTGCATCTGCTTTCCAGGAGGGGCCACGGCTAAGGTTGGAGGCTCCGAAGTATTTGACACTCTCATGAGTGACACAAACCCAACCAAGGACCTGTACTCTTCTCGGATGACCTCCTGCAACACCCGATGTATCATCTACCCAATTTCCCTCAAAGTCATGCCATTACTAGTAAAAATCGAAGAATAAACGATATTTTCAATCGAAATTTTTCAACCAGATGGAAAAGCGGAGTTATGTACGCAAAAAAAAATAATAAACGCATTCAGACTATCCTATAAATAAACGCGAGCTTTCTTCTGAGCTGATCATCTGTGAGAATAGAAACTCGATCGCTTCGCACATGCAAACCAATGCAAACTGAAATTTCAAACCTTGTTCACGAATGCAAAATAACAATTTCAATAGAAGTCACCCACTTGATTTTTTTGTTCGAACAGTCGCAGCTGAAACATGTTCAACGTATAACATATCAAACAGACCTACCGACTTCTCAAACAACAAGAAAATTATTTTAGAAAACGTGCACCATTCTAAAAAACTACTAAAACCTATTTTCCCTTTAAAACAGCGCAGTATTATTAGTGCACAAAAGGAGATGCAAAAACACTAAATTCGCCATTATAATGGATAAACAAAAATACACAAGTGCCGTGTGAAAGTAAACATGAAATTTGCCCAACGACTTTCCACCCACTTGTTATGGAAGCCATCATTGTTCACACTGTCTAAAGTTACGAGAAATTGAATCGTGTGAACAGAGGATTGATTGAATTTTCCGTTTACATGTTTCAACCTAAAATAACATTATCAGAATACTTAACCAGCCAAATTTGTTTTACTAGACATCCAAACCAAAATAACAAAAATCCAGGAAGGTACGTTACGCTCCGTTTATACTATAAAGTCGACAGAATTAATGACTTCTCCTTTTCTTGGTGTTTTCAAACAAAGCAGAAATAACGTAAAAGATTTTAGACATTATACAAATATGAAATACGATATTCAAGGATTCATTTACTAAGTTTCCGAGTATATTTTTACATCATTTCTTCAGAAAAGTAGAAGCTTTCTGTCGCTTATGCGAATCTGAAATATACTCCAAAAGTTCTTTCCACGTCAACTATTAAAAGTATTTGAAAGGTCGGCCGAAATAAATTAATATAGCATGTCAAAAGAAAGAAAGAAAAATAAATATCAGCCTTTGATTAAAATAACATTGAGATTAATTTCTTGGAAGTAAAAACATTGAAAAACAAACAAACCACGTGGTCAAATGCAACAATTTCCACGCAAAACGCAAAATTATAATTATCGAATTTATGAAGTGGTGAAAAAAAACCTTTTTTAAGAAGAAAAAAACCTTTATTAAGAAAGTCACTTTTTCCAAAAATCTTCTAAAACCATTGTTTCAGCATGCATGAAAAATTTCAAACAGTTCCCTCCACCGTCAATCTTTCTGAAGTTCTTTTCTCTCAAGAAATTCTTTGAATTTTTCATGCTGTTTGAGGAAACATTTCTAAAAATGAATTACCTACCACTTCACAAAGATTATTACAACGATAAAATTCAAGGAAAGAATGCTTTTATACCCATATAATATATTAATACCACAAATCTCAACCCGCATTCATTATCACAAACTGTCTTTATAACAAATTCTGTAGCTCTAGTGGACTCTTAAAACTTCTGTCTAAATATACTTTAAGAGTTCTTGTAAAGATATTGATATTGATATGTACAAAAGCAAACAGCTCATCAAACTTTGTTCTATTCAAACAATTTTGACACAAGTTGTAACATCGTGAAAAACAACTTAACTTATTTCTAAAAATAGAAAACATCACGAAAGGGGGTTACCTTGTGTACAGGTTCATCCAAATCTTCAATACTTTTTACACCGTTCATTTTCATCTGTCACGTTGCTATGAGAACATGTGTATTGCCAATTTACAACATCAATTCATGCGAATGTCACATGAGGTAAATAATTGACAAGTTGAAAAATAGGCCTCGGGTTTAATAAATACATATTATGAGGTAAAGCTTTTTCTAATGACACTCGATAAACTTTTATGAACCGTGCTTAACAAACCGAATAGATTTTATCGTCTTGATAGAAGATATGAAAAACACACACATATATATAAATATATAACATATGAAAATATCAATAAAAAACATAATAAAACTTGAAATTGATAAAAAAATGTTTTAATGAAGCTTGCTTTTTTATGGCTTGTAAATGTTTTTGTGTTGATAATGATGTTTAAAGATAACGTGAGGTATTAAAAAAAGGATTTAAGCAACAACAGTTTTCAATGCAATAAAAACAGAGGTAAGATTAGCATCATAAGATTAAATACCATTTCAGATTGAATAGACCTTTTCGGAAAATACGTCAGAGCAGATCTTGTCTCGCTTTCAACCCAAATAATAGTGGCATTTTATGTTGTTTTTGAAAAGAAATGATACCCGAGAGGAAACCTTACACGAACTTTTTTTATGATTTTTAATTACGTAAGTAATTAAAAACCTTAGAAACGAGGCAAGATCTGCCGTGACGTAATTTCCGAAAAGGTCTATACAACAGAATATTTAGAAACTAGTATCCCGTGTAAAAAATTTTTACATGTTTTAATCGATGTGAGCTGAACAGAGAGAGAAAGGCTTAGTATAATGAATTTTAGTATGATATAGTTCCTCAATTGTTTGGAATGTAGAATGTTTAGAATGTAGTATCCCGTGTAGAACAGCGTGTAGAACACGGGTTTTAATTCATCAAAAATAAAAAACGCGCTGTGCGTCCACTTTTTTCACTTTTTACCTTACAAATTGAAGAAGCAATGCAATGGTTCCCCTTGATTAAAAATATCTAACGTCAATACAGAAAAAAACACTCTTCACTCTTTTAATTAATAATCTCTAGGTATTCCGGCTAAAGCATATTTAGTTCAACACTGGAGTTATGAACAGAAAAAATTTTAATCAGAAGATCTGAAACACATCAAAATATTCGTATTAAATCTTTCACGATACGATATATGCAGTAGTAAAAATAAATTGTGCGTACAGGTAAACAACAAAAAGATTAAAATCGCTGTAACTGTTCATGAAATTCACACCCAATGTAAATAAAAGCCAAACGCGAAAGTCGCAAAAGTGTCAAGATGTGAATTAAAAACAATTGCGATTTTCTTCACGAACCCAGAGCGTCATGATATTCATTTCTTTGTTTGAAAAGTAATGACGCAGAAACCCTATTAATACTATAAGAAAAACAAAACAAACAAACAAAAAGGTTCTAAAGCGTACTTACCCTAAAAACATAAATAAATCTTCGCGCAATACTTTCGTTGTTGTCTCGCGAATAATCAAAACATTTGAAACGATTAATTGCAATGCAATGTTTTCCCCTATACTAATCGTAGAAAAATATTAACCGCCGTGGTCTGACACTCCATTGTGAATAAGTGACCGAAAAAACGACCCGAACTTTTAGAGAGTGAAAGCGTGAAAAAAGCGGATGCACAGCGCGTATTAGTATATAGACTAGTATCTCGCGTAAAAGTTTTTTACGGCTATAATTTCGAAAAAGATGTGTCGAAAAATTAAATCACAAAATCGTGACTGGAAAGTGTTGCCATGTTGTAGAGCTCGAAAAGCTGATCAAAAAAGTGTATGGGATCGTTTCGCTACGATCAACCGTTGCAGAGATATCGTCGATCAAAGGTTTTGATGACGTCATAGCCGCAGTACCAAATAAAATTTAGGCCCAAATGTTGCTTCACCCCGTCACCCGTATCGCAGACCCCAAAAAACGTCAGTTATCCCTATTGGTTCTCGAGATATTTCCCCAAAAACGTCGCGTTCGATTGGGGATGCAATGCAATGGTTCCCCGTGATCATAAAAACATCTGACGTCAAATGCCACGTGCTATTATACTAATCGTGAATGTGTCTTGCGTGGTCGAACTGCCGCTATATGACCACGATTAAGAAGATTTTGACCATTAAAAAAACAAAAACAAAACACTCTCTAAAATAAAAGTGGTATGCACAACGCGGATTAGTATATATAGACTAGTATCTCGCGTAAAAGTTTTTTACGACTTTAATTTCGAAAAGAATCTGCAGAAATACGACGCGTTCCCGTGTGTGTACCCCGTGACGAAAATTTTAATTACGGATTTGGAAATGGAAAGTGTACCCATGTTGTAGAGCTCGAAAAACTGAGCAAAAATATGTATGGGATCGTTTCGCTACGATAAACCGTTGCAGAGATATCGTCGATCAAAGATTTTAATGACGTCATATCCGCAGTACCAAATAAAATTTAGTCCCAAATGATGCGTCATCCCATCACCCGTGTCACCAACCCCTAAAAACGTCAGTTATCCCTATTGGTTCTCGAGATATTTCCCCAAGAACGTCGCGTTCGATTGGGGTCGCAATGCAATGGTTCCTCCGTGATATGCTAAAATGAAACTGACGTCACGCCGCGTGCTATTATACTAATCGTCAATTGTCAATGGTCTAACGAAAAAATGACCACGATTAAGAAGATTTTGACCGTAAATTTCGAAAAAACACAACACTCTCTAAAATAAAAGTGGTATGCACACACGCGGATTAGTATAAGTAGACTAGTATCTCGCGTAAAAGTTTTTTACGACTTTAATTTCGAAAAAAATCTGCAGAAATACGACGCGTTCCCGTGTGTGTACCCCGTGACGAAAATTTTAATTACGGAATTGGAAATGGAAAGTGTACCCATGCTGTAGAGCTTGAAAAACTGATCAAGAAAATGTATGGGATCGTTTCGGTACGACCAACCGTTCCGGAGATATGGTCGGTCAAAGATTTTAATGACGTCATAGCCGCAGTACCAAATAAAATTTAGGCCCAAATGTTGCGTTACCCCATCACCCGTGTTGCCGACCCTAAAAAACGTCAGTTATCGCTATTGGTTCTCGAGATATTTTCCCAAAAACGCCGCGTTCGATTGGGGATGCAATGCAATGGCTCCCCCGTGATACGACAAAAATAACTGACGTCACGCCGCGTGCTATTATACTAATCGCCAATTATCAATGGTCTAACGAAAAAATGACCACGATTAAGAAGATTTTGACCGTAAATTTAGAAAAAACAAAACACTCAATAAATTAAAAGTGGTATGCACGATTGCGGATTAGTATAAGTAGACTAGTATCTCGCGTAAAAGTTTTTTACGACTTTAATTTGGAAAAGAATCTGCAGAAATACGACGCGTTCCCGTGTGTGTACCCCATGACGAAAATTTTAATTACGGAATTGGAAATGGAAAGTGTACCCATGCTGTAGAGCTTGAAAAACTGATCAAAAAAATGTATGGGATCGTTTCGCTACGATCAACTGTTGCAGAGATATCGTCGATCAAAGATTTTAATGACGTCATATCCGCAGTACCAAATAAAATTTGGACCCAAATGTTGCGTCACCCCGTCACCCGTATCGCTGACCCCAAAAAACGTCAGTTATCCCTATTGGTTCTCGAGATATTTCCCCAAAAACGTCGCGTTCGATTGGGGATGCAATGCAATGATTCCCCGTGATCATAAAAAAACTGACGTCAAATGATGCCACGTGCTATTATACTAATCGTGAATGTGTCTTGCGTGGTCGGACTGCCGCTATATGACCACGATTAAGAAGATTTTGACCATTAAAAAAACAAAAACAAAACACTCTCTAAGTTAAATGTGTTGCACACGCACGCGGATTAGTATAAGTAGACTAGTATCCCGGGTAAAAACTTTTTACCGAACTTAACTTTGAAAACATTAGGTCAAATCTGCCATTCCTGTGGTACGTACGCGTCACTCGCCACCCATGTTCAGTATGCGTTGTGTCACAGAATTTAACTTGTGTATATAAAAGTTTCTTTTCAGGCATTAATTTGTTATTACATTCAGAAGATTAAAAACAGAAACAAATAGCAACATGGCTCAGAATAATATATTTATACGCAGAAGAGAAGTAACTTTAATGTAAAAAAAATGGCAATATATAACACAGAACTGTTTACCCAGACATACGAAACCAAACATTGAATAACATTACAAAATGTGAATTGAAAACAAATTGATACCTTCCAACTGTGTTTCTTTCGTGCGGAAGTTACATTATACAGCAACCATTAATGAATTTTTGAAACGATATATAGTCTGTTCTTCCCAAAACCATCAACGTCATGATTAAAACCATGAGTTTCATTTCTTTATGCTTTTTTTTATTATTACCTAAAAAATTAATACTTGAATTGTAATACCGAAAACCTAATCATGCTATAAGAATATTGAAATAAACAACAACAACAAAAAGTGAAATTCAACTACGCATTTATCCTTAAAACAAAAATTTACCCAGAAGATAAAAAGTCACAAATAAAATCATAATGCCAAACTTATATATATACCCAGGTACGTAAACGATTACCATAACACAAAATAATGCATAAACATTTCATTGCACAGTAATAACTAATGAACTTCTTAAATACATAATCCATTCACATCTACCTTATGAATAATAATCAAAAACACAAACGTGATGACAGAATTTATATATCTAAAGAGTTTATAAAAAATTGAAAACAACCACATTTTTAATCTGAGTTAAAATCTCCTCTGGCTAATTCACAACAGTTAAACAACCCTTTATTCTTATTTATCCAGCATACCAACTGTGTTATAACTAAATAGATTTATACTATTTTAACTTTAGCTGAACTTTAAACAAAATGGGATACCTTTCACTGCCAATTCACATGTTAGTAAACTAAACAGCATTGATCATCTTCTGTAGACATTTTCAAACACTTCTAAACTCTTTACTTCTATATTCATACCTATAAACAAATTACTAATACTTTATTTACTTTCCAGCACAAACATACATAGGTATTTATAAAACACTTTCGCTACCATTTTTTTTTAGTGAAATACATAAAACTGCTCTCTTCGTTTGGAAAAACTGCTAAACTTTCTGTATTTTCCAGTAGATTTTGTACTTTTTGGCAGGCAGACAAAAGCATCAAGCATCGATATAAATTAGATACAATAGATACAATCAGACAGCATAACACATTCCCCACTTCCACAGCGTCATGAGAAATAAAAACATTCATAGCTGTAGGACCATTTTTAATGTAATAATAGCGCGCGTCACCAAAACAAATTTCTCTCGGCTTCCTTTTCATCCAGCAGCATATACACATTCTAAACGACAGAATAACTGAGACATCCACTCAAAGCTAAATCAATTAATCTTTCAAAACTAAATTAAAACCATCCCTTACTGTGTAAATAAACATGAAACTGCATTTCTCCACTGCACTTTCTTCTGTATAGCGATATTTGATAACTAAAACGTAAACAAACATTTAAAAACCTGTTCTTTTATTAATCTAAATTATTAAACAATAAAAGTCTTATCGTTCTGCACAGCCAATTTTTAAAAACTTCACTGCACTTCTTCTGTATAAAAGTTTTATAATAATACCTTTTGTTCGTTCGATCTTTCTGCAGCTAATTTTTAAAAACTTCACTGCACTTCTTCTGTATATCTAAATATGATTTTTCATTGTAAACAAACGATAATAAAACGTTTTATAATAATAACAATAATACCTTCGTGCATACAAACCTGTGTTTCTTCATCAGTTCTTTCGTCGATTTGCTGCCTAAAACAATCAAATTTAAATCAAAATATTCGTATACAAAAAGAAACACGTCTTCTTCGCGAAGTTTCTTGCTCACGAAATGATCGTTGACAAATTTCGAACGATTAACATTGCATTGCTCGCACTCCTCCAAAGACGTTTTTCGGCTGATTTCCACCGCGCAAGCCAAAAATAACAAAACGGAGGAGCATATACTAATCGCGAAAAATCAAAAAAATCACTCTCGCTTTGGCGTGGTTTTACGACGAAAAGGGAAAAAATAAGAAGGTTTTGACCGTGAAAAAAAAGTAAATATATCACTCTGTAAAATAAAAGTGTGACACACAATCGCGAATTAGTATATACTAGTATCCCGTGTAAAAACTTTTTACTGTTGCATTTCTCAAAACGACGCATCGCTCACACCCGTGTCGAACATTTATAGAAATAAAAAGTTATCATAATCGGCGCTGTGCATACCACTTCTAATTTAGGGAGTGAAATATTTAACTTTTTTTAAACGGTTTTTCCTACATATTTGACGTAAGGCTACGCAGAGGCGGCACTATTTTTTAATCTAACGTCATTATTAAAATGTCGTAAGATTTCAGTTCATCGTGAAAAGAGAAAGAGGTGATTACGAAACATAAAATGTAGATTTTGACACAGACACAAAAAAAACCTCATGTCACGATGGATGAAGTGGCTGCTGTATTTGTTGGTTAAGATGGCGCATAGCAAAGGGCAATAGGTGGGAATTTTGTTCTTACAGTCTGTAATGATAATGGGTGGTAAACAAAGCTGCCTTGGCGTGTAGTGAAAAATAAAAACGCCAAAGGAAATATGAATGATAAACGGAATTATACCTGCTAACGTTGCTTCTTTACTCCAATAAGATTCGATAGCATTCGTTATTTCATTAGTCAGTTCTTTACCAAACACCCTTCATATTACAATGTCGAATTTATAATATTCTTTCATAATTAATTTTACCTAAAAAAGAAGATTTCTATTAATAATAAACCTATCATAAAAACATATTTAGCTACATATACGCACAAACAAAAGCAAACTAAAAGAACGAACGCAAACTTGAAGCAAACATATGAGTAGGAACAGGGAATATTTATTAAAAGATCATGAGTTTAGCTTCAGCCTACCAAACAGTCAAAAAAGAAAAGATATGTTATGAAGAAGAATAAAAACGCCATGTAAATGATATGCGGAATTATACCTGCTAATGTTGCTTCTTTATCCACTAAGATTCGATACCATTCGTTATTTTAATAGTCTGTTCTTTACCAAAACACTCAAGCATTTAGACTTGTTAAATTCTTTCGTAATTATTTTAAACTATATAAAAAAGAAGATTTCCATGAGCAATGAAAACCATATCATAAACAAAATGCTACACATACACACAAACAAAAAAGGAAAGCAAAATAAAACAAAACACAAACTTGATTTCTTATCCAAATCGGAAAGCAAACATAGAAAAAGTTATTAAATTATCATGAGTATAGTTCCAGCCTACCAAACAGTCAAAAATGAATTATGGAAAAAGACGAAAACAGTCTCAAAACTTTGATTTTTGATTCAGTTCTTCCGTGAATTTACTTACACTTGTTAATTCAATCTTTACGACGATACGATCTTTCTCCGAAAACGACTAAAACAATAAAATTAAAGATCTTCGTTTTAAAAAAAACTATCTTCGTGTTCGTGAAGTTTTTTGTTTTTGTTTTTACTGCTACAAAATGATCGTTAACCAATTTCGAACGAAGAACATTGCATTGCTTGCGCTTCTCCATTGACGTTTTTCGGCAGATTTTCAGTGCGAAACCAAAAATAACAAAACGGAGGAGCATATACTAATCGTGGATGTGCACACAGTACACTCAGTTACTCACTTTCTAAAGATGCCGTATTGAATTTTCCATAGAAACATTTCGTCCCCAGTCTTTTTTCACACTTACCAAGTTAAATGTGTTGCACACGATTGCGGATTATTATAAGTAGACTAGTATCTCGCGTAAAAAATTTTTACGACTTTAATTTCGAAAATGTTGTCACGAAAATAGGTGACGAAAAATTAAAGTACCAAATCTCGAAAAGAGACCGTACCTATGTTGTAGAGCTCGAAAAACTGATTAAAAAAATGTATGGGATCGTTTCGCTACGACCAACCGTTGCGGAGATATCGTCGATCAAAAGTTTTGATGACGTCATATCCGCAGTACCAAATAAAATTTAGGCCCAAATGTTGCGTCACCCCATCACCCGTGTTGCCGACCCTAAAAAACGTCAGTTATCGCTATTGGTTCTCGAGATATTTCCCCAAAAACGTCGCGTTCGATTGGGGATGCAATGCAATAAGATAAGATAAAAAAACTGACGTCACGCCGCGTGCTATTATACTAATCGTCAATTATCAATGGTCTAACGAAAAAATGACCACGATTAAGAAGATTTTGACCGTAAATTTAGAAAAAACACAACACTCTCTAAAATAAAAGTGGGATGCACAACGCGGATTAGTATATATCTACTTATACTAATTCGCGTGTGTGCATCCCACTTTTATTTTAGACAGTGTTGTGTTTTTTTCAAATTTACGGTCAAAATCTTCTTAATCGTGGTCATTTTTTCGTTAGACCATTGATAATTGACGATTAGTATAATAGCACGCGGCGTGACGTCAGTTTTTTTTACCTTATCACGGGGGATTCATTGCATTGCATCCCCAATCGAACGCGACGTTTTTGGGGAAATATGTCGAGAACCAATAGGGATAACTGACGTTTTTTAGGGTTGGTGACACGGGTGATGTGGTGACGCAACATTTGGGCCTAAATTTTATTTGGTACTGTGGCTATGACGTCATCACAATCTTTGATCGATGATATCTCTTTAACTGTTTGTCGTAGCGAAACAATCCCATACATTTTTTTGATCAGTTTTTCGAGCTCTACGACATGGGTACACTTTTAAGTCACGAATCTGTAATTAAAATTTTCGTCACGGGGTACAAACACGGGAACGCGTCGTATTTCTGCAGATTCTTTTCGAAATCAAAGTCGTAAAAAACTTTTACGCGAGATACTAGTAGACTAGTATCCCGGGTAAAACCTTTTTACCAAACTTAACTTCGAAAACATTAGGTCAAATCCACCATTCCCGTGTACGTACCCCGTGACGAAAAAATAAATCATAGAATCGCAACTCAAAAGTTTACCCATGTTGTAGAGCTCGAAAAACTGATCAAAAAAATGTATGGGATCCTTTCGCTACGACCAACCGTTGCGGAGATATCGCGGATCAAAGAGTTCGATGACGTCATATTCGCAGTACCAAATAAAATTTAGGCCCAAATGATGCGTCACCCCATCACCCGTATCGCTGACCCCATAAAACGTCAGTTATTCCTATTGGTTCTTGAGATATTTCCCCAAAAACGTCGCGTTCGATTGGGGATGCAATGCAATGATTCCCCGTGATCATAAAAAACTGACGTCAAATGATGCCACGTGCTATTATACTAATCGTGAATGTGTCTTGCGTGGTCGAACTGCCGCTATATGACCACGATTAAGAAGATTTTGACCATTAAAAAAACAAAAACAAAACACTCTCTAAAATAAAAGTGGTATGCACACACGCGAATTAGTATAAGTAGATAGATGATAAGACGTAAGCATCGATACACACAGAGGGTCATTGAAATGGTTTCAGCGACTTGAGGGCTTGGCTTGTGGAAAGAGCTGCTCGCAAAAGTTTTAACAACTTGTTTAGCATATTACGACATTTGAGATCATACCGCAGATGATTTTCGATTGGGAGTCTAGATCGAACATTTTTTCGGGGGGTAAGGAAGACGATAAGGACGATAATTACGTGCGAATTTCAAACTGTTGAGAATCGGATCTACGATATAGCACACCTACAGATACACCTACAGACGGATGACGTTAGGATGAAAGACGAGTCGATTTCTGATAGAAAATTATCCACAATCTTATTTAAAAAACAATTTACATTTTTCTAGTTATTGTTGTGCGTAAGAGAGAAAAACCATGGCAACCATCACACGCGGTGGCGATAATCCGAGAATGATACTGAAACCTTTACTGGTTATCACTGGAATTGTGGATATTGAATAACTTAGCGACAGCATTCAAGTCCTCGTGGTCTTTAGCTTCAGTAACCAGCCTACGAGCTATTGGCATTTGACTGAATATATTCCACAATAAAACACCGACAATTCGTTTTTCTTTCATGTAGAAGACAACACCCTTCCCAAACTCTTCGTCAGTTGAATTCGTTTCAACATTTTCATTTGGTTCTGCTGTACGTACGGGTTCTTTTGATCCCTAAGTGAAACAAAATCATTTTTCAAAAACATTTTCATGAAGGACTCTATTAATCCCCCCTCCCTCCAATAACCATCTCAGCAACAGGTGTTGAACGTAGCGTCACCCTCGCCACGCCTCTTCCGAAGAAGAGTTAGGTACCTGAGACTTTTTATACCACCTATATCATCTTTGATTGATCATATATTTCAAAATTTATGTTTCTCCTTTCGTATTTCTATGGTAACAGCAAAAAATATAATTGTGGCAAAAACGTGAGCGCAAACGATTTCATCTTTCTAGAACCTAAGAACAGTTTTTTTCCATAGAAGCTTTTATAAGTGATTCTCTTTAGCAGTTGAAATCATAGTAAAGTGAAGAGTGTTATCTGATGGTTAAATCATGAGTATTGAATGACAAACGTTTGAGCGGGAGACGAAAAAGTTCCCCTCAGGAAGATAATATAGTTAAAAAAAATTTGAATAAGAAAATGAAGAAAACGTTTCGTTACCCTTTCAGATGGTATGCTTTCGCCACTGGCTTCTTCGGCACCTTTAGGTGTATCCGCTGCAGTTGCTTTAGCCCAAACACCAACTGTTGGTAGCGTGCTATCAACCAAGCCTATAGCCTCGTAACCAACATCCGGACCAAGATCACTCCTACCATTTAAATTAAAAAATTAAATTTAAATTAAACAACATGGTACAACAGATGAGGTGTGCTCGGACGAAATCTAAAGAATTGGTAACTGGTGAAGAGTTTATTTCAAAACATTTGCTGACGTCATTTTTATTGACATCAGTCAGTTGATATTTCAAAAGGATCAAGATATGAAGCTTTCATAATGGGACGACAACCTATTGTATAGAACAGCCTCCATCTCAGTTTTAAACATCCATATATTACCATCTGACATTCTTTTACTCTTGTTGCTCATTCACTACCAATTATAAATTCTACAGGTTAGATACATCCAGGTGTAAAAAATACTAATACCAAAACATAGATTGGTGTTTATATGATTTCTTCGCTCCTGTCATATTTTCTCCAGCTAGCCGACCACTAACAACAGCATGGTCAAAGTGTTCCACGCGTCGTCTACCGAGATTGATGTCATAGAAGCACGCAGCATCGCCAGCCTATGGAGAAAGATGCAATTACTACGCATAAACCAAAAAGTCAAATCACAAATGTTTGTATCGATACATACCACCCAAATATCTGATCTAGCTTCAAGTTCTGAATTTACTCTAAATCCACCTTGATCAGGGTCAACTTCCAGACCAGCAGATTTAGCAAGATCGACATTTGGTTCAATACCGACACAGACTATCACATGATTGGTTGAGACCTAGAAAGAGTTTCGATCAAATGTTTCACTGGAATATGATAAAATTCCAAAATAGGAAACTGATGAATTTCCATCGAACCATGCTTCCATTATCCAGTTCTATTTCAATTCGATTGCCATTCGATTGAACAGTTTTTACTTTTCGATTCTGCATTGTTTCAACTCCCTCTATAACAAGATATTTCAAACCAGATTTCAACTAGGAGCTACTAAAAAAGAATCGACAGAGCATAATGCCACAGTACCTACCCTTTTGCACTTTCCTTGTTGTCCAGTCACTAAGATACCGTGGTAAAACTTTGGCCATGTTACCTGTTATTACAATTAAAAAGTGAAGTATTATGTAAAAGTTTAAAATGCAGAATAACGAATACGTAGAGTTGATGATGTACCTTCTTCACCATATATTTGAGTCACTTTCAAACCAGAGTTTTTACCTGAAAGAAAACCAGATGTCTTGAAATCCACCATACATGAATAGTATGGTTCTACCAAATCAGTATGAATTGAAAAGAAGGAAAGCAATATTCACCATGAGCGGCAAGAGCACAAGCAAGCTCACTGCCAAGAAACCCTCCGCCAACAACAGTGACATGCTCTAAACCTTTCACTGTTTTGTGAAGTTTGCGAAAATCTGAAACCTGAAATAACTTATGTCATAAAACTTATATCATACAAATATCTACTATATTGGTTAAATAAGGTCCAGAACAACTAACGTTTCGAAACAGAGTAGTACGTCTTTTGACTCGTTGGTCTGCAGTTTCAAATACTGGTAGATTTCTTGGACAGCCACCTGTAATAAGTAAGCACAGGAGACTTCGTCTATCAAAATTGACTCTCACGAAAAGTGAAAAAATTCCAAACAAAAACAGAAACGTTTAAGACTCAAAGAAAACATTTACCAGTTGCTATAAGCAGTTTATTATATTGGACATTTTCTCCAGTGTGTAGCTGCAAACTATGATTTTCGGCATCAATACTGGACACCTGTGGATGTAAACAAACATTTTGATGATTGAGTCTTCAGAATTAACCTTCTGCATGGCTGATCACTATTCTCTTCAGCTTCATGAACGAAAATAAAAGATAAAAAAGATATACTTTTTTTCCAGTTATAACAGTGATAGCGCCATCTTCTTTCGCTGGAAATTCTTCTGGTTTCGTGTAATAATCGTCAGATTCAAAATAAAGACTAAAAAGTTAACATGCACAAACTGATATGTTGAAATTTCATTCACAACACCATTTTACTTCAGTATATTATTGTTGATATTGATAAGAGAGGTTTAATATGGTTCTCTGGATATTTGCAGGTGTGACTGTACTGTGCGTGTCAATGTAATGGAGCGGGGAGTGAACACTAAAAGAATGTGTTGGGTATCATTGACTAAAGTTCAATGTCATGATCGTTCCATCCATATGCAAGCATTATCGAAAGAGTCAGTCATAAGATTCCAAAAGATACCAAACTTACTTACATTGTCTAAAGGATTTTCTTTAAGCAAGATCAATAATAACAAGAATTGCAAACCAAAAGCATTGATTACAAATCATTCATTATTTGTTTAAGCAGTACCTTCGTTCTTTTCCATTCCATGATTTGAACACAAGAGTATCACCAATGTCAGGGTTTTCACTAAACCATAATTCTTTGGATAATGGAGGCCTCATGTATGGAAGATAGCGTTCGTTTCCTAGCACTAAAATCTGAGTAAAAAAAAAAAAGCAATGAATGGTACATATTGAGAATAATCAACAAAAAAATATTGACCCTTTATGCTTGCTACTATGCAAAACGTATTTCCACTTTTAAGGGTTAATAACTAAGTCATTTTGTTTTTCATGGGACAAATTTCAACCTTAGCTGTAGGCTCATTTGTACGAATAGCACGACAGGCAGCATGTGCAGCAGTACCTCCACCAATGATTACATAAGACGCGCTTTCAGGCACAACTACTGACACGGTGGTATCTAAAGAAACGCAAAATAACAACATGAAAGAAAAGAATCATTTTTTTTTCGACATGATGCAAAAATAATTTTTGTGCTGACCTATTTCTTCCTGAAGATCTTCTTCATCTTCAACTACACGGAAAGTAAAAAGAAAAACCAAATATATTCTTATGAATATATCCTTATGAAAAAACAATTTTACTCATAATTGAAATTCCATCTCAGTAAAAGCCTACATCATTCAAACTTCAGAAAAGTAAATCCTATGAACATAAGGGTTTCTATAGATTGATAAAAATCAGTTTAAAACTTGGTTCCCAATAGCTATTATGAGTCTGTTGCATGATGTATGATGTTTACTTTCCAATAAATGATGTTTTTATGATCATACAGTTTTACTCAATATTGAAAATATGCCCGCTCAGTATGAATCTACACGGTTTTTTTTATAAGCAACACTAGTAGATTTTCTCAAAAGGTTAAGCAACAGTACTACAAGGATCTTACATAAATTAGCAACATGAAATTTTGAAATAATGCAGCACTAGCATAGCTAAAGCACATTTCTTAAAATTGCCACACTAGGTGGTTACACTAGGTTGCAGTACTATATCCTACACTTTGTACCTAAATATTTTAAAGACTGGAAACACATTATTTTTTCAATTAATTTTTAATTTTTTTTCAACAAATTAAGCAACATTTACTACTAAAAATTGGCATTTTTTAAGCAACATTACTACTAAAGTCTGACCTTGGTTGCTTATAAAAAAAAGTGTATTGCAATCTAGCAATTGAAGGATATTTCTTAATAATTTTTGCTCTTTGTATATGGTTGATAAAGCTACAACAATTTCATGTTGAGTGTATATTTTTGAAATAAATTGAACATGATTTTTATGCAATGTTGCAACAATTTTTTCTGTCTCATGATTTTTGTCATGGAACTCTCATTTAGTGGTGCAAATGCTGGAGAATTGCTTGACAATACTCAAGACAATACACAATACTCTATGCAAGACATTTTGTTTAATTTTTCTACTCATGCTTGATCAAAGTGTTTCAAAAATTTATTACCTGGAGAAAAAACTCCTTCCTCTTTAATCTGGTGTTCTTCCACTAAAATCTAACAATGTCATGAAAATCAAATCATGAAGAGGTCATTCTATTCATCAAAGATTTCCACAATTGTTCTAATATGATTACAATTAACTACCATCCATTGTCAAGATTATATTTTAAGAAAATACACTTTAATGTTACCTCTTCCTTTTCAGTAGAGCGACGAGAAGGGTAAGAAGGCCAAGCAATATAATATACCTGTTGAAAAGAATACACAAAGATTTTCTTAAAAAATGCAGTAAAGTCTCCTTCAAAATCAGAAAAATTGTACTTATTGATTAGTTGAGCTTACTGGAAAACTAAAGTATGTTTGTTAAATAATAAATAAAACAGAAAACCACTCACAAAAACAGAAGTGGTAGCCAATATTCCAGTTCCTGCAGCAATCAATAGAGAGTCATTTGATTGTCCTTTTGCTGTTGAAGACATCGTTCTCCGAGATGCCTTGGACAACATGGTTTTGAGTGGAGATTGTTGCTTCCTTGCATAAGTTGAAGTTGAATACGTTCGGAATGATGAAGTGGCATGTTTTAATATTTGTCTTAATTTGTTATTTCTTATTAGATGTTGCATGATGTACTTCACAGCTGATGAACTATTAGGAATACAAGTAATAATTTGCATACCTCAAACCACTTATAGCAATCAAAAGCAGGCAAGAAATGATCTAGTAACCATGACAATCAATATATATAATTTCATCTTAGTGACTCAAACATTATTGTGACCATTGAAAGCATGTTTTGAATGACACTAGAACTGCATTGAAATTTAAGTTAACTGGCCAGGGCTTCTGAATACACAAACACTATACTAGATTGGTGATTTGAGGGTTATCAGGAGAGGACACTCTAGCAGGCTTAGGAATTCCTAACTTAACTCGAGCCGTCTACTAGGACGGGGAGGGCCATCTACAAGGATGTGCGCCCAATGGCGAACTGACTCAGGTCCATCTACCGGATGGATGAGCACTATCAACTAGGACAGGTGCCCAAGACAAAAGAGTGCCTAACTAGTGACCTACCGTCAACCAGGACGGCGAGTTCTATCAACAAGGATAGCCACCCTCTACCAAAATCTTATCTATAACTAGCTACCGACTACAAGGCCAGCGAGTGCTATCAATGAGGACAGACACCCTGTGACGTATGCTGGAGTGCCCACCCTTCATTCCATATAAAACGCAATACAAAAGTTACCATAGTATAAAAGCAAAACAAAACACCTAAAAACATACAAAAGACTGTAAGAAATAACCATCGTAAAATAAAGCCTATATAATCTAATTCCAACACCTGGGCAGAGAGGCCGGATAAAGCTCTAAACTCAAAGAAGAACTAACAAAAATGGCTGGCTGCAAGAGGAGCAAGGAGAATATAAAGTACCGATTGTGGCAAAGTGGATTATTTAGGAGAACTTGCAGTGGAAAACGCACAGCCTCAGAATTCAATATGGCACCCCAACTGCTGCGAAGCGCAGCGCCCACCAGTTAACTTAAGTTAAGTAAACTTAACTACCAGTGATAACACTTAAATATTTTTATAATAGCAAACCAACAAAATGTTTATTATTCTGACAATTACAAGATGAAATAAAGAAAAATCTGGAACTCTTTGTGAGCTTACAAGCGAAAATCAACCAAAAAATAACAAATATTTTGATAAGTTTTAAAAATTTTGATATTTTTTTTAATTATTATATTTTAACAACAAATTAAAAAATATCAAGTTCTGTTTAACACATATGTTGTTTGCAATACTCCCAAACCATAATGGCACCACTGATGTGAACATTTAATGATCGAATTATTCCGAATTGAGGAATTTCAACACAGTCATCTAAAAACTGGATCAAATTGACAGGAATTCCTAAACAAGATGAAAATATAAGTAAGAACATTTCCTTTAAAAAGAGTTCAAATGAACCAACATGATGAAAGAAATACCTGTTTTTTCGTTTCCAAGAAGCAAAACAGTTTTACGTTGGAACTCATACTTTCCTATCATTTTACTATTAGCAGTTTGTTCAACACCTACAAGATGGTAGCCATCTGCT
The DNA here is from genome assembly GCA_027922465.2 of Turritopsis dohrnii. NCBI lineage: Eukaryota > Metazoa > Cnidaria > Hydrozoa > Anthoathecata > Oceaniidae > Turritopsis > Turritopsis dohrnii. The sequence goes on along the minus strand of BQMF02000137.1, from coordinate 44,309 downwards.
TTCATCTGTTTCAACCATTCAGGAAGTTTTACAGGTAACACCTGATCAATGTTTAACCATTTCTCTGCTGACACACTTAGTGACTTGAAGTTGATATCTTGTAGATACCTGTGACTTGCAACGACTAGAGTACCAACTCCAAATATTTCAGCAGTTCGACACAGTCCACCAAGATTAGGGATCTTTTCGACCAAAACAGCACATAAAACTAAATCTGATACAGCAGAGTCTTCTTTCAAAGACAGTTCAGATTTCACAGTTTCGTCTTCAGTAGGTGGTGCAATTCGCCAAGGCATTATTTTCTTCTGCATATCAATAAGTTGATTTGAAGAATTATCAATCAATGAATCTAAATTATATTCTTAATTGAATAGAGCCATAAGGATAGGATTCTAGCAGCCTTCCACTTTTTATTTATTAGTGAATATAAAAAGGTTGTACATTTTTCATAAAATTTGGAAAAGAGAAATAATGCCCATCTTTGAAATTACAAATAACTTACCTATTGTTGAAGACTTTTCTTTAAGAAGTCTTTCACCCTCATCCAATCTTTTAAGTTGAACATCCGAGCAATCAGTAATCTTTTCATGATATGTGAATCGCTTGACATCTAAATATTCGTCAGCACTGTAATCGGTTAAAGTGAGAATCCCATGAAAAATTGCTTGCAGTGAGAAATGTTTAATTGGATGGAACTTAGAATAAATAAAGTGCTGTAACAATTCTGCACGATGTTTCACTGCTGAAGAATTATGCTCCTGTAAGGCAAAGCAATAGCACAAGTAAGAGCATTCATTTCGCAAATCTTCATGTTCTTTTCGAACAATCTCATTCCAAATAGTTTGCAGAGCAACTTGAGCAAGAATTCGTGATGTCATATGTTGGGCTTGGGACCAAGGTAAAATCCGAGGTACTGCTTCTCGGACAAATTGTTTGAAGCTTGACTTTTCCAGTAACTTGGCTAACTGAATGCAAATGGAAAAGACTGATGTAACAGAGTATATTTTCTTCTCAGATGCAGTGTCTAGGTGACTCCATAATTCAGAAGTAAGTGTGCAATCTTTAATTAAAATCAATAGGATGCACCATTCAATAAAATATCGAACTGATGGCTGATTAGTAGATCTAAACGTCTCACAAAATAGTTTTAGCATTTCTTTAGAATTTCCCTTCTGACCGCATTTGTGTGACAGAATCAAAACCATCTGCCATAATCGTACCTTCTGCCGATGTTTTTCAGAATTGGGATAGTATGATGTGTTATTTTTTGTTATCATTTTTTCATACAGTAGTAATTCTTTCAAAAAACTGTTCATGAAAGAATAAATATTGGGTTTCTCTGTTTCTAAATTCAAAATGAAATTAATTAATGTAACACGAACATCCTGGTCTTGTATCTCGAAAGATTGTAAAGTTTCTATATTTTCATAAGTGCCTGAAAATTCCAGAAAGTGTATAAGATCAGATCGAGGCTTTTCCTTCTTCGAACGAAGTGGTCCAAATAGTGCCAGTTGAATCAAGATATTCATGTATCTTTTCATACTGTCACATAACTTGTCTTCACTTGTAGCGACATTCCAAACACCTATACATTGTTGAATTAAAAGATTCACAATACCAGCCTTCTTTTCTCCAACCATGATGAGTTTTTGACAAATTGATGTTAACTTATCTTGAATTTGTTCATTCAGATTCAATAGGAGGTCTCTGTGGAATATCACAGCCATGCATTTCTTAAATATGTTCCAAAATGAGCTATCAGTTTGAATTCGATCCATGATAATTCTATAAACAGCATCAATCATTATCAATAGGGTAGTTACATCATTTTCAAATAACTTGATAAATTGGGCAGCAAATGAAATGAGTGGTAGGATGCTTTCATTTGACACAACATCACAGTCATTTATGTAAACATTGAACAACTTTTCTTTATATTCCAGTGCAATCTTCACAACATGCTGTGACATTAACTTCTCAAGACATTTCCACGATTCACCAACCAATATCTCACAACTGAATTTTCCATCAACAGCAGCACTAGAGGTCTTGAAAGATTGACGTTTGAATTGAATAGTCTTGCAGATAATGATTTCATATATCTCATTTGCATTTTTCCAAAGCTCAGGATTAAATGAAAAGGAACAGTTAAGTAATCTAAGAGCCAAATAATAGATATAGCTATTATCATACTCAGATTTGTCATCCACTATATGTCCAGCAAGCATAACAATGTTATGAAAAACTTTGGCAACATCTTTAAAGAAGTTATTTAAGCTAGTTTTCAAAGCATCATCATATGATTTACTGTTTAGCTCAACATATAACTCAAGTACACTGACACATTTTTCAAGAAGTTTCAGGTTTCCCATTTCAGTAGCCAGCCTTTTCAAATACTGTAGAATGCACTTTGAAAGTGATGTTAACTGAGAGATCAGTTGTTTGATGGGGTTCGAGATCAAAGCATCACTATTTACAATGTTATATAGCAGCATATCAACAGTAGACAATGCATTATTGATCTTGTCTTCATGCAAATACGGGTTAGAGTTCAACTTTGCAACAACATCAAAAATAGGATGAAGAGCTTCTTTCACATCACTGAGATTTCCGATCTCAGAGCAAACAAGTATCAAAACGACCACTCTTTCTACTGTCACTTTTTCATTAACTGACATGAACATTGCTAAGTCTGTCTTAAGAGCGTCATGAATGAATGACTGATTTTTGTTGGTGATAAAATCAACAACCAATTGCCAACATTTTCCATTCCATGTAAGAATATCATTGGAAATTCCGTGTACAAGAAAATAAGTGAGAATCGATGCTACTTCGATGCTTTCTTCAGTGTTTTTTGAAATAAATACCATGAAATTATGGAAAATAACTCTCTGATATTCTTTTCTAAATAAGGGCAATTTTGAAAATAAAAATTTCTTGAACATCTGAAGTTGTTTTGCAGTCATCCTGGCATTCAATTCAATGGAACTGATAGCTGTGGTGAGATAGGTTGTTGATATGTCATTGTATGATGGCAATCCAATTTCATACAGAATCTGAAAACAGTATTTTTAAAACTTTTATAGGTGCAAGATCATTTTAAGGGCAAGTAGTTATTTATGATGGTAACAAACAATGGAATGTCAAATCTAACAGCTTACACCAAAATACTAACCTTTTCACAAAATGTCAACTGTTCTTCTGTCTCTATGTTCTTTATACAGAGTTGAATGAAATGTTTTAACAATTTGAACATGATTGGAGGTGAACCTTTTTCACTGTCATCTTCAGTATAGAAAATGAACATTTTTTGGAAAGATGGCAGAATATGGTCAAAAATGAATTTATATCCTTCAGATAACAATAGTGTCACTGGCAACTGTAATGAATATTGAAGAGTCCATTTCTGCAAAGGTTTTGATTCGTGAGATAGTCCCCGTCGCAACATAACCAATAACCAAGAAAAATGCAAGGAATTTTTATCTATGAAAGTAAAAGAAAGATATTAAATATGTCAAAACAGAAGATGAGCTCAAATAAAAAGTTAATGATTCTGTGTTCATGTTGAATTGTGAACATCGAGTTAAAAAATGATAAGAATACTAGCATTATGTGGAAGGTTCAAATAAATTTTATTCATACTGAACAATACAAAGGCATTTCTTTGTTTGTCAATATTACCTTGATCATTGCAGCCAACAGCATTCAAAATATCATTAAACAACGTTAAATATGGCTGGATAACATGCAGCTAAAAATCACAAAGAAAGTATATAAGTTTTAAAACTCTGTTATCTGTTTCTCCGTTTTCCATTCTAATAATACAACTGAGTTTTCAACTTTAACTCTATATAAATCATAGAGCATATTTATCACTTAGTATACCTGTTTTTCTTCCAAAATTTCAAGAACCATAATGATAGTTTTCCATATACTCCAAAATTCCTCTTCTCTATTTTTATGCCAAAATAAAATAGGCTTATGACTAGGTTCTTGAATAATAAATTCTTCTGTGTGAGTGATGAAGTCAATCAACCATTTAAAAATGTATAAAGCTCTTTTTCGAGTTAGTGGGTCTTCATGTAGCAAACCTTCTTGAATTATAAGCCAGAGCTCTGTTTCTTTGATAACAGATGTTGATGCAAAGAATGGTAACAAGGATGACATGATAATAAATAATTTAATGTTCTCATTTCCAGAATATAGATTCTTTAAGCAGTTCCAAACACTCTATAAAAAAATGCAAGACCCTGATCTTTAGAGGGTTTATCTGTAAACTTAACAATTGATTGTAATAAAAGTTTTTTCAAGTCACAACTTTGATAACAACTGTGAAAAAAGCAGCTTCAAAATACCACAATATAGAACTTTAAAGGGATTCTTGTGTCCAAAATGATATTTACAAATAGAGTGCCTGCTCCCCTTACCGCTATGTATCGCTTACCGTTAAATTTGAGTTTGATAGTGTATTTCCTTCATTTGAAGATAACAAATCAAACAAAACTTCTTGTTATTTGAAAGTATATGCATTCAGCTAGCGTTATGGAAAGTTTCAAAGTGAGTGGACAAATACTTGCTGATTTATAGAATAAACTCTAACACCAGGTAGTGATCATTGTGAAAAAATTATTTAAAATGACTTCTTTGAAAAATAAATGTTTCAAAATTCAATGTCATAAATAACGGAATAGATCGATTCCTTGATATTCCTCTGCCGTCTTGAATGCTACCAGCATCTGAGATTTTATCCACACAAACAGTTTTCTTGTATATATCGTGTACGCATGTAAATCATCCAAAGTTTACAATAAGGTAATTCCGTAACCAGGTGTCCTTTCTCTGCTATAGCAACAAAAATTGTTTTTGTTAGCAATGATTTCATCTTGTTTATTCAAGCAGTTAATTTTCATCACACAAACATTCAATTAGCACCAAATCCCGTGTTGATAATATCACCCATAGATTCATCATTCAAGAAAGGTGAGTGAAATTTCTTTCGTAAAATGTTTCACTCAAAGGACGCATTGTCATTATTTTTATTTCCTTCACATGTAGGTGAATCATTTATAAAAGTTTTATAAAAGTTATAAAACTTTGATTCGAAAAATAATATAATAATGGGTGATAAAAATGATTATTTAGAAAAATTTAGTGATAATTGTGCTGTGATAATTACTTTTTCATAGCTTTCTCTGCACGCTCACAATAGTGCAATTCCCAACACATGTCTAGATTTTTTGCGATCAAAAGTTGACTTGTCGAGACGGCACTATTGTTTTCTAAAAAAACTTCGCTGATAAAAATATCGCTGCCTTCGATTTGTAAACAGTAACGGAATGCATTTTTATAAGCCTATGGTTATGGTTATCTGCCAAAGGAAAGGAGCAAAGCACTTAAATTGAGAGAAAAGGGATTAAACTGTTATTTGCATCCCTTTTGATGAACGTGAAATTAGTTAGTGGAAAGAAGAACAAGTTAGCGGAAAGAGGAACATCACCCCGATGATGTTTGCAATTACAGTTGTTATCAAGTTTATTCCCCTTTTATGTTCTTGTTGATTTGAAATCTAGAATTACCAATTGTGGTGGTAAATCCATTTAGCTGTGTTTTCACGTTTGCATTGACAAATTTTGCAGCATTATAATTAAAGTTAGTGGTAAGAGGAGCAGGCACTCTATGATAGAGCTCAAAAAGTTGTTTAACAAGTCTCTTTTCAGTATTTCATAATTATTTATCCCTTTAAGTTCATTTTAAATACATTTCAGTTAGGACCACTCGACCAAAACTTGCAACAAAAAGCTTTTCATACTACTTTATGACAGCCACACGACGAAGTGCATTCACAACTTTTTCTCCTGATTTGAGAATACAAGATTGAGAAATGTATTGTAAAATCGTGAAAGAAGTAATTATCAATCTGATTTAATTTGTAACTTAGGACTCTTTACTTTGTACATTCACGTCAATATAAATAAATTGTCCAGAACAAATTACTTGTGTTTTTCTATGATAATATGTGAATGGAATTCGTCGAGATAGAGACAAAGTTCATCATAATACTAAGGCACAAAAGATCGGGAGCACAAAAACTCTTGCAACTTTCGCAACATTTTGTGTTTGTGGCCATTTTATTTTGTTTCCTGAAAAGTGGACCTGAAGGGTGCTCGTGACTTTTAGTGTTATTTCCGTATTCAGATTGAATAACTTCGTTTCCAGATCTCCAAAATAAGTAGGGGCAGTGGCGTAACTTGGGGTTGCTTTGGGTGCGATCGCACCACCCTCGGATTCAGTTGGCCTTCTTTTTTTACCAAGCAATTTTTCAAACGATATTCTTTCTACTAAATTTCTAAAAGAGCCATTCTAAAAAAAGTGCGACATTCAGTGTCACAAGCTTTATACACTTAAAACAAAATACTTTTCGTCACAAAAAACACATTAAATCATTGGTAGACACTTTGCTGGTAAACAGTTCTAAGTAACTTTAACAATTTTTTGACTGTTGAAAAATTTAAAAGGTAGTTCTGACCTATTCGTAGTTGCTCAGAGTAGCGTTTTTTCGATGTCACAAAGCCAATAGTGGGTATTTAACAACTAGCAGAAGTTTCTTTACAATGGCTCTGACTAAAAATTTAAGTGTATAAGGTATATGTTCAACGTTTCTGCTTTCGCTCTATGCGGCTTTGATTGACTCATAATTATTCAAATTAGATATCCGCACAATATAACCATCAAACACTGCTTACTAGAACACTAAGTTTACGTTTAAGGGAGGACTGAGCGTGTTATTATGAATTATATATGTTCTGGTGAAGCATGTAATAACCATTTATTCCGAATGCTTCCCGAAAATTTATTATTGCAAAGTTTGGTATTGTCATGTTAATGATTTTGATAATCGCTTTGTCGATACGCCACACAATAGCGCAATTTAATTTTACGACCATTATTGAAACTGATGCTAATGTTCGCTAGAAAAGTGGTACTCCCCCGAAGATGTAGAAATTGTTAATTTTCTTCTTTCTTCATTTTCTGAAGAACTAAGCCGAAAAGGAAATTTGGACACAGTAAAAAGTTTTGTTTTTGCATAAAGTTTCACAACCCCAAAAATAAAAAAAATTTACTGTGTCAAATTTTCCCTCGAGCTATGTTTCTATGCAGTTGCTATGCTACATCGTCATCATTCAATCAGATGTATTCAAATAGGAGAGTAAAATAAAATTATTGAGGCAATTCTTTATAACAAATCACGATTTCTTTAGCGACGAATTCTGGTCGAGTGGTCCTAACTGCATTTGGCTTGGTTTATTCAATAATTTGCAGTAGAGAAAAAGAAACAATAGCATTTAAAATACCTGAACACATTGTTCATCTGATTCCTGAAAAAGTTTGATCAATATACTTGAAATTACTCGTAAATTGTGATGTGAAACGACTTCTAGTTTTATGGTGTCACAACAAAGTTTGAGTAAAGTCTTGGAAACATTGACATCAATAGAGCAATTTGTCTTAAGTCCTCCAACAACTTCACATATGATTAGTAAAATAGATGTTAGCTCAGCTTCTTCAGTGCAAGTATGGTTTGTGACTGAATCAATAACATCATTGAGATTTTCAACACATTGTGACAAATATTTGTTTTTTATATCCTCCCAACTGCAGCACATACGCAACAATGCAGTAACACTTGGTTTTAAGGGTTTTAAACATTCAGACATTTGTTTCAAGAACTCCCCACAAAACTGATATAGAATTGTCTCAATCCAAAACTTTTCATCATTAGTTACATTGTGCTTTGACCATAGTTTTTCCATAAATATGACCAACAACTGAATATTTCTTGGCAATTTTTCTTGCATTTCTTCTATACAAAATCCATCCTTTATGCCTACCGAAAGAGCTGAAAGAGTTTCTTCAGTAACTGATTTACAATGTAAAACACCGAACGAATCCTCCATGTCATTGGATTATACTAGAAATATATGATAAAAATACCAAGGATTACAATTTCCTGAGAATTTTATGTTCTCCTCATTTTTAACTTTTTCAAACACGGCATTTCAATCATCCATCTTATTCTAGTATCTAAAATAAAATATGCAAGTTTATACAGATAAAGATTATTTTTTCATCTCATGATATAACAAGAAACTGAACGAAGCAACGAAGACAAGTGCTATACTGACGTCGAAATTTCCAAGACCGAACACAACACACACGAGGTGAATGCACCATCATTGTTCCACCATCTTGAAACATCGGGAAATGTAATGTTCTAAAAAAATTCACGGTTAACGACTAGTGTAAACAAATATGGGTCAAATTCTCGAGGATTTGAAATTCTATATTTTGAGCAAATATATGTAAATAACATAAAAGAATTTTTGTGTTGCTTAGGAAACTACTGTTATCACCTGCATATTTTGTAAGATTATCATATAAAATTCTGTAGGAATAATTGCGCACTCATTTAGCCTTCTATATGAAGAGCAACAAAAACATAGAATATAAAACAATAATATATAGAAAATATGGCAAATAGTATTGCAGACGATAAAGATATAGGACTGGATAATGGCTATCCCTTTCGAGATGATATCATCAGTTTTCACATCAAATATAAAGGAGAAAGATATTACTTTGAATTTCCGATTTTGTTGGATAGATCATTTTTGTTACGCAAAATAAAGTCCCGTCTCAAAATTCGTGGGACATTTTGTCTGCAATGGAAGGAAAAATCAGAAGAAAGAGTTGAGAATAAGATGAAAATGAAAGAAAAATCAGCGAAAACAACAACCCAAGTAAATAAAAAAAATAATACCAGTGAAGAATTTTATCTACATTCTACAAACCTGACAACATTAACTTTAAGAAGATTTTGTGGACAAACCTTATATGTCATTCCGAATGGAGAAGGATGTGAGTTAAATGCATTTCTTTCATATGTAACTATACTCCTTAACCTAAGTGAAATATAGAATGGATGGTAAACGGCAGTTGAAGGGTAGACAGGTTAGAGCTCTAGATTAACCAATCGTTAGCGTTCGCAGAACAGATGTTGTTTGTAAATAGATCGATTTTCACTCACATCTCAAACGCTAAACCCAAAAGATAGAATTTTTATTTAAGGTATTATGAATACGTTGGCAGGTCGATAGTAAAATGTTTTAACTAATTTTATTGTTTTAAACAGCTTATCATTGTGGCGATCCTGGATGGCATCATTTTTCGCAAAATCCACTGGCAGCAAAAAGGAAATATATTGATGAGAAGTTTAGGCCGTTTGACTGTCCACCATAAATCCAAAATGCAACTTAACCGCTATTTTCTTCTTGGTGAAGAAAATGTTTCTCAACTTGTTACAAAGTTCTTTTCTTGCTTGGACATTTAAGAAGTTGAATGCACAGAATAGGAAAATGTAAATTGTAAAAGAAAAACGAATTTGAAGTTCTAACGAATGGAACATGTTTTTGTATTTTCTGATTTATAGTATAAAAAATAAAATCTCTTATGAAATGTTTCCTGTGATTGATAACACTGAAACAAATCAACTGTTAATGTTTTCCTTTTGAAGGAAATTAGAAATATTGTGAAATTGCAACCGTAATCTATACTTGCCAATAACATAACAAAAAGATTATCATCGCCATTTTTGATGTTTCGTGAATCTCTCAGATGCGATGATATGATTACTATAAGAAACGTAAAAACTCTGATTTGAATGAACAGAAATTTCGAAAAGAGGAAAACTTGAAATGCAAAAAACAGTACTCGAAATCCCATTCGCGGATTGGCATATTGCCGGTTTTGCGCGAGAGATAAAAATATTTTTCACGGGAGAATTTTCGCGCATTTTCTGGCAAAATGAAAAATGAACAAGATGACCAGAGGGTCAAAAGATTTCGTTTATGTTTTTAAGAATGGCGTACCTGTAAATAACGCCCATTCTAAATACTTACTCGAGGATTCTCAGGGCTGCAGAGCAGAATTTATAATAAACCTGTTCTGCATAATCCTACGTGTTTTCGTACTTCTGCTTAACCTCCCTGTTTTTGAGCCTAAGTTAAAATCTGCTAGTGTAAACATAGAAATAAGAAAATTTTCGCTAAGCGAAATATAAAAATGAAATGCGAAAAACCACGAAATATTTTTCCAGATAAAACAAAATTCGCAAAAATGCGACTATATATTTCCCCAAAGTTGCAAACATTTCACCAATTATTGTGTGTACATTGATAACCATGAGAAAAATGTATCGTTAAATAATTACAGTATAACTACCATCGACCTGATACTCAGGTTGAATTTAATGCCACAAAAAAACTTACTTTGAAGTTATTATGAAATGAAATTGTTCACGGCCAAATGATAAGGTTTCTCTTTAAAATTTTTTGCTGAGGAGTTAAAAAGTGACTGAGAAGTTACTATGGACACGTAGCTAAAAATTAGAAGACTTAAATGCGACTAATATTTTCCCTTCTGCATATCAACAAACTCATCAATGTGTAAGACAATTTCATCTTAATATAAGATGTATGATCTTTATTGTTGCAGAAGCTTGACAAGTTTCCTATTTGTAACTCAAATAAAATTATCTTACAACATTATACAATCAAATTTGTATACAGGTTTTCTGTACAAAAGAAGAAAAGAAAATTGTTAAACCTAATTTTGATACCACAGTTTACTTTGGGGTAGACATATAAGCAAATAACTATCATTTTGAATATTTAAAATTTTTGCTTTATGTAAACATATTTCTGTCAAATGGACTAATTATTAAAAAATCACACATTTTTCCTTTAATCACACCATTCGAAAACACGAATTTTGATATGGTCGTAGTAGTGTGGTCGTAGGGAAGCGCGCAGTATTGTGAAGAGCGCGCAGAAAGATCGATGACAGCGCGCAGTGTAAGGTTACACAAGAGCGCGCAGTAAAAGGGAGAAGCGCGCAGTAAAAGGGAAGCGCGCAGTATTTCTTGACGTGCGCGCAGTTTGACCCTTCTGGGCCATCGTTATTTCGCCCTATGGGGAAATATATAAAAATTGTCATTTCTATTCACCTGGTAATACCAAAGTCATTAACACTGTTTTAATGACTTTCGAAACACCTACTCAGTATCAAGTTTCTTTACTGTTCATTAAAAGCCTTTCAAAGTTACAAGATACTAGAAATTAGATCTGCCTCAGTGTGATGATTGGTTGATGGCATTTAATAACTTTCGTTCATATGATAGCGAAAGATCTGATTACGTAATTGATTGACTAGATCCTTGAAAATAATTATCTAGAAACCACTATCTAGAGGACTTTCGAATTCAAAATGAAACTAAACCACAAAGCCCAAATTTTACCCTTGGGTATGGGTTACTCCTGTATATGTATAATTGTTTATTAATTAACTTACTGTTTACCAATGGTAGGAGAAGCTTTTCTAGGATTTGTTTTTTTTGCTAAATGATAACCGATTAGCAAATGTCTGTTAAGGCATTTCATTTATTAAAAAAGTACTTTTATGCAAGAAGAACTTATTGTATTGATAGGTTGCATAAAATATCGGTTAAAAAAAATTTTTTTTAAAAACATTTTCTTTGCTATAACTTACAAATCGTCATTGGTGGGATAATAAGTACGTGTTCAAAAAAGATGAGGCGGTACTCTTTATGTTTGTAATTTAAATGTATATTTTACTGACCAAACTACGTAAAAATAAAGTTAAACACCAGCCAGTTTCATACAATTTTAAGGACTTCGAAGAAAATATACACCGGCAATTTTTTTCCCGAAAAGAACCACCACAAGACAAAGTTAATAAAGGCTAATAAAAAGGGTCATAGAGTTTCCAAATTTTCGACTAATCCATCCAATGGTTTCTTCTTAGGTTTGATCCCAAATTTTTTCTCAAACAATTTTTCGAAGGGCTGGCATTGTTCACCACGAACAAACTTTACGCTTTTACGTAATCTCAAGTTTCGCTGTTGAAAGAACGTAAACACTGTGTAGAACACTTTATCGTCCCCGGTTTGCATGGCGGCTGACAGGAATTTCCTTGGAGCTGCTGAATCCACCATGCCTGCATTTTGTAAATATTTTATAGCACCAATAACATCACCCTTTTCTATCAACGTTTCTAAGATATCTTCTTGAGCATTCCCAAGTCTCTTCATCATATCTAGCGCTAAATCGTACGCAGGAGGATACACATTCTGCAAAGATAGCATTAAACAAGCGAGTGGTTTTGAATCACTTAAAACATGATACTGTAGAAATTGGTGCAACTGATAAAACATTTGTTTTCGCACTAATAGATCGATAATAAATTCATTTAAATAATATTCTACTGTGATTTTGTGATGATTTAAGGATCGAATATATTCTAAGAGCACAGCCACAACAAACTTCCTCGAGACATTTTCCATATCGACAAATGGAGCGAAGACTTCTTTATACATTATTTGTTGGTTTAAAATAGCTTGTTTTTGAAACCAGTGTCCAGTTATATCGTTCTCCTTGGATGCGTCAACAATTGGCGCGGTCCCAGTGTCATTCAATTCAACATATTCGGCATAAACTGCATTTATCTTGTCGAAAATTTGTGCAATGACAGCCAAACTAGAAAATCGACCAGGCATAAGTACCTTGTTGCAAACAGATACAATTATGGATTTGCTGTTTGATCGGAATAAAAGAAAATCGATTAGTTTGCCTTTATCATCCATCATATTTATTAGAGATGATAGCTTTACATTGAGTTGCCATAGATATCCTAATTTTGCATCAATTATGATATTAGGTTGGAAAACAACCCAATTCGGTGAATAAGACTCACAAATTATTTTATTGGGTTTTGATTCACTGTTTTCCTTCGACTTTTCATTACTTTCGACTTCCAGTGAATAAGGTTCAATTGATAATGGAGCCAACACAGGGTAATAATGGGCAACCTGTCCATCGAATTCTCCTGTACCATTGATATCGAATATCATGGACGTCTTGGATGCCTGGTGATGCACTGCAACTAAATTATCAATGACATTCACAGCAAACCGCCCCACAGCTCCAAGTCGTAAAACGGCTGCTTTTTTAGCAGGTGCATCTTTCTGTAATTGATACAAGACGATCTCTGCACCTACTGCATTAAATGATCTAGGTTGGTTACGCAAAACAACCACATAAATATTATTGTAGATATTCGCCACAGTGACGTCACGTTCCAATAAACTTCCAGGCTGCGGATTGCGCGTTGATGGAGGATTTTCCACTTCAAATTTTGGTAGTCTGACTATTGAACCATTTTTGAATATATATGGGTGTATACTGTTCCCCATTATTCCAGAGGATAACAGTAACACAGAACTTTCAGGCAAATATACAAACCAGTTAACAGAAGCGTGATAGTTTTTCACTAATCTCAAAGATGACTTTTCACATTGTGTTTGGTAAAACTCTATTCCTTGGTTAGTAACAAATACTATATCATTCGCACCAGTCCAACAAAATCCAATGATATGTGTTGCACGTCCTTTACATGATTGACTGTATTCTTCTGTAGAAGCTCCATCAAAAAAATTGACAAAGTCTATAGATTTGTATGATCTCTGTATGGCAAGAACACGTTGGTCTGGTGAGAACTTGATAGAAATTACATTTCCCTTATCTTGTAACTGAAAGTCTGCATTCAACGTGTTTTCTGGACCCTTAACATGAACTCTTGTATTTCCATTTTCTGATGCAACGGCGAACACCTGTTTTTTGCACTCGTCAAAGAAGACATTAATTTCTCGTGACACAGGAGGAAAGTTTATATGATTCTTCAACAACTCCAAGTAATACGTTGTCATGATTCTTCATATCAATTTCATTTAAAGCTTATCAATAATCTGAAAATAAAGAATGTAATGGAAAATTGATTTGATTAGTTTCATAAAAATTAATACTCAAACCCTAATACTAATTTTATTATACAGCTAATGTCCGATGTTTTTTCTCACACTATTGGATTGCAGGAAAAGACATAAGAAAATCATTCTATGCAATGCAAACCGTTTCACTTAACATACAGATATCTTCAAAAAATATACTAGATTGACTTAAAGAGATTCTGTGACAAAAAAATGACAATTTGGCAACTTTTCAAATTCATCATGTGATAAAATATAATTTTTCATTAAAGAATCTCTTTAAACTGACAAAAAAACGGTAAATCAGGTCAATCTTTGTGAAAGAAATTAACACATTTTGTACTTTTATACTTCTATCACATAAAATAATGCTTACAAATCCTTTGCTTTCAAAAATAGTAACTTTATACATAACAGTAGTGGTAAAACAAAATACTAAAAAGGTAAAAACTGAATTTGAAACCATTTAAATTGAACTGCTAAGGAAGCTCTCCATCTGCAAGAAGAAGTGGATACTTTATTTGGAGAAACTTTCGCGAGAGCAACTTTCGCAAGCTGAAAAGCTCACGAAATTTTTGGGATAAATTTTTGCGAATGAACAAATGTTCAATTTTTGAGGGATAAACTTTCGCGAATGAAGAATTTTTTGAAATAATTTAGGATAATTTTTAGGGAACCAAGGATTTATTTAAAAACTAGCAAAATTTTGCGAGATAAACTTTCACGAATGAACGATTTCAAAATTTTTGCGAGATAAACTTTCACGAAAAAGGCCCAAATTCGCAAAGTTTCTCCGAATAAAGTAGCAAATTTTGTTATACGAAATTCATAAACTGACATTCAAAAGTCTTCCAAGTTTGTGCTCTTTTCAAAAAAAAAAGAAGATAAAAACAATGAGTATATACTGTAGCAGATTTAACAGATGGTTGTATAACATATTTTGATAACTTACTAAAAAGAATTAAAAACACTTTTCTACATAATTTTTACACTAGTTAAATCATTGCCAGATCTGCCAATGAATGAAACTTAAAACTAATAAAAAGTATGTGATATTTTCCTTACAGGAATTAATAAAATAAAACAATACAATATAATTATACTATACGAATACATGTAATGTCTACATTTTGAAGACCACATCTTCTGAATGAGTCGGTTGCTGGTTATCTTCTTGCTCGTTTATTGATTCTTCATCTTCATTTTCAGATCTTCTTGAAGTTTCCATTCCCAATACTTGGCGTTTTACCAAGGAAGAATATACACCATTTTTATTTATCAATTCTAAATGTGTTCCTTTCTCAACAAGTTTTCCTTTCTCTATAACCAAGATTTTGTCTGCTTTTTCAATAGTGCTAAGTCGATGCGCAATAACAATAACTGTACGTCCATGCAAATTTTTATTTATAGCCTGTTGGACTAAATACTCTGATTCTGAGTCTAAAGCACTAGTAGCTTCATCTAAAATCAACACCGATGGATTTCTGATCAAAGCTCTTGCAATGGCAACTCTCTGTTTCTGACCACCAGATAACTGAACACCTTTTTCTCCAGTTTCTGTACAGTAGCCTTCAGTAAGTTGGTCAATGAATGTGTTTGCATTAGCAAGAATTGCCGACTTTTTCACATCTTCTATAGTTGCATCAAAACACAAGCCATAAGCAATGTTATCATAAATGGTGCGGGCAAAAAGCACTGGTTCTTGTTGTACCATGCTGATTCTATCATGAATAAATTTGTGATCATATTCCTGCAAACTGACATTATCAACCAGAATTTCACCTTCAGTTGGTGTGTAAAAATGTTCCAACAAACTCACAATTGAACTTTTACCACCACCACTTGGTCCAACCAAGGCAACAATCTCACCTTCCTTTGCTGAAAAAGTGATGTCTTTCAATACCTCAATATCAGGTCTGGATGGGTAGGAAAATGACACATTTTTGAACTGAACTTCACCTTTGATTCCTTCATCTGATTTCAAGTACCCATCATTAGGCACTTGTGGCTTCCTTTCGATGTATAGAAGAACACTTTTGGATGCTCCTACTGCTTCCATTAGACCTGTATACACATCACCAATCTCTTCTAAACAAAATCCAAGCTCGAAACTGTACAATATAAAAGAGATAAGTTCTCCTCCAGTTAAGTCATTTTTAATTACTAGGTGACCCCCATAGTATAGTATCATCAGTGCCATAGCTAAGTCTGTGACCTCCGTGGACCAACGATAACCACACACTATCACAGCCTCTTTCTTTCTTAAGTTATATGTCAGCTGCAGTCGTTGTTTGTAGCGGTCAACCTCATGCGATTCTGCAGCAAAGCTTCGAACTGTTCTAATTGATGATATAGCCTCTTCAGCTGATTCATTAGCACGAGCAAGAGACGTCTGAGTTTGTTCAGAAATTTTACGTATTTTCCCACCAAAAGCTTCTGAGAAGATTGCAATGACTGGTATACTGATCAAAGTAACAACACTTAGCCTCCAGGAAATATGAATCATGAAAAACAATATTCCAACAATCTTCACAACATTTCGCAAAAACACGTTGATATTCAACCCAACAGTGTCACCGATTTTTGTACAATCAGAAGTTAATCTGGAAGTAATTTCGCCTGTTTTGCGTATATCAAAGAAACCAATTTCCATATTCATAATACTTTCAAATAAAAGATTTTGTAATCTCAAAATGTACCTGGCCAATACAAATGTAAATAGTCCAGCACGCATACCAGAAGCAAGCCCAGCAACCAGAGTAATCAATGACATATAGAGCATTGCAGTTTTGAACTTCTCTTGGGACTTCTCAATAACAATGTAATTCACAACTTTGCCAGTATAGAAAGGGAGAAATATTTGAGCAATTGAACAAGTGGTTAAGAAGATCAAAGCCAGCAATATATACAGAAAGTCCTTTTTAGCTAGTTTGAGTAGTTTGATAACAGTACTACCAGTTGTAAATTTCTCACTTTCAATTTTATCAATTTCATTAAGTTTATCATCTTTGTTAACTACATCTTCAATTGTGTCAGTATCACTACTGCTGTCAGATGACTGATCTGCTTCATCTATATCTGAATCATTAATATTTAAATTTCTTTTCTGTGCTGGACTGAGATAAGTATATGATCCTAAAAGTTTCCAATTAGAGTAAATGGTCAAACTTGATACCAATGTGAGGCCGATCAATGTCCACACCCTTTTATCCATATTTTCATGATTATCCTCAGTATAATACAAAATCTTGAAGACACCATATATGGCAGTGATGCATGAAAAATAAACAATGAATTTTTGTGATTTCTTCACTTTTCTTTTTGCGTTAACAGGATTAATCAAGACTCCAAAGCATCCTCCAATTAGGATACAGGATCGCAAGCCAGATAGCAAAAGTAAATCAAAGACTGAATTACTAAAATCATAGGAATATATTTCTTTTTCGATTTCATTGTTTTGCACAGGCAAAAGAAATACAAGGGTTGAAGTAAGAGCATCTGCAAGTATTAATGTGATAACTAAGGCAACTGACGAAAGTCTGTTCATTTTCTGTTAAATGTGTTTTTGCTGAAACAAAAAACGTGATTATTAATAAAACAGTACTGAAAAACATATACACTGACACATAAACCCTAAAACTATTTTGTTGATCTATTTGACCATCTATTATGATGGTAAATTGATAAGGGTGGATCATCTGATGTGATAAATGAGTAAATACAGAATATCCCTAATGAATAGTGAACACCATAACATAAATGCAGAAACTTAAAGGGATTCCTGCGTCCAAAATGATATATGATAGAGCTCAAAAAGTTGTTTAACAAGTCTCTTTTCAGTATTTCATAATTATATATAGTTTTTGAGATATTTCGTTTTTAAAATCTTATATTTAAGTTATGCAATGCATATTTATGATGTAATAAGATAGTAACAAACACTTTTCATTGCAATAACTTGAGATATAATTAATATTACATCTATGAAAGTCTTCCACTCTGAGTTGATTTCTAGAAGAATGAAGTTATAATATTTACTAATTGAGAAGTTATAGACACTAACAAAATACTATCTTATTACATCATAATGCATTGCATAATTTCAACATTTTTAAATTGAAATATCTGCCCAAGGAAACAAAATTTCCAAAAACTGTAAAAAGAGTTCTTAAACAACTTTGTGAGTTCTATCATCCCTTGAAATATCATTTTGGACGCAGGAATCCCTTTAAAGACAAAAGACAATAAGAATCCTTAATTCTTCGCCTTTTACTTATTTTCCTTGCCTTTGTTGTTCTTCTCAGAATCTCAGAGCTGTTTCTGTGTTGTTCTCCAATATTAGATAAACAATTAGTATATTATTCACTTATTCCTTGCTTCCCATTATTTTAGGAATTTAAAATGGGTGAAGAATATTATATATAAGTGTTTTATGAGAAAAAAATCTGAACTTTATCTAAACTTTCAATTGTATATAATAATTTCTTGAAAACCCTATATCAAACCTATTTATATTAGATCAAAAACAACACTGTTGAATTTTAAGAGAATACTGCAGAATACCAGCTACAGTTTCAAGGCATCAAAATTTCAGTTTCAGTTTCTCTACTAACAATTTATAACTTTACAGATCTAATCTGATTAATAATCGCCAGAACAGAACATGTTACGAACTGTTACGAAAGAAGAATTATGTTGAGTTATATAAATTGAAAAAGAAAATATTGGAAATGTTTTGCACAAAGCAGGTGTGCACAACTCCTTAAAGAAATGAGAAAGTTAGTCCTCTCATGAACTGTCGGTCATAAAAGATTAAGAAAAAGAAACTACTGGTCATGCAACATTTGCAAAGGAAGCTTTCCATCTTTCTTTTTACTAGCTATCTTTTTCATAGTTAGAAAAATGAGTTCAACATCGCTGCTCCCAAAACAAAAGCAAAACACAATGTCTATAATACATCTATCAGAAAAATCATAGTCATAGTCTTTAAGTCGATAATTTGCAAAAAATATTAATTATATACATCCATATATCATACATTATCATAAAATATTATATAAACGTCGGAATAGAATATTTTTTGTAAGCGTTGTAACCTGCTGACGCGACATTTCAACAACAATGTTGTGTCAGCAGGTTGCAAACGTTGTCGTTGTATTCTATTCCAACGTTTCAACTATGTAATAATTGGCACATACGCAACCACCAACCATTTCATCCAAACAAATATCATTATATCATAATTAATATTTTCTTGAAAGGAAATAAAAACGTTTAACTCGTTTTAGCTCCATCCCAAGTTGAACTCTAATCCCGAGTAGAACTTGAAATGGATTTTCTGGATTAATATTTCAACATGAAACATAAAACGCGGTAGGACACCTAAAAGTTGAACTTCATCCGATTCTCATACCGTTTTTTTTTCGCTTAGAAAAGAACCCCTGGGGTCGAGGTTGGGAACATCCTTCTATTGAGTTTTTTCCACCAGGTCCGGCGGAACCGGGGGGGCTGGGGGGGCTTTAGCCCCCCACTTTTTTGCCAAGAAGTGATGATTTTTTTTTTACAAAAAATTAATGTTTTATGAGATAAAGTAAAGACTCAGATAACGCTAGTAACGCAGGAAAATTCTCTGAAATTGTTACTGCTGGAATGTTTGCTGATTAAAACGTCGAAGGGTGAGGAAACGTCTGTGGAAATTGACTTCGTTAAAGAAAGTTACAAAACCGATGTAAACATCGATGATTTGATCGTTGAACTCGCGACTCTTAAGGTGTTACTTAAAGGAAAGAAAATCGACCACTTTCACGATCTGATGAAAGAAGTAAAGATGCTAAATGACGCGGAGAAAAAGTATCTTGTGAATGTCTTAAAAGTTATCAAATTTTAGCCGTGAATCCAGCTTCAGCTGCCACTGCAGAAAGAACATTTTCGACGGCAAGAAGAGTGAAGACATGGATGCGATCAACCATGCTGCCAGCTCAATTCAATGCAGTCTCCGTTCTAACCTTCCATAAGGAACGCACAGATCAATTGGACATTATCAAAATTGCAAATTTATTTGCCCAAGCGAATGATAACAGATTTCGAATTTTTGGGAAGTTCACAGAAAAGATGATTTGTAAATTTTGATTTTGTCAATTAGCTTCTTTTTGAATTTAAAAACAT
This sequence comes from Turritopsis dohrnii, assembly GCA_027922465.2. NCBI lineage: Eukaryota > Metazoa > Cnidaria > Hydrozoa > Anthoathecata > Oceaniidae > Turritopsis > Turritopsis dohrnii. The sequence continues at coordinate 24,244 of BQMF02000137.1, read as the reverse complement.
GTTTTTGATTATTATACCTATGTATTATTGTTGGTTTTCTTGTTCTACCCTTCGTTGAAATATTAAAATTTAGACTGTGTTTTAGTCAATCTGGAGGACTGAAAACTCAAAATTTTCTCGGCCCGTTGGCCCCAACCATGGTGGCGCCTCCTTCCTTAGACACTAAACATTTCAGCCCCTCCACTTTCAAAAACGTTCCGCCGGCCCTGTCCACAGACTATGAATTAGCAAATTCATATCATCAGAAAAAATGAATTTTTTCGTATGATCCAATGATTACTGCTGAACATTCTTCTTGTTTCCTTTCACCGATTAACACTGCTAGAAGAGGGGTGGGAAAATGATGGAATTCTCCTCGACCCATTCCACCATTCTATAAGAAAACATAGTGTATTCATCATCAGTAGTAAAGAGATAGTCTGGAGATACGGGCCGAACCCGGCCGTTTTTAGACTCAAACTCGCGTTCCGCTGGAATTTAGAACCCAGACCGTTAATAAATGCAAATCACAGCGGAAAATTTAGTGCCACTGTGTTATGGTTGGCATTGCATTTGGAAAAATAAGCAGTTTATGCCTGGTGCTAATTGCTGTATTTTTTTACCGTACCACCTCGAGATCTGCCCCAAATGTTACAATTTTTGGCATTCTTCCTTCGCGGGAAAAATCGCGTGTTGACGTTGTCAGACCGTGTGTGTTATTGTTAAATGTTTGAACATAGTTAATACATAATACATAACATAGTCACGTGACAATACATTTTAACATAAAAATCAAAACAACGCGGCCTTTTTTGAAGTTTTCACTCGTTTCTTAACCAGTTCTTTTCTATTAACTATGGTTTGAAAGCTCAGATTGATAGTCTTAATATTTTGTGAAGTCCACTTCGTGTTGAGAGTAACATCATTGAGAGAAAAGGGAGGCGTCGTTAGCACATACAAAACTTATGATTGACCTGCCATTAATAGTATTAGTAGCGATCATATGTAAAAGAAGATCTTGTGACTCTGAGTGCAAATGTTTAAAAGGTTTAAAACTAATTTTTGGTTCATTGCCTAAATTTTTTCTAGTAAAAAGTTCCGGTTCAACAAAGCAATGAATAAGGTGTGTGTTTTCCCAATTTGTGATCCTGTTAAGTCCTTGCAATAAAAACAGCAAAATGAATAACATCCCCAGATCTGTCAGATATCCCATGATTATTCGATACTGCCTAGCACTTACAAGATTATGAAGGCATAATTTTTGTAATTGGAAAACTGGAACAGGCTCTTCAGTCCTACCAAGTCAAGAAGGGCGTAGAATTAGGGGGAGGGTAGTATTAAAGTGGACACTTTCAAGGAACCGCTCGAATCATGGTCAAAGTCTCAAAGAAAAACCTTTACATAGCGGACACTTTAACTTGCATTTATGTGACATATTTGACTACACATCTACTACTTTTCACATCAATGCATCGATCCAGTTTATCAATGGCTTTTTTGGACCATTCTATGACTCTTCTGTCTCCATAAAACAGGCAATAATAAGGCCAAGACAAGCTCCTCTGACAGCAACACGGATACAATGATTTGGAAATTGAAGAAATTTGAATGCCAAATCACTGAAATAAAGCGGACACGTCCAGCCACCTTTTTCGAGAGGCATGCCTTTCCTCGAAGACTATTGAAATTGGTGATAGCGATATGAACATGATGTTGAATAAGTTAATCGTTTTAGAGTTGAGACATAAAAACTGAAAAAGTTATAAAAAACACACATCAATTACTTCTTCGAGAAATAAATGTAACAGTTTCAAATTCGTACCCACTGTTTCATTCGCTTCTTGAAGCTTCTTTATAATTAGGTAAATATACCCTTCCTCGTTTCGAAACAAAAGGCTGATGCGTACTGATGTTACACGGAAAGATGCCAACACACTTTTAACTGAGGTGTATGTTTTATAAGATAGCCGTTTCTGTATTAATATTTTCAACTGATGATTGCGTGAGCAAATGAACTATTAGTCTTTAAAATAACAAGTCTCACTTTTACGGTATAACGGTATTGGGCGTTTTTTGTCCGGTATAACTGTACACGTATTTTTTTTCATAAGCAACCCAGCTTTTAACCGCCTAGGAAAGTTGCTTTTAAAAAGCCTCAAAGTCCCTAGGAAAGTTGCCTAACGGTTGCTTACATAAATTTTAAGTTTTTCAAGCATTTATCAAACATTTCTACTTTTGAAACGTCAAATAACATTCAAGCGAACGGGCGGCATATATACTGGAGAAAGAAAATAAGGAAGATTGGGTGTTAAATGAAACAAACTTTTATAATCAAACCATAAAACATGAAAAAATATCACATGCTAGAAATTTTATGTTGCTTATACAAAAGCTTGCTCCTAGGAAAGTTGCTTAACTTTCTTGAAGATTTGCCTAGGGTTACTTATAAACTGGTTGCTTATAAAAAAAATACGTGTACTTCGATTGTTTGTATTCTATTTTTTTGTTGTTGTTGTAGCGTCAAAAACAACTTTTTATGTCTGCTAAAATAGTTGTTCTTCTATGCAACTCTAGAAACTAGTTAGTTATATAATGTAGATAGGGCAATAGAGGGTGTTAGAAAGATTTATCTTTGCATTTGTTTTATGTTTCAAAAATATTCAGACATCAGAAGAACTGTGTTCAAAACAGGGATAAGTGAGTGAGGTGTTCTGTCTAACAAGTTAAAAATGATCATTTTAAAAACTGCGGCGCTTTATTTTATACAGCTGGTGATTCCGGCAAATCTTATCAGGAAGCGTTCAACTTCCAGGTAAAAATTGATGAGAATTCTGAAAAAGGCCTCAAGGAGCTGATTGAAGTTATCAAGTAAGGTCATTTTTTCAATGGTTTAACGACACTCAAATCAAATGTCCGCAGAGTTTAAATAAGAAAAGTAACCTGATAGCATCATTTGTCGGAATGGTTCTATGGTCGTTTCCGACTTTCCATAGCATATTTTGCATTTTTGCATTTAGCATTTTATTAGTTGTTGACTTTATAGTTTATTACAGTACTTTTTTATAAATGTGTCAACTTACGAGCATGCAGTAAATCGTCTTTGAGCGAGTCGTGTTAACGTTATAGAAATAGTTTCCATTGTCAGATTTCTGGCTATATCATAAACACTTCTGACACACATTTTTTGGTATTTTCAGTTTTACTACTTAACCAAATTTCGTCACATTCTTTTTTATTATATTCAATGAACCTAAGAAGTTTGCGAGATAAGCAAGATTCTCCTAAACAATTTGCGTTTTTCACAACATTTCACAATCAGTAAAATGAAAATTTCTAGTGAGAATTATTTCCCCAGTATCGATTTAGATGCCATTCTAGAGACTCTGGAAACCAAAATTTTCATTTTTATGCAAATTATTATTCTTTTAGCCCCCACCCCCTCACTTTGAAATCCATGGCGGGGGCCCTCCTTTTAAAATCAGATTAAATTTGAGTGAAAATTAATAACTACAGTGGAATCTGTCTAAAGCGGACACACCCGGACATAGGCGGACAGTGTTGTTCAGAACAGATTGATTTTAGGTCAAACACTCATAGAAAAATCTATATAAAGCGGACAATCATAAAGCGGACACTTGTTAAAGCGGACAATTTTTTTGCACCAAATGAACATTTCCTTTGCAAGCACTCTCTATAAAGCGGACACTTCTGACGGATCTGGCCGACGAATCTGAGCCAATTTTCAATGAATTTGAGAGATCGATTGGCGAGTTCGAGCTAGAGAAGCTAGCATCAATGAAATCGAGCTTTGTGAAAGTAATCTGGCAGGCGAAGAAAATTCCGACGGTGACGAGAGCAATGGCGAAACTGAGGAACCGGCACAAGAAAGCATGAGTCTGAAAGAGATTATCGCGATGCTGGACAAGCTAGAGCGATGTCATGTCTTTAATAAATAAAGCTAAGACATTCTGTCCACCATCACAAAAAATATCGAGCACCTCCAACTTCTTGGTCAAAATCCAGTTCAAAATTAAATATTCGGCATAATCTCTATAAGGCGGACATGTTGTTAAAGCGGACACTATTTTTGGAACCAATGGTGTCCGCTTTTAGACAGATTCCACTGTATCATCAAATCATACGACGATAGTCTTTCTGCAGTGTGCATCGCTAATGTACCGTGGCTGAAAAGGACATCGAAAAAACTCATTACGTAACAGGCGGCATAACTCGCGGCAAAACAGGCGGCCGCCTGTTATAACTCGCGGCCGCCAGTTGTAAAGCACAGTCCCTAGTTATAACTGGCGGCCGCCTGTTTTGCCGCGAGTTATGCCGCCTGTTACGTAATGAGTTTTTTCAGCACCAGTTAGGTAATTCTGGTCTGGAGAATTATTTTCATTTTGAGTGCCCGTCTATAGTGCCTGTTATAATGGGAGAAATAATATTTTTGTAAAGAAATTTCTGCTCCACAGAATTCAAAATTGGTTTAAACAATTTTAGCAATACGTGTGCAGCTGTGATTTGGCAGATATTTTTCTGGATCCAAAGCTTTGGAAACATATGTCATCATAATTAAAGCAATTTGTAAATGTAATAAAATCAAGACCAAGACCTTCAACAACAACAGCGAGGGCACTCAAAGTCAAAATGAAGATAATTTTGCAGACCAGAATTACCTAACTGGTGCTGAAACAAGGGACCGCCAGTTACAACTAGGGGCCGCGCTTTACAACTGGCGGCCGCGAGTTATAACAGGCGGCCGCCTGTTATGCCGCCTGTTACGTAATGAGTTTTTTCGATGTCCTTTTCAGCCACGGTACTAATGTTTGCTTATAGTAATAGTTTCATAGCTTTTAATTTATTGTATATTATTTAGTATCACATTTAATCATTTAATGGTATATTGATTTTCAAGAATTATTTGTTTGTGTTTTGTATACATCTGGAATGAATTGTTGTTAGGATATTGATTACTTCTTAGCGAACTTAACAAGAACGCAGTATAAATTACGTTTTCAGTCTTTTGTTCTTCAATATTTTAACTGGAATATTAAGTGGTTTCGCAACCCTTCGAGCAACGGGATAGTTTTTTAAATAATTGGCCCAATAAAAGAACTGGTACCGGTAGGCTTCCTTTTTAGACGGTATGACGGTATTAGACCCAAAATTGTGACGGTAAGCGGCATTAGATCTTTTGGCAGCAGTTTTGAGTGGTCGTTTTCTTAAAAATCGGAATTCTGAATCCACCTAACATCACTGGTAGAAAGTGAAAGGATCTCTCTGATCTTATCTCTGATGGATGTCCGCCAGTAACAGCTGGTATGAATCCAGTGTCAATGTAGTATTGATGTCATCAAGACATTCGAAAATTGCGCAGAAAGCAGGTTGAACTGCCTTGATTTGATTATGAATCTTCAACATTCATTCAACAACAGCTTTTCTTTGATGAAATTGAACAGATCTACCAAAATCGTAGCTTCGGTTTCTTCTTCCTCAAACATGTCTTGCATAACTTGGATGACAGACCAAATGCCTACCGAGTATCCTGCAATGAGCCAACAGAAGTAATTCAGGTCCCTCTACCAAAGAATTCACAGCAATATTTCCGACACGGCGTCGTAATACCTGTTCAACGTCGATCGGTCTCAGACGGGCATTAATCGACATGAAACCCATGAACATCAATATTTTCAGTGCAGATCTTTATGGTAAAGGATGCAATATGGGGTAGATGGGGCTCCACTAAGCCGTGATGAAGGCAGTCCATCTAGGAGAAGGAAAACTCTGATGTAACACCCTGAGAAAACCGTAAATCTGGAGTAAACCGTTTAAATCCGGTGAAAACCACAAACCAATCTCTATTGCAGGTGGAGATTTGGATATTAAGGCATACAAGAATATACCCTTGCTATGGCTGTTTACCTTTATCCGTTTAGTATATGTTCCAATGATGGACTTTGGTACAGGGATCATGCCCTAGATAGTTGAGTACTGCCTCCGTAGTTCCGAGTAGTTCTACTTGTGGAGTGGGTAGGATCTTCCTACTGGCCAGCCTCGAACTCCAGCTTTGTCAGTGGCTTAGTTAGAGGTAAACTCAAGTTTACTTTGTTTCTAAGCTAGGACACTGAACGCTGGTTTTCTTTTTCCTTTTTCCTTTTTCTGTTTGTCTAGTTGTTGTATGTGTTCTTTGTCTGAATTGTCGCTGTTGTGTTAAAACTCTGGTAAGTCATCTCTTGGTGAGGGTACAACTCAAAAACTCAGTTACTGGTCTGAGGCCGGTTGATAGTCAGGAACCCGAACTTTTTTAGTAGCGCTTAAAAGAGGCTGTTCCATCAGCAGCTGTGAAATATCAGGACATTTGTTGTATCATGTCACGCATGGAGGGTTTCCCAGCAACCCAATTCGATTAACCCGGCACCACTGAACATATCTTTCACAAATGTCCGTGGTTTTCGTACAAATTTCTCGCACATTCATGTTTTCATTTCTAACAACTATCCTAACATCCTTGCAATTTGTGAGACTAATCTTAATTCAAACATTGACACAGAAAATGATTTTCTTTTTCAAAGTTATCTTCCTCTGTGTCGTAAGGACTCTAAAACCCACATTCATGGCCTTGGTGTATACCTTTAAGACGATTTACCTATTACTCGTGATCTGGACTTATTTGTCATACATGTGCTTTCGTCTTTCGTTGCTCCATTCGACAAGCTATCTGTTCTTTCTTTATCGATCTCCATCATCCCAACACTTCTGTATCTGACTCTATATCTGAGAGTATTGACAAGTCCCTATCAATTCATCACAGTGCCAACATATTTGTTTTTGGGGACTTCAATGTTCATCATGAAAAATGGCTCAAATTCTCAAATGGAATCTGTCACTCAGGAGTTCATACTCTTAATTTTGCCCTATCTCAATCTCTTCACCAGATCATTGACTTCCCTCCTACCCGCTTTCCTGATTGTGATGATCAATCTCCATCCCTACTTGATCTCTTTTTAACATCAAATCCTGATATCTGTAAAGCATCTAGTGAAGCTCCTCTTGGCAACTCCGACCATGGCGTAGTTTCTGTCTTAACATCTCTTAATTGCAAAGCTGCTTCTGAATCTCCCTTTCATCGCACTCTCTTCAGTTATGAACATGATGAATGGGATAATTTTCGTGACTTTCTTCGCGATGTCCCCTGGTCCAATGTGTTTTCAAATCCAGCTGAAGATGTGCAGAGGAAGTCATATCTTGGCCTACATCTGGTATTGAAGCATTTATCCCCAGTAGAAAATTTCGTGTTAAACCTCACTCCTCTCCCTGGTTCTCACCTGCTTGTGCTGCAGAAATTGCTAACAAAAATCTTTACTTTCATCAATATCAACGTGAGAAGTCTTCTCATAATAAGATTCTTTTCATCCAAGCACGAAATCACTGCAAATCTGTCATTAATAATGCAAAGTCTACATATCAACAAGAAACTCATAATCGTATCTCCTCACAAAAAATTGGCTCTCGAGATTTTTGGCGCATCATTAAAAGTGTCACCAGCAATAAAAAGTCATCCATTCTTCCCATTTTCAATGGTCCAGAAGTTTTATCACAATCTAAGGATAAAGCTGATTCTCTTCTCTAATATTTTCAGTACTAACTCTACTCTTGATGACTCTGGTCCTGCTGTTCCTGAATTTCCCCAGAGGACTAATAAAGTACTGGACAGCTGCTGTATCACACCAGCTAAAATATCTTCCATCATTTCAAATCTTGATGCTTCTAAGGCTACTGGCCCTAATGGAATTCCTGTCATCCTGTTTCAAAAGTGTGCACCTGAATTATCACCTGTACTTTCTCGTCTATGTAACAAGTGCATAGCTGAATCTTGCTTTCCTTCATCTTGGAAGTTTGCCTCTGTAATTCTAGTCTTTAAGAATTGTGGTGATCGATATAATCCACGAAATTACAGACCAATTAGTCTCCTACCAGTTATGAGGAGGTTCGGAATTCCCGAGTTACAAAACCGAGTTACAAAACCGAGTTACGCATTATGACGTCACAAACCGAGTTACTAACTCGGAAATTTTATTTTGTTTTATTTTTTCCGAGTTACTAACTCGGAAATTTTATTTTGTTTTATTTTTTCCGAGTTACTAACTCGGAAATTTTATTTTGTTTCATTTTTTCCGAGTTACTAACTTGGAAATTTTATTTTGTTTTATTTTTTCCGAGTTACTAACTCGGGAATTTTATTTTGTTTTATTTTTTCCGAGTTACTAACTCGGAAATTTTATTTTGTTTTATTTTTTCCGAGTTACTAACTCGGAAATTTTATTTTGTTTTATTTTTTCCGAGTTACTAACTCGGGAATTTTATTTTGTTTTATTTTTTCCGAGTTACTAACTTGGAAATTTTATTCTTATAAAATATTCCCGAGTTAATAACTCGGAAAATTTTATTTGCTATGCGTTTTTAATTTTTAGTTTGCTTTATGTTTTTCGAGTTAGTGTCTAAAAACTAAATCACAAAATGAAATGAAACATTGCAAGTTCACCAAATGATGTATCCACTGTTGCGTATTTTTTTAGTTAATTAAAACTTGGAGTAACTCAATAACAGTAATATTTAGCTTTTATTAGCTTTTCGTTAGATTTGATTGATGGTGGAAATGATGTTATCGTTCAGCTTTTTGGCAATTTTTTTAGTCAAAAAAGGAGCAAACTATAAAGGTGCTTCGACGTTCGTGAAAATGTGCATTTTAGGAAAAATGTTTGTTTATGTCGCGCAGTCATTCCAGTGTTATAGCAATAGCAGTTCGAAATTAAAAACCCGTTCAGATACAAATAGACCATGAGAACAATTTGTTATGGAGTGTGCTTTTTAAATGATTGCATGCACAGAGAAACCATGTAAACTATGCGAAAAACAAGTTTTCAAAATCAAAGTAACATTGTTCTTCTTGCTTTATTTCACCCAAACTATTTTGTGCCACTATTAGATTAGATCTCTACCCACTAATAACTCTTAATACGTTATAGTGTATGCATCATTTGGTGAACTTATAGTGTTATCCTTCCTTGTGGTTTAAGTTCCAGTGCTAAAATACTTTTTATTTATCAATTTTGTGATAACATATAATGTGATGATATATCACGTCGGTGATATAGGTCCCCATTTGTAGTTATGCACATACACATAGTCAATACAAGTGCGAATTTGAAGCTGAAGCACTTTGAAAATTAAGTGCACCTCAGGCACAAATAGCAAATTCGTAACCAGCATAGTCAAATTTTTTTATGGAAAATTTAGGCTCATAATGAATTGTTTGAAAATTTGGTCCGAAATTCTCTTTTAATTTCACTTTAATTTCAAGTCATTTTGCGATTTAGTTTTTAGACACTAACTCAAAAAACATAAAGCAAACTAAAAATTAAAAACGTATAGCAGATAAAATTTTCCGAGTTATTAACTCGGGAATATTTTTAAAGAATAAAATTTCCAAGTTAGTAACTCGGAAAAAATAAAACAAAATAAAATTCCCGAGTTAGTAACTCGGAAAAAATAAAACAAAATAAAATTCCCGAGTTAGTAACTCGGAAAAAATAAAACAAAATAAAATTCCCGAGTTAGTAACTCGGAAAAAATAAAACAAAATAAAATTCCCGAGTTAGTAACTCGGAAAAAATAAAACAAAATAAAATTTCCGAGTTAGTAACTCGGAAAAAATAAAACAAAATAAAATTTCCGAGTTAGTAACTCGGTTTGTGACGTCATAATGCGTAACTCGGTTTTGTAACTCGGTTTTGTAACTCGGGAATTCCGAACCTCAGTTATGAGTAAAATCTTTGAGGCAGTCATCAAGAATGCTCTTATTAATCACCTTGAATCTAATCACCAGATTATTCTCAGATTCTCAATATGGCTTTCGCTCCCAACGCTCAACTGCTGACTTCCTTACAGTGATAACTGATAGAATCTACACTGCATTAGATAAATCTGGGAAGGCAAGAGCTGTTGTTCACACATCATTTCTTTTGTTTGTAGCAAATACTTTCTGATATTACTTGTTAAGCCTTATTTACACTATATTAGCATCAGTGTGACTTAGGCCTAAGAGATAACATTATTTAGTTTGCCTCATATCAGGTCTCAAATCAACCAAAACATTTTTTGTTAGGCCAAAATCTTGTTTTCGTTTCTGTTGTTAATGTATAGCTTGCTATCTGTACAAATTGGAATGCTTGAGCGCGGGGGCATTTTTAGCTAAAGCTACATGCTAGTATAAATACTTCTACGGAAAATGTTCAACTGAGCTCTCTTCTCTCATCCCTGCATAAAAAACATTCAGGCGAAACACAAGGTATTCATGTAATTGCCATGATCACACTGTCAACATCCCAAAGTCAACTAAAACTTTTTACCAACAAAGTTTGATTCCACGCTCCTCCTCTCTCTGGAATTCTTTAGGGAGCTTACGCAACTACGACGGCAACGTGGACGACGACGTGTTTAAAACAAAAGCTTTGTTTTCTATGTGGAATTTGTTTTGAAAGGGAGTCTACTACTTATGAGACCATTGGGAAAATTTTATAAGATAATTACATCATTAACATATTTGCACGTTCTATGCACAACGTGAAAAGTCATGATTTGAAGTCGTGCTGACAACGGAGATGTGTTTATAGAGAAAGCCTTTTTCTCTTATGTAGATTTTATAGAAGCACGATAACTTTCTAGTCGTTGTAAGTTTATCGATTGAATAAGTTCTTCAATAAAAGGAAGTTCTTTAAAATACTATTCACAAGTACTTTTATCATTTTGTTCTTTTTGCTCACGTCGTCGTCCACGTTGCCGTCGTAGTTGCGTAAGCTCTCTTTTAACGAACACAGTCTGTTTTTCCTTCTCATTATAATCTTCAACACTTTAAATGTAATGTTCATCGTCACCTTTCTTCCTTGTACCTCAATACACATTAGTGGTTTTAAACCTTGCATTGAGCAATTAATTAAACAAACAAACAAAAAATTGACTTTCTGAAGTCGACACTCCAAGCTCCGAAACGTTTCCTTCTCCATTTGTTGGTCCAAAGAGTAATAAGCAGCAGGTATATGTGTTTCAAAGTGATTCATGCCATGAATACATTGCTTACTTCACCAATTTTAATTATAAGGTACTGAAGAAGACAACAGCCTCGCCTTCCAGAAGTTCTAGAAACCTCAAACGTCTCCCAAGAACAACAAAATCTCCTTTTTACTAAGACGATTTCGATGGTTTCTGGGGAGCATTATTGCTGAATGTGGTGTGCTTCAGGGTGCTTATATGCGAAAGTGAAAAATCAGTTCTTTACGAATGAAAAATTTCGAAAATTTTGCGGATTTGGGCAAAATCCGCAAAAATAAGTTACGCAAAAAAAACTTCCGTACAAATTTCTTCCCTAAGGTAGTCTGTATCTCGGGTAAATGTTTTCAGATTTTACTCGAACGTGTAGCTAACAGGGTTAGAGTATGCATAATTTCAAAACGGAAAAAAAGAACTTTTATGTCAGGACGTAAACGCTCACAATACTGAAAGTATTACAAAAAAGGTTGTGTCATATTACACATATGAGTAAGAGGCAGTGGTGTACAACAACCTAGGGTTTATTATTTATTATGGATGGTCTAAAGAAAGTCCTGCAGACGAGCTTCGATTTAAGACTATAAAACCCCATTTAGTCTAAGGAAAGTCCCGAAATGCTTCAACTGCTAATAGTTATAGTATAGTTAAACAGGGATTCATGAGACAGACAAAACAAATTGATAAATCAGCAATGTTCTTTATTGAAGAGATTGCAATGGCTTACATCGCAGCAACTTCACCATTTTTACCTATAAAAAAGCATGAACAGTCAAAACGCTTGTGCTTTTTAACCGCAGAAAAAAAGTAGGATAAGTAAATAATGAATGAAAATATTCCCTCAAAAGTTTTATTCCCTTTTTATGAAATTTTGTTACATTGGTGTTTATTGGCAAAAACACGTTTTTTTATATTAGCAACTAAGGTCAGACATTGTATTAATGTTGCTTAATTTGTTGATAAGCATAAAAGGAAAAATATATATTTCCAGTCTTGCAAACATTTGTGTACAATTAAGTTGTTTAATAAAAGTACCTAAGTACAAAGTCTAGGACATTCATATCATTATATAGAGCATACATCCTAGTACTGAAACCACCTAGTGTAACCAACCTAGTGTAATAATTTAAAAAAATGTACACGTTTTTTTTTTATAAGCATAACGCCTATAAGCATATCCAGGCTCAGAATCGGCAAAAGTTTAAGCATATGATAAGCATATGCTGAGGCTCATTTATCATTAACCTGAAATTTTTTTGCAAGGGTAAATTTTAAAATTGGGGCAAAATATAGACACGTGTATTCAGGAGAAATGATTTATAAGAAGAAACTAAAACAACAGGTTATGTAAATGAAAATGTGTCAATTTCTCTTTCTTTAATGACACTGTTAATTTGGTTCGAAAAAAACCTGTTCACTTGGGACCCATGTTATTTATATAACACTTAAGTGTTATTTTTAAACTAAGGAAGTGCCAATAAGAGAAGTGTGAATAAGCATATCATAAGCATATTTCAGCCTCAGTTTTAACCTTTTACTAAGCATATTGAGGCTGAGCTCAAAATCCCATATGCTTATAAAAAAAAAGTGTATGCTAGAGCTGCATCATTTCAATATTTCATGTTGCTTATTTATCTAAGATTCTGGCAGTACTGTTGCAAAACTTTTTGAGAAATTTTCCTAGTGTTGCTTATAAACTTGTTGCTTATAAAAAAACATGTATTGTGAGAAATTTCGTTTATTTTCCAGAAAAATCGCGAAAATAAATCCCTGGGAAAAATCAGCAATAATCCAATCCGCAAAAAAACAAAAAATAAAATAAAACAAGAAAATAAAGAAACAAAAATGCTAGAATTCGAATCCAGTATTTTCAAGAACGATGATTTTTCATCAGCCAGTACCAATTACAAAAATTGATACAACTTACATAGGTGCTGGTGCGACAGGAACGTCAGGTTTTCCACCTTTTTGTTCTGAGGATGGCTGTGATGGGATAACGTCTTCCTTAGGTTCGACAATTGAAACATGATCAGGCAGTGGTTTTTTTGGTCCTGTTTTACCAGTTGGATCCCATGGCAACATAATTTTGACTTTAATACCTAGGACACCTAAAACATATAAATTAGTTTAATTTTTAAAATGAATTCGTGAATTCTTTCTTCAATGTCCTTGTCTTGAAAACAGATCTAATATGCAAAAATAGGGTAAATTACCTTGTCGAAGGTATACGTGACGGACAGCAGTATCAATGTACTCCTGAATTGGATTACCACTGTGAATCATAAATCCATCAGTAAATTTCATGGACTTGGCTCGTTGTCCTCTTAATTTACCAGAAACAACAACTTCACAACCCTTAGCACCATTTTCCATAATAAAACGAACAACTCCATAACAGGCCCTAAATTTTAAATGTGGATATAAGATTTGTTGAATTAAATCTTTCACTTCAACAGCAAAATGTTTACTTACTTTCTGACTGGAGCACCAGCTAGAAGTTTGTATCTTAAAGATTCACATTGAGCAATAGCACATAATCCACGGAAGGAAACTTTTTCTGCATACAACTATAATACATAGACATGTGCTTAGAATGATTTTTATACGGTAGCATCCACGTTCAGGGCAGAATTCATTTTAAGCCATAAATATTGAGAATTTAAGAATAAATCCTGATTTTCACCAGAACTAACTTGAGTGAGTGAAACAGATATTAAATAAAACAAATATTAAATAATGGCGGCAATTTTAACCAGGGACAACTGTTTTTAATTAAAGCACCACTGACCTTTTTTTACAGTAATAAAAATTATGGAATAAATGTAAAATTATACTATTGAATGTTGCATGAATAATGTTGAAGGGAGTAGGATCAAACTTGTTTGGTTACTGTCACTGAATCAACTCACTTTGAAATTAAAAAATAGAGTTGGAAATTCAATATAATTGAGATAACTGCTTATTGTTTTAATACTTCACTATTTAATATCATGTTGCAGAGCTTCATGAAGTTACTTGTGTGCAACACCACTCTCAAGTGTACAGTCAACTTGTTTAAAAATTTTGTGTTTGTTAAAGATAAATTATTTCTATTTGACAGTATTTTTATTTTGAATTAAAACAACCTCAAAATGGGTGAGAAGAGAATGAAACGAGCTTCAACTTTGATAATCTCTAATATTTTTATCTATTCAATTTGCAGAAAAAAATGAAATGAATTTGAAGTAATTTTATACCTCAACTGTTCCCTCAGGGAAGTTGAACCTTTTCTGAACAACAGAAGTCAGCTCACGTATTCTTCTTCCCTTTTCACCAAGCACATTTTGTGTTCTGGTAGCCAATATTATAATTTCAGTCCTAAGGGGTGTGACACGAACTTCTACGCCACTGTAACCATCTTCAGCTAATTCTCTTTTTAAAAACTCGTTCAACTCTGCTTTGAACACTCCATCTGCGACAAACTGAAAGCAAATAAAATAATGAAAACTAAACAGCAGTTGCCCTCATTTCAACAAGATAAACGTGGCTTCTTTGATACTTAATGGATGCAATATCTCGTCAATGGTTGTTTTATTAGTTGTCAATCTCAAAAATTGTTGGTGAGTTCATCAATGAATATCTCAGCAATAGTAGTAATACAACTACTCTTTCTGAACATAACTAAATCCATGGACATCTCTTATTGATATACACCTCATATTTCGTACAGTCACACAGCAAAAGACCCTAATAATCTGATTTTTCTTGTGTACCTTTCTCTTCTTGCTGATTTGAGTCGCCATTTTGAATGGTCGCAACTTCGAAAGGAATCTTATTGAAATTTATGCATGATTTGACCGGCAACCGACACATAAGCAGGAAGAAGAAGGGTGTTCTCCTCCTCCTTTTTTCAACAACAAAAAACAAAAACATAATAATTTTATGACCCAGTTATAAGTTTCGTCGCTCGAATGAAAATATTAATTAAAGGCCGGTTTTCAGTTCATTCGCTGTGGTCGCACGAATGAGCGATCTGATTTTTGATTGGCTGACGCATTCTCATTCGCCTGGCTGGTAGTTCAAATCATTTTAACTACTGAGCGAATGAAAAAGCTGTTCGCTCAGTCGCACGACCGCAGCGAATGAACTGAAAACCGGCCTTAAGGTGGCGAGGAATGATGGAAAACCTTTAATTAATATCAGTAAGAGTTATGATACCTTATCAAAAATTTCCACATTTTCGGGAGCGTCTAGTGGGCGCTAATTAGAGAAATATAGAGTAATATTTTAGGAAGTATTAAGCGTGCAATTTGTTGTATTACTTTCAAGTGAATAAGCTTAGAACTTATAAAGCTGATAAAATTGATAAAACCGGTAACAATTCATACGGTCTCGTACTAATGACGTGTTTTTTAACACACCCACTGTTGACATTCATACTGCAGAAAAGAAAAATAGAAAATATTCCACATGTCTGACAGTGAGGACATACTTAAAGTACTTACGCATATTTTTCGAGAGTTCTTAACCTCCACCTGGTGTGTACGCATTCGTACGCAAAGCTGAGACCCCTCTTCTCCTTAATAACGACCACCTCACCAATGTTCTAGAGCTTAGATATATTGAGAGATCAAAATATTGGTAACTACTCTTCACGCATACAAATTATCATCGCCGATACTAGGCTGGCTCATAAATACAGGGTTTACATTGACGATAAAGAAAAATTATCATGTAGCAACGATAGTGAGCGAACGATAGGTAGCAGAAAATCTGTTAAAAGCATAGCAAATATCCATTCTTTAATTTCTGGAACAAAATATGTACGGATTGTTAACATACAAGTTCACGCAAATGGAAGATAAATCGTCCTAGTCGTTCATTTAAAAATCAAATTCTTAGGAACATACTGTTTACTGTTTAAAGTAGACAACGAACTATCCATTCAGTATTCTTGATCAACTTTCTAAGCTTGTTATATTTTCTTGAGAACGCAAACTGTCAGTCAGTAAGTAAGTAACTGGGAGTTTTTAGTCCTTGGGCTTCCACCGGAAATGTTGCTGACCGCAACTATTAGTTGACTTACCGCCAGAGATATGTAACGCATACGCATAGCATTGCTAGTCGATGGCTCCTGATGGGCTGATAAATTGCGCTAAGCATCGGAGTGGAGTATTGAGATACGACACGTGACTGGACTCGAACACGGGTCGCAGCAATTGCACTCAGAAGTACTAACCACTACACCATCGCTGCACTGTTAACGCGCATGTGGTTTCTTTAATTTAATTACTCTGGGTGTTAATTTACGTAAGTTCTATATCAAAAAGATATTGCATTGATTGAAGTAGCCTCATATGGGGAAATGCGATCAGAACTCAAATATTTTACTTACATTATTTACAATTCCTTGATAATAATATGCTCATAACACCCAGTGGGAAAACTTGTTGAAAAATAACTGCGGAGTAGTACATTTCTATAGAAGTAAACAAATTATTTCAACGCAGTAATTGATTTTTTGAAAATTTCGCCCACTGGTAATTCCTATATGTTTATTTTAAGGATGTTAAACTCATCATAAGAATTTGTCTTGATATTTTCGACAATAGTCTGACAAAACAAAATTTCGAAGAGATTTTTACCAGTCGACACCAGTCTCCTTGAATGTCCGGAATGGAAAAAGAAGCCCAGCGATTGAGGTTTTACCAATGTTCATGATGTTGATATCATTGAAGTGAAGTGCTAAGTATTTCGCTTTTGTACACCATTGTAGCAGCTTTGGCAACTTCAGGGTTATAATACAAAATAAGGATAGGATTTACCAATGCATTCAAAAATAGGAATGTGTCAAACACAAAGTGAAACACGTAATAACCATTCCCAGTAAAAACCTCGTAACTGTTTAACGCGCTTTTTGTGAGGTTCAGGATGTAGAATATCAGCATGCATAAGAACAGTTTGAAATAAAATGCTGATAGTTTGATGTTTCTTTGGAATTGACCTTTTTCAGTTTCACTGCGATTCACAGGCTCTGTTCGACGGATTACATAGGCCCCCTTAATTTCTGCGGTTGGCTTCCCATCTTGCCATTTGAAATCCTGATATAAGGAGATGTAACAAAATGAACATACTGCAAGTGAGACGAGAATCAGGGTCACGATTATTCTCGTGCCTAGAATAGGATCACCTGTCAAGAACGGTAAGATGAAGCAAAATGAACAAGCTATCCAAATCAGCGCAATAAACCATGTTATGTACCTCTTCGTGAAGACCTTCTGATACAAGCTTAAGTGACGGGTTGAAGTATAGCGTTCTAATGCAATCACCAGATGCGTCACCATCGTTATGACAATTGTTACAGGTACAGTGTAGACCAAAAAGTTTGCCAATCCACAGTTATGACTTTCCTTTGAAATCTGTAAAACATGAACGGCGAATATGGGTTCAATTAAGATGCCTACAACCACGTCAGCAGTGCATATGCTGAAAAGTAAGCGATTGGAGGTGGTTCGTAGACTTCGCTGCTGTACAAACCCGATGATGATGAGAACGTTTAACACTGTCGTTGGAATCATGCTGATGAAGTTGATTATCGATGTGATGATCAAAAATGCAATAAAACCGTCATCCAGAATATAGGTATAAAGTTTTGGTACTTCATTATGTGGAGATTCACAAGATATGTTATGTAACAGGTTGTTCGGTAATGTGATTATTGATGTGTTGTTTCCAGTGAAATTCATCTCCAGACAAATAAATATATGATACAATTTACCAAATATTTATCAACACATTTTTATTTTTCAAGTATTTTTTCCTTCTTTTTTTTTTGCATTAAATTTTAATAACTTTTCAACAACTGAATTATAAATTTAATCCAAATGAATGGAAAGTACCTGCCGATTTTTCAAAAGATATTCATTATCTAGTCACATATCGTCAAGGCAACTGCCTGATTCACAGCTCCGCTTGATTGGGTAATAAGATCAGGTACAGGAGTCTAAGAACTAGCCTTTGAAGCATGATACAGTAACACAGTCCTTTCCTTCCTCTTCTTTAATATGCAAGAAGTTTTCTTACACATAAAGACATCAACACATAGTATTAACATAAAGTAAAAATATTTAAATATAAAGCCAGGGTAAAGAATCGCATATTTTCAAGTAAATGTTAAAAAGGAGTGATTTGCATTGAATTATTTCCTTCTATTTTCAATAACAAGTGTGAAGGTACCATATGTTGTAATCTGAACTTCATCAGGATGGAGAAGGTATCCAGAGTATTTTATAAGCCGCTTTTTCTTGGAAGAGTTTTCTCGGGAATATCTTAAAGACACTCTGTCGATATCTGGTTTCGCTTGAAAATCATCAAATCATCATCGTTTCCTCCAAAACCATTTAAATGCGAAACTGTGCAGGCCAAACATTTAAAAACCTTTCATCCGAAAATATTTCTTGATATTAAATTTGGCAGTGCATCAAAGTAACCTAGCAATTTGAAATCCGATTGTCATTCAAAAAAAGAAACGACACCCAACATCCTACAAATGATTTTATTGCACAAATAAAAGAATTATACAACGGGTTTTATTCACACTCTTAATAATTTCAAGGAAGTCGTCATTATAAAATAAAGAAGGGGATTTTAAAAAATAATGGATAAACCAACCAGAGTAAATAGTTGTCTGAGGAGGAGAGCATTAGACGAGATTGAAATATCATGTTAAAGCTAGAATACCATGGTGCTTTGCGACAGCTTTACCTTGCCGTGTTACAGACTAAACAAAGAAAGTTATAAAGAAGAATTGATGTGGATGCAATGCGCTGAAAAAGAGTTTAAAGGTTTTTTTTCCTCAAATAAATTTTAAATATATCCATCTATTTCATATGTACAGAGAGTAACCATGAAAACATTGAGCCACACGTAACACACACCTTTTCTGAACTGACGAAAACAATAAGACTGCTGTCGGAAGTAGAGGTTATTCGGGTGCTTGTCATGTAAAAATTTCAAGTATTAACAAAAAAAACACAAATCTAAATAAAGAAAATAATTCTCTATGAAACTGTAGAAATCGATATTTACACGAATAAACGAAGATTGGATCTATTCATGACGAATAGGTTGTGCATGACGACAAGTAAGGAGGTGAACGGAAAATCCATTATAAACATTACGTACGAAACGGAGGTTTACTTTTGAAGAATAAACGGATGTTTTCTGAGCCTGTAAAAACTGTTTGCCATGAAAAAGTTCAAAGCAAAATGACAGGTCCACAAAGAGCAATATCACTTTTTTTTGTAAGATGTTTGTGGTGTTAACAACAATCATCGAGTTTGCAAAAAAAAAAAACCAAAAAAAAAACACTCGACAGAAAAGGAAAAATCTGAACTGCAAAAACGTTCCAAGGTATAAAAAATTCTTTTATTCAGTCAACAAATCCGAGTTAAAATGCTCTTCTTAAGAAAAAAAACTTTTATTTGTAAACTCTGTAATAAACCAATAACAACCAGCATATTATGCCGCACATCATACGATACTCATACCAGCATATTATGCCGCACATCATACGATACTCATACCAACACTTGGAAAACATACACGTAAGACTATACCACACCACAAACAATTTCAGCTTTCCATTATAACACAATCTTCATCTTCAGGGCTACCCAATTTCATGTCATTATTTTCTGGGCTATTAAGACTGTTATTACTATTGTTATTACTAGAAGTGTTGGCAGCACTAATATTTCCAGATGATGATTTCAACAAGCTATGTAAAGTACTGTTTCCATGGAGATTTTTGTATTGTTGCTGCAGTAATTTTTGGTGTAAATGATTTTGTTGTTGTTGCGTCTGTTGACGTAGCTGGTTACCAACCAGTAACTGTGTAAGTTGCGGAGAAGATGCAGCTGACAGATCAGGTTCTGGTAAAGTAGTAGATATGTTTGCTGCGCGTAAAATCAGTTCCAACTCCTGAAACACGTGATTGTGAAGCAAAAATTGTCAGTTTTCATTTTGACAATAAAACAAAGATTTATTTCTCATTAAAGTTAAAAGCCATGCTTTTCAAGTGATCCAGACAATGCATTACCTGAACACGTAGCATTAATTTTTTATTCATGTCTTCCAAATCCTGACTTCTTGTTTCGTAACTTTTTAAGCGATCCCTATCTTTCTTCAATCGCCGAATATAATCCACAGACGATTTCAGAATAGTACCTTTGTTTTGTTTGAAATCACTAAAATTACAGAAAGCATCACACGTGTTAACTTATCAGGTAATAGAAGATTCCTTTAATTTATACAACATCATAAAGAGAACAGATATAGAATTACTTGTCTAGTTTTGGAACAAGTGTCCCTAATTCCTTTATTCTATCGTTGATATTGTATCGCCTTCTACGTTCAACTAAACAGAAAATAGTATACCTGCTTTTACCTCACTTGTCACTCATACAACTATGAAGGCAATATAATAAGTAACTCGACTGCACTTAAGGAGAGAAATTTTCCTTGCAAACAAATTAAAACCTCACTCATATTGTGGTTGTCTTTCTTTTGTCGTTCTTTCAGCAAATTGTCATCATCCTCTAAAGAAGAGAAAGAATTGCTCAAGTCAACAAAAAGTTGGAAGAAATAACAGGCATGTAAAACTAAATGAAGGATTCAACTTTCACAATGAAGTAGTATGCAGCATGAGAATGTAATAATTAGTAAAATTCATACAATATGGATATATAAAAACATACCAAGCTTCACATTGGGACAGCTAGCAGATAACTCCGATTTCTAAATAAACAAAACACTTTGAATGTAAAACAAATACACAATTACATAACGATGTGGCTTATAGTATGTACACTCTTAAAATTGAAAATTTTGTTATGAAATCAATGTTAGAACACTACCTCTCTTTCAATGAACAAGCCCTGCTATTTCAACTTGAAATTCTTTCATTTGAATAAAATTTTGAATTATAATTACCTCATGGTTTTGCAATGTATTGATGCCATAATTCTCAAACAGATTATTGGTTGTTGGTAACTAAAAAGATAGTGTTGAAATACAGTTTCTGGAATAAAGGTTATGATCATAAAATTTCTTGAGTTGATGGAAGAAATAACTCACAGTTGTTGAAAACACTGTATCTGAAAACATATTAAAGTCATGGTCAGTTGCAGTCTCCAACCTAAAATTTAATACCATGAGGAATCTGTCACTCCACTACCATTATACAACATAAACATACAGCTAAGATTATTTCTCTTGTGACGGCAATCCTTTCCTTTAAACCAGCTGGAAATCTATTCTTGTTCCTTACAAAAACTATCTGATGTAGCAAAGATATACTTGCACAATTCATAAATGTCAAAATGCATTTTTATGTAGAAAAATAGATATCATTATTAAAACCTTTTTAATTGAGTTAATCCACAATACAACAAGGTGATAAATGAAAAAACAGCAGGGTAGTGACAATATCCAGCTAACATGCAAGAAACCAATACACACAAATTCATGAGAAGAACAAGTATAAAGCAAGTAGTTAGGATCATACCCAAATAAGTCATCCAAAACACTGTCCACCTGTAGAAGTAAAGATAACAAAAAATCAAACAAAAATTATAAATTAACAAACATGTATTGTTATAACATCACAACATAACACATGAAATTCTAGGAGATGTAACCTATAATTTGAAGCATTTTTAAACAAGCCAACAGTGAACTAAAAAAAGTCCAGTGTTTAAACTAACCTCACTTCCACTAGCAATGGAGCTTGCACTTGGACTGCTCGGTGATATAAAAGATGGTGGATTCAAAAAACTTGGTGAGGACACATCCGAGTTGAAATTAAAATTGTGCAAATTACTTGGTGCTGAGATTGGCATGCTATTACCAAGACATTGCTGACTCGACAAATACTCTCTGACTTGTCGTTTTTGCTGTTGCTTGATATAATATTGAGTAGGATTTTTCAGACTAGTTTCAACCTAAAACAATTAAATAATTTTCTGTCCTATAAAACATATTATATACTATAACTTTAAAGTAATCACAAAACAAATACTTTCTCATACCCTTTCAAAGATAACCATTATATATATATATGCATATATTATCTTGAAATTTTGTTATATTTAGCAGTTTAGGTTTTTTTGCATTAGAATTCTGACAGGACATGAACAAACAAACAAGCTTTTTGCATTGCAAGAAATATTTTTTTTATTTATCATTGCTGACCTCAATGGATAACAAAACAAAAGATATTCAAGAAATATAACACCATATGATGTAAGGTAGGAGACAAAATGTTTTCGTCGTGCATTCAACATTTCTAGGAAGTAAACAAACACCTTAGTTCATGTCTCTGTGTTTTCAGTTTTATTTTTTCCTAAAATCTAATTTATGTACTTTTGTGTGATTTTCAATTCCTAAACATAATAAGAAACTACAGTGAAATATCTGCCTTCAAATTATAATAGCCAGTAGTTCTAAATAAAATTACCTTCAAAACACTGCTGGGAAGGTTTTGAGGTATGTTAGCTTTTATCTTCATTGGCATTGATAATGACTGTGTAACTGAAGATGACGCATTAGGAAACATAAGACGTGATTGTGTTTGACCAGGTGGAAGAAATTTGCTACTCTTTTCACATTGTGCAGCTAACACCTTCAAACGCTGCTTCTCTTTCTTTTCAGCTTCAAGTAACTGTTCACGCTGTAGTTGCAATTTGAAATTAGTCCTAGTTAATGAAGTTGGACCTATGGAAGATGTCTCATTCATTGTGTTACAAATTCCATCTGGATCCGGTTTTACTTTCACCATATCTGGGTCCATAAGGACAAATGGATTAGACCTAAAATGTAATACAAATCAGTATGTATCATACTTCCTAAATAAGTATGTCTTATCGTCAGTACCAATCTTAACTTTAGGTAGATTATATAGTCTACTTAGTTAAAATAACCAAAAACTGCCTTATTTCAAGCACCTTTATGGAATACTAAATACTAAGTTTACATATATTCACTCTCAATGTTATCTCATTCTTTAAATGGCAAATTACGTTTAACTTCATGATGATTAAAATGTTGCAGCATACACCAAGAAAAAAATTAAAATGCAACGGTAATAAATAACCAGGAAAGTACTAACAAATTTCATTCATATTTTCATTTTCAATCAATAAATATTTATAAGCATTTTGGGTATTAATTTAGCTATTTAAAATTTTTATCAATGACTTTTCTTTTTTGTTATATACAATATATTTCAGCATCAGGAGAAGTTTTTCTGTAAAAAAGATAACTGAATAAATAAAAAATCAATTTACAAAATATCGGAATTTCCCAAGACTTTGACATTGTAAACAATAACTACATAAATTGAAAGGGTTTCTATGAATTGAAACTGCTTCCTTCAGGCTTTTCAAGGAAATCAATTCAAGTTTATGCAAGCTAAAAGTCTAAGTGGGTATTTCCAAGTGTTGGGTGCTTAGCAGTTCATTGAGTAGCATGCTTTTATGCTTACTAAGGAAATGTTTTGACATTAAGAAGGAGCAGCCTGGTTAAAATAAATTTCATGTTTGCCCCTCTTTGAATTTTTTCATAGTTTAAAATAATAATCAGAAAGTGAAATTTATTTGGAACAATCAACTGAAACTTCAAATAAATTAAACAAACCAAAATAGGAGTTACTGAACTTAGAGAACACAAATGGGTTTGCTTAGTGCTTTTAAACATAAGGACACACTGATTGTTGAGAGTAATGCTGTTAAGAGTATTTATCAGGAATAAATTATATATCTATCTGGCTATAATAAACTATGATACAGTGTCAGATATTGAAAACATTGGCAAGGGTGCTTTATGCCGTTTATACAGCCATATACGCAAACATAAAATATAATTATATCTTTTATCCCTTTACAAACATAGTCGTATTTCAAAAAACAGACAATTTCATAGAATCGTTTATGGCTTCACACTATTCCCTTGCTTGTAACAATGTTGGATTGTGAAGTTTTTCATTTAAGTGCTTTCGGAAAAATCTTGAACCATTTTAAACAGTGCTGACACAAGGCTATATCAAATTAAATAAAACGTAAATAGAATTATATGATAATATGAAAAATATCAGTAGGGACAAAAAGTTTATTATAAATAATAT